>CM010311.1:65708567-65745759 GCA_001923025.3 Taenia multiceps | reverse complement strand
GAAACAATTACCGACTCTTGTCTTCGCAGACACGGGTGCACTTTTTGAAGGCAAATGGTAAAGCCCTTGATTAGAAAACTCCTGCTCACAATGGAGGGAAGCAGATGTTGTACAAAGGGGAAATCAAATATTATAGAGCACCAGAGGCACGTATTTTATTAGGCTCTAGGAAACAACCCTACCACCACTGCAAAATCGAAACCCCAAAAACTGAATTGAATTCAACTGGACTTTACGAGGGTGCAGTATCCATCAAATCCTTGACTTCGAAAGAGCGGTTCAGCAACTTGTTACGGCAAGCGTTATCTTACAACGCTTTACGTCGTCGAGATAGTCATTATGGGGTTCACCGTTCCTCCATCCACGAAAGTTGGCAATAGACAGCCCAATCTCAAACACTGCTTTGTTACTTGCGTTGACAGACACGTGAGAAAAGCCGAAAATACCTAGGAGCAAGAAGAGGAGAATGCAGGCGACATCGGCTACAACGATAGCATTGTTAGCGCTAAAGTGATGACGGTGGTAGCAGCAACGATTCAGTGGATGATGAAGCGCTAAGAGGAGGGTGGTATAAGAGAGAGATGTGCTGTTGGCAGTGACAAAGGGAAAGTGGGAGTCGAAGAAAACAGACACTGATCCACGTGACTTGAACACGCAACCTCCCAATCTGGAGTCAGACGAGCTACCGCTGCGTCATGGCGTCATGGTGTTGCGATAGCGCTGCAATACTTGTGGTTGTTTATCTCAGCATCATCACATTGCGTGCTATGCTTACCGTACTGCTACCCACATCAGTCACAAGACACACTTGGTTAGGTGAAGACACTGCTGCAATTGCCGGTGGGGTGTGCAGGTACTATACGGATGTAGCATTATAGTAGAGCGCCGTTGTTTAGTAATTAATTACCACCCTGCCGCACTGGCGGTTCCTAGCTGGTGGATCCTCGTCAACCTCTCACTTTCCGTTCCTCTCCTCCATTCCCACCGCACCTTCCTCACCATAGCTCAGCTCTACGTTCTTCCATGACCTAACGACCGCCACCACCGACCACACACCAATGAGATCGTACCATAATGCCACCAGATATTTAGGCACAAATCCTCCTCTTTGACCTAGAGACATTATAGTGTCACATGAGGTTTCATCTTTCTATGTCTTGCCCTCCCCTTATAGGGCGGCCACGTAATCCTGCCTTCCTGCTTTTCAGTAAGATTTGAAGGCGACTATTTCCAACGCAAATGCAGCTAACCGCGTTGAGAAATAGTGTCACCTATGGTAATGCTAAAAACTGCTCCGTTGAGGTATTCGTCCGATCTTCAACTGCTGCAATTGTAGTCCCTTTGATATTGATGGTTAAAATGCTCAGGTTGGGTGATGAAATTAATTTTTCGGACAGTTGTTACATGTGTATAATTGTTGCTTAAAAAGACAAGTAGAAAGAATCCTTGTGTATATCATGTGAAACGATGGTGAATGCAGTGTGTCTGCAAGTGGAAATGGCGGGCAAAAGAACAGGTAGGCTCCCTTCTCAATTGCTCGAAAAAATGCATTTTGCAAAGATGCTGTAAGTGTCTCTCCCCAATAACGGTGCCCTAATTTCGCCTCCCTGTCGCCTATCTCCAACATGCTCCCTTATCCCTCTTTAAATGCAGATAGTAGCAACAAAAGTAGGCTGACGGCTAAAGTTTGGAGAGTTGAGCATGCAGCTTGAAGGTCCCTGTGATTTTGGAGGTTACGACAGCTGTTAGCAAGTTTCCTGTACCTCGTGTAGTGCCGCACAGGCTTTAGAAAAGCTCAGAAGGTAAGACTATTTTTAAAAGCAGAGAACGACAAAAGCGCTGCTTGTATCTAATAAATTTCTACGTTTACGACGAATTCTCACAATCTATATTGCTCTTCTATTCTTAGAAGAGATTTGACAAGTTCACGGGGTCCGAAAATCCCTAACCGTTATTTAACAGCGTTGCCTTCTAGAGTTGAGGCACCCCTGGTAACCTAGTGTTGCAGCAAATGCTGACCTGAACAGGATACATTTGCAAGAAACTCAACGGCTAATGAAAAAGGCATTGGTGGAGGGATTGGAGTCAGCATAAAGGCTGAACGTGTCAGCATTCCGCCACCATCAAACGGCGAAGGGAGTGTTCGTGTGAATTTCGTGACAATTTTTATAATGTAAACTTGCTACCTCTCCGGAGTTGAGCAAGTGAAGCGCGTTATCTGCCAACGGTTGAAAGATACGCCTACTAATAAAAAGGGCCCCATGTTATATTCAATGCAATGCGCGACTGCTTTTCAAATTGATCAGTGGCATGCCTTTCACACGTATTGACATGGTAATTTAATGAAGTAGAGAGCCATGTAAGTTGGTCAAACATGCAGATTATGCGGATCTTGTCATTTATTTTACATTATCTACATTTATATAACTTACATTACTTGCATTATGGCAGCAAGAAAACAAGTGGACAGAAAAAGATAGTGCTCCGTGATGCTTAGCTTAAACCACATCCTTTCAACCGGTGTATGCTATTGGATATGCTCGCCGAGCACCACGCATCTGGCAAAACTTTTGACCGAAGTCGGTCATGTGGAACAATTTTGCTTAGATGTATGGCTTATTTGCAATAACTCGTCAATTGAACCACCACACGTGATAGGTGAAGATTCGTTCGTTTACCGTGGTTGAAGTGGCTAGTTTTACTGGCCGTTAAAAGCCACCTGTCATCAATAAGGGGGAGCCTAATGTTGCCACCCGGAATAGCAATGGAGATAGATGGTCCCAACGCCTAAGCCCGTTCGTAGTCTAGCCGATGAATAAATGGGTAAGAAAGCTGCCAAATGGATGCCATCAAAGCAGAAGGTGAAAAGCATTTCAACTTAAAGTTGATCTGGTGTCATGCGTACATGGTTGTGAATTCGCGCATCCATTTTTGCTATTTTGTGGTGATTTCCTACACTGAAGTAGTGTACTTATTCCTTCTCTTTCAGAAAAGGTGTTTGTCAACGGGCTTGCATTATCGCGAATTCATTGAATTACCTATCCCGAACAGCGTAACATCGTCATCACCACCTCTACAAGAGAACTGAACCATGCCAGGAGGAACACACGACCAGTAGGTGGTGGTTGTTTGTGTGTGTGTGCGTCATCTGCATGGCGGCCACTGGTGGTTATCGGCTACCCTTTCGGAGAATGTGGGTCCGTAATTGTCAATCGTGCACTCCACCAATGCCACTCGCCGTTGTGATTGGGGCAATTTAGTGCAGGAGGTGGAGCATGTATGTAGTCACTGCTTGGGAGGCTGAAAGAGGCATCCCGCTTCTAAATGTTACTCCTGTGTTGTTCCTCTTGGACAAAGTGGTAATTGTGCTAGTCGCGTCAATATCTGTTATTTCACTAACCCCAACTCGCTTTCTGATTACCTTCGACCTCTACACTATGGTTTCCGCTATCACGATCAGGACAACGCTTTGTCGGCATGTACGGCTTGTGTTTCGCAAAAACAAATCATTGTTGGCAAGACTATTGTTTGGATTGGAAGCAAAAAAGCTGGTGGAAGAGAGTTGAGGTTGAGGTCTCTGAAAGCGCGTTGGGTTCTGTGATTACTTGGACAATGCGACCCTCACTACTAGCATTGTGTGAAAAATAGTAGCATATATGTTGGTAGTGATAGCAGCAGTAATACCAATAGAAATAGTAACAGTGGAATAAGCATACTAGAGTTGTGGCTAATAATTCCAAAGGAGGAGGAGGGAGGGCGGCAGCATGACGAAGCTGCTGCTGCAATTGCATTATCACTACAGTAGAGGGACAAAAGAAGGCGTCGTCCACTGATATGAGGAGCCGAGAGTGGAGGTAGGGGAAGTATGTAGGAGGGTGGGGAAAGGCTAGAAAATTGGTTTGTCCTGTGCGTGTGTGTGTGGTAGGGTAACTGGAGAAGGTGAGAGGATGGAAGAAGAAAAGAAGAAGCAAAGAGAAAGAGAAACGAGGACGTTCCCACATTTCTCACATCAGGAGTGACAATCTCCAACTGCTTTGGGGCTGCTAGCAGCAAAGAAAGAAGCAATTGACACTACAAACACTCGCCACAGAGGCAGTTCAATTGGTAAAGTAGATTGGATTTCAGTCTAAAGTAGATTGGATTTCAGTCTATGAACAGTGTGTTCCGAACAACGCAGTCCTAACAGTGGTGGTTGATGGTGCACACACTTTACTAGCGCGTCACAAAAAGGGGTTCGGGAGAGAGGAGAAGGTCAGTCACAGTACACCTCCATTATCCCAGTGTTTGCCTACCTGCTGACAGTTCCTTCTACCAGCATGTTTTGGAGGTGGAATGTAACTGCTACTGAATCGACGCTGAGTAAGGGATGCACGCCAAAGCAAACAACACCTAATCGGGCATTAGGTGGGGTACGGGGCTTGCAGGCATGCAAGATCGCAAAAGGAAGGAATTGAGGAGGTGGAGGAGAAGAGGTGCGCATCCATACACATCTACTTTGTTAAAGGGAGTACTCTGTCACGTAATCACGATGTTATTAAATGAGAAAAGGCTGTCAAAGACGCGATCATTGACAAGCCATGAGCAAGTTTGTTAAAGTAATTTGTGAGAGGGAGAAAAGTGGGAGCGCACGCTTCACTTGACAGCATTATCGTCATTTCTGAGCCTCACTTCGCTCAAGAAATTGCAGGTGGTGCAATTGGACGGAGGTGCCATGGGGGTTAGTGGCTAGAGGTGGCTGTGCTTCGATTGGAGTCTCTCTCTCCCACACCATTCAATACCCTCCTCTCTGGTTTGGTTGTAAGTGCAGTCCGTTTGGGTGCCTTCGCCAAGCCTCTCCGGTCACTAGGGCAACCCATGCACTTGTCATTTGGAATGGACAGTACCGCTTGTTGTTGCGGTTGCTGCATTTAGAGACAGGGATAGAGATAGACATGGGTTTTAATCACAATTAGTCCTAACTACTTCATGTCACAGAAGCCCTCTGGAGACTGCCGACCCCATCTTGACAACCGTAGCCAGTATTTGTACCAGAATAGCACGCAGATGACTGGTGTGATGGTAATGTGGGTCTTCATGGGTGGCTATTGGAACAGTGTGATGTACACTGAATTTGGTGTGCTGCTTTGTAGGCATTCTTAGCCTGTGCACGCCCCGATGTGCCCTGATTTATCGCATAGTTTTGTGCTGTAAAATAGGTGCTGCACAAAACATGGGGTGCAAAATCATTATAGACCGCTCGTATCATCAGGGTTATGCACTGCACTTGCAGTCCTTGACTCGTTTTCCATTTAATTTTTCCATCATCACTGATTCGCAGCTTCCACACCAAACTATAACCACCGAAATTCCAAATTCCACAGTTTGGCCCAATCTCACCTGAACATGGCAGATGATCAGAGTCCTTTCATCGAAGGTGGGATGTTGAGCGATCCCATGAACAATTGCAATGGTCACGAATGCAATTCCAAGTCGACGGCGTACTAAAGTACATAGCGATGACAGCAGAGGCGCACTCAATGTCTTTTTGACAATATGAAGGCAATCGTTAGAGCATTCCTTGTTCCTTTCTCTGTTCCGCTGATCATGAATTTAAAATGGCAGAAGCAAAATGGGAGCGGCGGAACACTTCCGACTCCAATGGACTTGACTCCACGTTGGCGGCTGAGCACCATCCAGAGCGGTGGTTTGGGTGACCATGCACAACTATTTCTTCCCGACCACGTATAGTCCAATCATGTGTATCATCTGTTCTTCGCTGTTAAGTGTTTACAGTGTTTCCTACTTTGAGACTATCAAAGGCACCTGCGTTTTGCAAATGTCAAGGTGTTGTGAGTTTGCCCACTTTAACCAAGAATTGGCCTCGTGTCGCATCGCCTCGAGGAATGGCCCACTAGTGAATACCTAGACAGAAAAAAACAGCATTGAGAGGGGTGCGGGTGTAGCTCTGCATCTTACGGCCTTCCTCAACGCCACAGCACAGTAGAATGCGAGACAAAACGGAGTAGAGCGCCTTTGGACGAAAATTCTCCATGCTGATGTTAACTTGGGAAAGAAAGAAGCGCCTACATCTTAGGCACCTTCTCTAAGTTTACACCTCAGCGATTTCCAGCGGTAATGACACCAGGATTAATGAGCTTCAAGATGGCCTTCTCACCGCATCACCTAGAGGTGAGCTACTAAGCTTGGTATGTGGAGTGAAGCCATGCCACATCCTCACATTCTCGTCCTACACCAGTCGAATGACATTCCAGAAAGTATATCCATATGGGCAGATATTTAACCACCGTGAGGAACCGAATAAACTCCTCAACTGCCACACCTGTGTTCTCTGGTATTCCTATGATTAGACAATTCTCACAACAACAAAACTGAAGTCCAAGAAGAGGCCTAAACTACCATAGCTGAAGAGTCTTCTTAGCTGAATGCACAATTAAGACAGTCGTCGCTCTCTCACTTCGACCACATAATGGTGAAAAGTTCCGAAACCACTACCTTGCTGGAGCAGGGCAACGAATGTGACACACGATTGTAACTTTAAACGGTTAAGCATTTAACCAAGGTGTCAGAAGTGACTATTGTGTATCTGGATGGAATCGCAGTTCTGTTCGCTTCGTCAAGTACTGAGCCCCATTCCATAATGAGCTCATTTAAATTCCAAACCCAAACGGCTGATTGTTTCCATAATTTAGTGATTCAAGGCAGCTACGTAGCAGTGATTTCTATAATTTCTATTTTACAATCTACATGAAGCTCACTTGGACGTGGGATTCGAGGGAGGGAAATATGAAAGGCGGAAGCATGGCATGCACTTATCCAATTTCTCACGGCCTTGTATGCTACCATGATAATCGCACCGTGATTGAAATATCTGTGTGGTTAGGTGCACAAAGTAGACCAACAATAGCGCAATTACCAACGTAACGTACAGCTACAAGCATGATTCCATAAGAAATATGCAAACTGGATAGGTCTGCAACTGAATGCAACAAGTCTCGCCAAATGGCTCTCCACAGCGCAAAGCAATCGGGCCATCCTTCATTATTTTATTCGCCTTGAGTAAAACACCGCCATGCGATGCCTGGTCTATATTACACATTAGGAGAATTAATTCCAGATGAGCACTTTAATAACTGTCAAGGAACGAAGCACACCTTGAAAGAGATCTTGAGACAAGTGCTCTAAAATATTCCAACTATGCAATCGGTCAGATAGCGTTCTTCATCACTCGAAATAGTGCTGTTGCAATTATTACTGAATAAAATCCACTGATAGCATGAGTCTGAAATGCCGACTTACAACTTATTAACGTTATTTACTGTGGTAATTTTGCTAAGCCCTTAGTAGTAACTTGACTCTGACCATGTTGTGTAAATGGCAAACACCACTGATTCCGTCCAGTCACATTGTCAGTCGGAATCCTGCCTGTGCCTCTCATCTGCGCTGCGTACAGTAAATTTGTGTTTTAGGTCGCTCTCTTCTTGCAAACACACATCCACTTCAAATTTTTTCCACATTAAGGAAATAGGCTATTTCTTCTAGTGTAAATACTACATAGACGTGCTTGATTTGAAGCGGCTAGTTGGCAGATTTGCCATTTTTATGGGAACATGTCACTTTGGCCGCATGCATAAGGTGATATTGCCTGACAGGAATCATCATGCAGTCCTTCTCAATTGTATTTCAATCTCGGCTCAAAGATGACATCTTTTAGACATGGAAGTGCCAAAAGTTTGAGTCCCTTTATGGGAAGCGTTTTCCCGGCCCAGATCTAACGATGTGCTTTTGACTTTTTGCAAGAATAATAAGGTAATGATTTCAAGCGGGCCAGACGTAAAGAATTTGCATTGCAACTTCATAAGGGGATTGTGTTCATGTATAATGCAAAATACGTCGTCGGCCATCAGCAGTGAAAAGCAGTGACCAATATTGTTATACTCATATAAATCAGGTCTTACCATTAAAATTAAATCAAAGCTCCCACAAAAGTTGCAAACCACATTTCGCTATCCCAATCATTGCCAGATCGCCTTCACATGAATGTAGTTTGCCCACCACAATGACTTAAACAAGTGCCACATCAATTGCCATTTTACCAGATTTGCAGAAAGGACTAATCAAGTTCCGAGGTTAATCATAGAATTTCACATGTTGCAAGCTGTGATTTTGTACTGAAGCACCTTATAGAGCGAACTCTGATTTTCATGTATTGGGTGAACTCCAAGTCAAAAACATGGTGATATTTGCACTTTATCTAGCACCAAATGCAGCACAGTCGTACAGGAGGTCGACCAGGAATAAGGCACAGAGTGATAGCCCAAACTTCGTACGGGCTCATCCGTTCGTTTAATCAGACGCCCCGTCCCCCTATTGAAATGTCAGACCAACTATCCAATAGAGGAGGCGCAGTGATTCATCGATTAGCCAGTAATTAACGTTGAAGGAATCCATACAGGCCAAAGCCATCCACGCAGAAGCAGATTTCGTACTAGGAGGAGGATGTTGCTCAAAACTATTTTTTGCTCCATTGCCCTCTGCTCCTGAGAAGACTTGATCTGTGCAAAAGGCCGGTTGTGGTCTATGCTGTGTTCTAACAAAACGAGGCAATAGAACGCAAAATAATTTCGAACAACATCTCGTTCTAGCACGAAAACGACAAGTCGAAGACACTTGTCTACTAATGTTGGCTGCCCACCCAACACCTTGTCAAACGCGTCTCCATTGCTGTGCGTAGTCTGGATCATAATCAGCTCCCTTCCTCTCCTGCACATATAATTCATAAAGCGGATTCTGCCTTCCTTTCTATGCAAGTGAAGCCGCGCAGAAAGCAAGGGCTCACTCAGTGTCTACTTCTCACAAGCGGCCTCACACTGCACACGTCAGAAGGCATCCGAATTTCCAACGAGTACGACTGCACAAAGTAAAGCGCTACGTGCATCCAAGAGCTGGGTGGCCGAGTGACTGACCAGCTGATTCTCTAGCTGGTTGATGATGCTGTGGTGGCCAGGCATGTTCACTTACACGTGGTTATAGAGTTTCCTGACTATGACGCTCGATTCGTGATTCGTAGATCCAGAGTGATGTCGACTTCTTAAAAGCCAATGCGGAGGAACGAAACAAGAGTGCGCAGCTGCATAATGTCGGGAGATGAGATTTAGAGCACGCTCACAATGCTTTTGCAAAATTAAAAACTCATGAAAAGTAGTGCAATCGCTAAAAGTCAAAATAAATGGTCCTAGCAGAAACGAGTTTTGGAGTTGAAGGCACCTCTACCTAGCATTATTTTCTTCCTTTAACTCCCGACATTTTGTGGAAGACTACAATGCATAAATAGTGACGAAACGCTGAAGGATTCGTAAGCTGTTGAAAACGTGAAAAAGATTTGCAGAGCTTCCAACCGGACTTGATGATTGGGCATTCGAATGGCAAATGTTGCCAAAAACGATCGGATCCCAAAACATTTGAGAAGCACTCATAATTGCGGACAAATCCAGTGCTATTGGGTGATGACGTCGTTCACATCAGACAGTCATTCATCCAAAACAGGCATGGTTTAGTCGACATTGGGGTCGAGAGTGTCATCGCCACGTAGTAGAATCTAGCACTTGATTGAATTTTCCTCCATGTAAATAGCAGGCTCTCTTCAGCCATAATGCTGAAGCTATTAAAATTGAAAGTAGCCTTTCGCGCACCTTAATCCGCGTAATCGCTAATGCCACCGCAGATGTTGAACTATTGAATCTCGTGCAGAGCTCTACCCTCCAACCTGTGCAGATGGAATTGACTGGCGTTGGTTCCTTGGTGCACTGGTCAGGCGTCCATTCACT
This sequence comes from Taenia multiceps, assembly GCA_001923025.3. NCBI lineage: Eukaryota > Metazoa > Platyhelminthes > Cestoda > Cyclophyllidea > Taeniidae > Taenia > Taenia multiceps. Next base: position 65,735,935 of record CM010311.1, on the reverse strand, counting down.
CATGACTAGCCTCAGTAGTTAGCTTGACACCTCTCTTCCTCTCTGACTGGTGCTTCCGGAGAATATAGCCTCTCCACAATGCTACTTCACTTATTTTTGGAAAGTTTCTACCGTCCTGCTCGTCGAGTTCATCCCCCTTGTTTCTGGCGTATAAGGGGGTGCAAGGAGGCGCTCTTATGCCAGAGCAGCTCCAGAAATTGTGTTGCTCCTTCTACGATGGTACGGAACACGTTTTGTGCAAAATGTGTTCCGTACCATAACACAATCTTTTGCTGCGCTGGGCGAATTTTCTTCCCCGTACTTTGCTGCCTGCATGCTACTGTAGTTTATTGCGCTAACCTCCAACAGCACTTTGCCTGTTATCAGATTAGTTCATGATGTTCCATTCCGTGAATTTCCTCGATATCAGATTGTGCCTCAAGTGCCTTCAAATTGGAAGCAGAGTAAGTAGCTGGCATTTTTGTTAAATCCTTCTGCCATCGTTTTGCAACATCTGGCACTTGAGCAAGTGGCGACTCGTTATTAATCTGTTTTGTCCTTATGAAACCGTATTGACCCTATCCGCGTTTTTGGTGGCGATGCCTACTACAATTACCTGGGTGCTAATACAGCGCGGAGCAGATCGGATACTCTGGCCCATTTTACAATTTGCTATGCTCAATCCGGTCCGTCAGTGCTCTTCAAGCCATCATTTGTCCTGTGTGGAGCTCAGTAGGTAAAAGGTAATCCGTAGAGACATTATAATCTCGGTGGCAACTCACTGTTTGATGAGTCGGAGTCTTCCTTAATGTCAAATCAGGTGTTCGTACTACTGATGATCCACTGCAAGTGTTACGTTGCAGTTATCTCGAGAATATTATCCTGATAATTAATGCAACGTTTTGGACTAAGCTGGCTTGTGCAGTTTCATCTTACATTCGTTCGCGTCAGCTACTTCCACTCGCCAGTTTCCCGATTTTTGGGCTTTAGTGAAAAACTGTTTTTTTCAGAGAAGAGCCCAACAAATCGTTGCTGTGAGGGATTAGATAAGCTTCTTGGTTTGATACTGCATTCAGCTCCCCATATTCGTCAAACAACCACAGAATTTGATCGTTTCGCTTTACCAGATCCAGAAAGAGGGGTTCATGGTGACTGGCGTGGCTGTCAGATGGGTCTATATCTGCCGTTGTTGACCTGCCTTGTCACGTCAGTTAACTTATCTTAACCCTCAAGTGTTTACATTCACAAGAGCTCAGAGCACAATTGCTTCGTATGACGGATACAAACACAATCTGGCTAGCATCTCCCATGGAGAAGACGTAGTACAAGCACATGGAACTATCGCGCCGCCCGGAGCACAGCTCAAGATTCATCCTTCATGAACCAAATTGCGTTTGCGATTATGAAGACAATCTCATTATGAAGCCAACTAGTTCGTAAAGCACAGTTTATGCCTAGGCAATCGCCTTTCCTTCAAAGGTACATCAACTGTGGCATACAAAGATGGAATTCCCTAGGATTGAAAAAAAGGTCTGCTGGAGACGGCATGTGTGGATGCCATCCCTAAGGGCATCACCAGAGGCAGTAGCAAAAACGCGAAGGCATGAGCACATAACTAGCACGCGGCCAGGATTTGAGACCGTTCACTAGGTCAAGTGTTGTGATAACAGGTTCCTCGATGGGGTTTGAGGCCGCCATCCACGTCGAGTGCGTCACGATAGAGCTCTAGGCTTTGACATAGATCGGTTTCAAGGTGAAATGGTTCTATTTATGAGTCCTTGCTATCAGTACGAGTATGAATCTCGATCATATATTTGTTGCACTCGTCAACCATTCCATTTTTACGACTTACCGAACCTTGTCCAAGCGGTGGATTGTAACTCGTTGTGAGAGAAGGACGAATCAATGACCTCATCTCATCTCATGTCTACCACCAGACTGACAAGGCGAAAACATGCTCACGTAACTAAATTAAGAATCAAAGCCAGTACTAGGCAAAAACAGGAAAATCTGATTGCCCAAATAACATAGGGCAAGCCGTAAGCCACTTTTGTGGATTTCAAGCTAATAAAGAGAAAATAATGTGTGCAAACATTTCTATTATTGAGTTATTCAAGTGCAAGTAAATGCGTATTTAGCAGTACTTTCAACCGTTCAAGTGATGAAGCCCTTGGTTGAAAGTTCTCGAAGGACTTCCAATTGGCACATGCGTTCCCTATGCCCAACAATGGAATACTCAAAAGGAAGACTGGTGTAGGCTGAAGAACAGGTGTCTAGTCGTTTATTAAGCTGTTAAGAGCAATAACCAGGAATAATAGCAATCGTTGCGCGTTGAAAGCAACAGAGAAGTAGAGGAGGGCTTGGGCACCGTCGACTAGCTCCCTCACCTCCATGGCATGCGGAGGCACCTTCACAAGCGTTGGTGTAAGCACATCCTCGGTTGTGGCTGCTGTTTACCACCATTGCTGCGACCAGCCCCACGGCTGCGCACACGGCGACCAACACTGTGGCTTCTGCTTACACGGCCACGCACACGGTGACCAGCATTGCGGCTTCTGCACAGACCACAATACCCACTTCTGCCCACATTCTGAGCCCTTCGCAACCTCACCCCACGGTGCCCACTTCCACGGATACGAACATGGCCAACTTCCCCACTCCATTTCTTCGGCTGCGCCTTTGCTTTCTTTAAAACTGCCTTGTGTGTCCAGGTGTGCCCGCTTATATACTAGCCGCCATGTGTCTACTTGCTCCACGTGGCACCTGTGCTCACTGTACTTTTGGGTCCGAATTCGTGCTTGCAATATTTCGTGGCAGAGCTTTATAGAGCTAATTGAAGGGAATATCCCTGTGTGTCTGTGCGTGCACAAATCGTGAAATGGTGGTGCGACCGGAGCCACTGTTGGCAGCAGTTACATGCTTGTATATGGGTCACTAGTTCCAAAATTTTCTTGCATTTCTGATTTTCCTAGATTCGGCAATGCGTTTTTAGCCTGCACCCCAAATATCCGAAAAAAATGATTATTTTACTAATTGCCTTAGATTAGCATTGCAATTTTTGTGCTGTAGGACATAAAAGTTAAGTGGATGCCTGTTCTCGAGACGCATTGTTAAACATCAGTTCTGGAACCTCCCTTTACCCAGCAAGGATTCCTTTCTGTCTTTGCATCCCACCCATTTAGTAGTGCTTTTGACTAGAGTATTTTGCAACATCTTGAGCAACTGTTTGCATTCTGGTCTTATTTTGGTAAGGCGAACACCAGCGTCGTCTAAAATCATGTCCGCTGGAAAAGATTAAAAATTATAGTAAATTTAAGTGCAAATCTATTCGAACGGTCGATTAATTTTGACGAGTATCAGTTGTCATGCGTAATTCTAGCCTTTAATAAAGTGCCATTAGCTTTGGCTGGTTTAAGTTACTTCCTAAATCCTCTACGAGGCAGTGATGCCCTTTTCGACGTGACCATACACTGCATCAAGCTACCTGAAATTGCACTCATTGGCGCTTGTGTCTGAGGTGAGGTATGCAAATCATGTGGTAACTTTAGAGTGAATTAAGGGCTACTGCACAAATGGGAGCACTTGCGATGCCTCTAGTTAAAACGAGGAATCAGAGTGCTCAGCGTATTATCTTGAGGTCATGACCGTTTTGAGGCCGAGCACTGCATAAATTGGTATCACTGCTCATCATGGGCAAGTGGATCAACAGCAAGCAGATGGTGTGAAGTAGGGAGTCAAAAATACTCACTTCATCGTTCCGCTGCTTCATCGCTGTATTGCCATTTTTGCACAATCTAACGACCGATTACTTAGGAGCACCTTATGGGTATCTAACAGTCAGGCAAAACCGTAAGGTGTGAAGCTTACGCTCGTAAAATCAAGTTACGCTTGAGTAGTTTTGACGGAATCATAAAGTATTTATCGCAGTTCTTTTCCTCAACTGTTTGTGCCATAGGAATCTGTGCTAAGGAGGCAAAATTGAGCTTACACCCACCTCCTTAAGCCCATTGTTCAGCATCTCATTAGATACGCGCTCAGCTGCGATTCATCAACATCGCTTATGTAGAATTTATGCCTACGCTAATCTTGAGGTATACCTGGGCAAATCAACATGACGCATCCTAGCTAAGATCACATAGAACAACGTGAACTTATTCATTTCAAAAGACGAATGGCTTTACAATCGAATGAACACATATTTGTGAATAGCGCCGCGTGTCGATTCTGAGGCAGGAATAATTAAGTGTTTCTTTGCACAAAAGATCCATCCTTAGATCTTGGACAGTGAGGTTTTTATCCAGGTGCATTTTTTTGGAACATCACGTTTGTTGTTGCTAAGCAAAGCATTTTCTCTTTTCTGTAGTGCAACGTTTATTGTAAGCAATAAGCATTAGTTTTTCGATTGCTCTTATATGCAGCCATTGTAATCCGTCAATTGCTAGCATTAATTTGATTCAAATGTGTGCAATTTAAGATATGTAGAGCTTTATCTTTTAGTGCCTTGTACGTTGGTGCGCTGCTGAGGTTTTTGAACACCAACTATTTATGTAGCATTTTGAATACTACCCTACATTTTTAGTTTTGCAAGGAGACGGCAAATAACGTGTTTCAGCTTTTGCAAAGAAAGTCAGCTCCAACGATTTATCCCCATTCAACGTCGTTCCCACTGGAACACAAAGGAACCAGGCTTAGTGGTTCGCGCAGTTCGATACCAGTCTGTGCCTGCGATCTGTGCATTGGCAAAGGCGGTCACCAACAATGAGAATGTTTGCTCGATTTCTAACTCACTTTAACGCTTGAGTGGAAAACACTATGCTAAGTCAGTCGCATGCAATTCACAGGCTACACATCACCTAAAACATCACATGGGAGAGTCCGGATCACGAGAGCATTGTTGAAGATCGGCAAGCACGAATTCAGACCCAAAAGTACAGTGAGCACAGGTGCCACGTGGAGCAAGTAGACACATGGCGGCTAGTAGATAAGCGGGCACACCTGGACACACAAGGCAGTTTTAAAGAAAGCAAAGGCGCAGCCGAAGAAATGGAGTGGGGAAGTTGGCCATGTTCGTATCCGTGGAAGTGGGCACCGTGGGGTGAGGTTGCGAAGGGCTCAGAATGTGGGCAGAAGTGGGTATTGTGGTCTGTGCAGAAGCCGCAATGCTGGTCACCGTGTGCGTGGCCGTGTAAGCAGAAGCCACAGTGTTGGTCGCCGTGTGCGCAGCCGTGGGGCTGGTCGCAGCAATGGTGGTAAACAGCAGCCACAACCGAGGATGTGCTTACACCAACGCTCGTGAAGGTGCCTCCGCATGCCATGGAGGTGAGGGAGCTAGTCGACGGTGCCCAAGCCCTCCCTACTTCTCTGTTGCTTTCAACGCGCAACGATTGCTATTATTCCTGGTTATTGCTCTTAACAGCTTAATAAACGACTAGACACCTGTTCTTCAGCCTACACCAGTCTTCCTTTTGAGTATTCCATTGTTGGGCATAGGGAACGCATGTGCCAATTGGAAGTCCTTCGAGAACTTTCAACCAAGGGCTTCATCACTTGAACGGTTGAAAGTACTGCTAAATACGCATTTACTTGCACTTGAATAACTCAATAATAGAAATGTTTGCACACATTATTTTCTCTTTATTAGCTTGAAATCCACAAAAGTGGCTTACGGCTTGCCCTATGTTATTTGGGCAATCAGATTTTCCTGTTTTTGCCTAGTACTGGCTTTGATTCTTAATTTAGTTACGTGAGCATGTTTTCGCCTTGTCAGTCTGGTGGTAGACATGAGATGAGATGAGGTCATTGATTCGTCCTTCTCTCACAACGAGTTACAATCCACCGCTTGGACAAGGTTCGGTAAGTCGTAAAAATGGAATGGTTGACGAGTGCAACAAATATATGATCGAGATTCATACTCGTACTGATAGCAAGGACTCATAAATAGAACCATTTCACCTTGAAACCGATCTATGTCAAAGCCTAGAGCTCTATCGTGACGCACTCGACGTGGATGGCGGCCTCAAACCCCATCGAGGAACCTGTTATCACAACACTTGACCTAGTGAACGGTCTCAAATCCTGGCCGCGTGCTAGTTATGTGCTCATGCCTTCGCGTTTTTGCTACTGCCTCTGGTGATGCCCTTAGGGATGGCATCCACACATGCCGTCTCCAGCAGACCTTTTTTTCAATCCTAGGGAATTCCATCTTTGTATGCCACAGTTGATGTACCTTTGAAGGAAAGGCGATTGCCTAGGCATAAACTGTGCTTACGAACTAGTTGGCTTCATAATGAGATTGTCTTCATAATCGCAAACGCAATTTGGTTCATGAAGGATGAATCTTGAGCTGTGCTCCGGGCGGCGCGATAGTTCCATGTGCTTGTACTACGTCTTCTCCATGGGAGATGCTAGCCAGATTGTGTTTGTATCCGTCATACGAAGCAATTGTGCTCTGAGCTCTTGTGAATGTAAACACTTGAGGGTTAAGATAAGTTAACTGACGTGACAAGGCAGGTCAACAACGGCAGATATAGACCCATCTGACAGCCACGCCAGTCACCATGAACCCCTCTTTCTGGATCTGGTAAAGCGAAACGATCAAATTCTGTGGTTGTTTGACGAATATGGGGAGCTGAATGCAGTATCAAACCAAGAAGCTTATCTAATCCCTCACAGCAACGATTTGTTGGGCTCTTCTCTGAAAAAAACAGTTTTTCACTAAAGCCCAAAAATCGGGAAACTGGCGAGTGGAAGTAGCTGACGCGAACGAATGTAAGATGAAACTGCACAAGCCAGCTTAGTCCAAAACGTTGCATTAATTATCAGGATAATATTCTCGAGATAACTGCAACGTAACACTTGCAGTGGATCATCAGTAGTACGAACACCTGATTTGACATTAAGGAAGACTCCGACTCATCAAACAGTGAGTTGCCACCGAGATTATAATGTCTCTACGGATTACCTTTTACCTACTGAGCTCCACACAGGACAAATGATGGCTTGAAGAGCACTGACGGACCGGATTGAGCATAGCAAATTGTAAAATGGGCCAGAGTATCCGATCTGCTCCGCGCTGTATTAGCACCCAGGTAATTGTAGTAGGCATCGCCACCAAAAACGCGGATAGGGTCAATACGGTTTCATAAGGACAAAACAGATTAATAACGAGTCGCCACTTGCTCAAGTGCCAGATGTTGCAAAACGATGGCAGAAGGATTTAACAAAAATGCCAGCTACTTACTCTGCTTCCAATTTGAAGGCACTTGAGGCACAATCTGATATCGAGGAAATTCACGGAATGGAACATCATGAACTAATCTGATAACAGGCAAAGTGCTGTTGGAGGTTAGCGCAATAAACTACAGTAGCATGCAGGCAGCAAAGTACGGGGAAGAAAATTCGCCCAGCGCAGCAAAAGATTGTGTTATGGTACGGAACACATTTTGCACAAAACGTGTTCCGTACCATCGTAGAAGGAGCAACACAATTTCTGGAGCTGCTCTGGCATAAGAGCGCCTCCTTGCACCCCCTTATACGCCAGAAACAAGGGGGATGAACTCGACGAGCAGGACGGTAGAAACTTTCCAAAAATAAGTGAAGTAGCATTGTGGAGAGGCTATATTCTCCGGAAGCACCAGTCAGAGAGGAAGAGAGGTGTCAAGCTAACTACTGAGGCTAGTCATGAGTGAATGGACGCCTGACCAGTGCACCAAGGAACCAACGCCAGTCAATTCCATCTGCACAGGTTGGAGGGTAGAGCTCTGCACGAGATTCAATAGTTCAACATCTGCGGTGGCATTAGCGATTACGCGGATTAAGGTGCGCGAAAGGCTACTTTCAATTTTAATAGCTTCAGCATTATGGCTGAAGAGAGCCTGCTATTTACATGGAGGAAAATTCAATCAAGTGCTAGATTCTACTACGTGGCGATGACACTCTCGACCCCAATGTCGACTAAACCATGCCTGTTTTGGATGAATGACTGTCTGATGTGAACGACGTCATCACCCAATAGCACTGGATTTGTCCGCAATTATGAGTGCTTCTCAAATGTTTTGGGATCCGATCGTTTTTGGCAACATTTGCCATTCGAATGCCCAATCATCAAGTCCGGTTGGAAGCTCTGCAAATCTTTTTCACGTTTTCAACAGCTTACGAATCCTTCAGCGTTTCGTCACTATTTATGCATTGTAGTCTTCCACAAAATGTCGGGAGTTAAAGGAAGAAAATAATGCTAGGTAGAGGTGCCTTCAACTCCAAAACTCGTTTCTGCTAGGACCATTTATTTTGACTTTTAGCGATTGCACTACTTTTCATGAGTTTTTAATTTTGCAAAAGCATTGTGAGCGTGCTCTAAATCTCATCTCCCGACATTATGCAGCTGCGCACTCTTGTTTCGTTCCTCCGCATTGGCTTTTAAGAAGTCGACATCACTCTGGATCTACGAATCACGAATCGAGCGTCATAGTCAGGAAACTCTATAACCACGTGTAAGTGAACATGCCTGGCCACCACAGCATCATCAACCAGCTAGAGAATCAGCTGGTCAGTCACTCGGCCACCCAGCTCTTGGATGCACGTAGCGCTTTACTTTGTGCAGTCGTACTCGTTGGAAATTCGGATGCCTTCTGACGTGTGCAGGTGTGAGGCCGCTTGTGAGAAGTAGACACTGAGTGAGCCCTTGCTTTCTGCGCGGCTTCACTTGCATAGAAAGGAAGGCAGAATCCGCTTTATGAATTATATGTGCAGGAGAGGAAGGGAGCTGATTATGATCCAGACTACGCACAGCAATGGAGACGCGTTTGACAAGGTGTTGGGTGGGCAGCCAACATTAGTAGACAAGTGTCTTCGACTTGTCGTTTTCGTGCTAGAACGAGATGTTGTTCGAAATTATTTTGCGTTCTATTGCCTCGTTTTGTTAGAACACAGCATAGACCACAACCGGCCTTTTGCACAGATCAAGTCTTCTCAGGAGCAGAGGGCAATGGAGCAAAAAATAGTTTTGAGCAACATCCTCCTCCTAGTACGAAATCTGCTTCTGCGTGGATGGCTTTGGCCTGTATGGATTCCTTCAACGTTAATTACTGGCTAATCGATGAATCACTGCGCCTCCTCTATTGGATAGTTGGTCTGACATTTCAATAGGGGGACGGGGCGTCTGATTAAACGAACGGATGAGCCCGTACGAAGTTTGGGCTATCACTCTGTGCCTTATTCCTGGTCGACCTCCTGTACGACTGTGCTGCATTTGGTGCTAGATAAAGTGCAAATATCACCATGTTTTTGACTTGGAGTTCACCCAATACATGAAAATCAGAGTTCGCTCTATAAGGTGCTTCAGTACAAAATCACAGCTTGCAACATGTGAAATTCTATGATTAACCTCGGAACTTGATTAGTCCTTTCTGCAAATCTGGTAAAATGGCAATTGATGTGGCACTTGTTTAAGTCATTGTGGTGGGCAAACTACATTCATGTGAAGGCGATCTGGCAATGATTGGGATAGCGAAATGTGGTTTGCAACTTTTGTGGGAGCTTTGATTTAATTTTAATGGTAAGACCTGATTTATATGAGTATAACAATATTGGTCACTGCTTTTCACTGCTGATGGCCGACGACGTATTTTGCATTATACATGAACACAATCCCCTTATGAAGTTGCAATGCAAATTCTTTACGTCTGGCCCGCTTGAAATCATTACCTTATTATTCTTGCAAAAAGTCAAAAGCACATCGTTAGATCTGGGCCGGGAAAACGCTTCCCATAAAGGGACTCAAACTTTTGGCACTTCCATGTCTAAAAGATGTCATCTTTGAGCCGAGATTGAAATACAATTGAGAAGGACTGCATGATGATTCCTGTCAGGCAATATCACCTTATGCATGCGGCCAAAGTGACATGTTCCCATAAAAATGGCAAATCTGCCAACTAGCCGCTTCAAATCAAGCACGTCTATGTAGTATTTACACTAGAAGAAATAGCCTATTTCCTTAATGTGGAAAAAATTTGAAGTGGATGTGTGTTTGCAAGAAGAGAGCGACCTAAAACACAAATTTACTGTACGCAGCGCAGATGAGAGGCACAGGCAGGATTCCGACTGACAATGTGACTGGACGGAATCAGTGGTGTTTGCCATTTACACAACATGGTCAGAGTCAAGTTACTACTAAGGGCTTAGCAAAATTACCACAGTAAATAACGTTAATAAGTTGTAAGTCGGCATTTCAGACTCATGCTATCAGTGGATTTTATTCAGTAATAATTGCAACAGCACTATTTCGAGTGATGAAGAACGCTATCTGACCGATTGCATAGTTGGAATATTTTAGAGCACTTGTCTCAAGATCTCTTTCAAGGTGTGCTTCGTTCCTTGACAGTTATTAAAGTGCTCATCTGGAATTAATTCTCCTAATGTGTAATATAGACCAGGCATCGCATGGCGGTGTTTTACTCAAGGCGAATAAAATAATGAAGGATGGCCCGATTGCTTTGCGCTGTGGAGAGCCATTTGGCGAGACTTGTTGCATTCAGTTGCAGACCTATCCAGTTTGCATATTTCTTATGGAATCATGCTTGTAGCTGTACGTTACGTTGGTAATTGCGCTATTGTTGGTCTACTTTGTGCACCTAACCACACAGATATTTCAATCACGGTGCGATTATCATGGTAGCATACAAGGCCGTGAGAAATTGGATAAGTGCATGCCATGCTTCCGCCTTTCATATTTCCCTCCCTCGAATCCCACGTCCAAGTGAGCTTCATGTAGATTGTAAAATAGAAATTAATAGAAATCACTGCTACGTAGCTGCCTTGAATCACTAAATTATGGAAACAATCAGCCGTTTGGGTTTGGAATTTAAATGAGCTCATTATGGAATGGGGCTCAGTACTTGACGAAGCGAACAGAACTGCGATTCCATCCAGATACACAATAGTCACTTCTGACACCTTGGTTAAATGCTTAACCGTTTAAAGTTACAATCGGTGTGTCACATTCGTTGCCCTGCTCCAGCAAGGTAGTGGTTTCGGAACTTTTCACCATTATGTGGTCGAAGTGAGAGAGCGACGACTGTCTTAATTGTGCATTCAGCTAAGAAGACTCTTCAGCTATGGTAGTTTAGGCCTCTTCTTGGACTTCAGTTTTGTTGTTGTGAGAATTGTCTAATCATAGGAATACCAGAGAACACAGGTGTGGCAGTTGAGGAGTTTATTCGGTTCCTCACGGTGGTTAAATATCTGCCCATATGGATATACTTTCTGGAATGTCATTCGACTGGTGTAGGACGAGAATGTGAGGATGTGGCATGGCTTCACTCCACATACCAAGCTTAGTAGCTCACCTCTAGGTGATGCGGTGAGAAGGCCATCTTGAAGCTCATTAATCCTGGTGTCATTACCGCTGGAAATCGCTGAGGTGTAAACTTAGAGAAGGTGCCTAAGATGTAGGCGCTTCTTTCTTTCCCAAGTTAACAATCAGCATGGAGAATTTTTCGTCCAAAGGCGCTCTACTCCGTTTTGTCTCGCATTCTACTGTGCTGTGGCGTTGAGGAAGGCCGTAAGATGCAGAGCTAACACCCGCACCCCTCTCAATGCTGTTTTTTTTCTGTCTAGGTATTCACTAGTGGGCCATTCCTCGAGGCGATGCGACACGAGGCCAATTCTTGGTTAAAGTGGGCAAACTCACAACACCCTTGACATTTGCAAAACGCAGGTGCCTTTGATAGTCTCAAAGTAGGAAACACTGTAAACACTTAACAGCGAAGAACAGATGATACACATGATTGGACTATACGTGGTCGGGAAGAAATAGTTGTGCATGGTCACCCAAACCACCGCTCTGGATGGTGCTCAGCCGCCAACGTGGAGTCAAGTCCATTGGAGTCGGAAGTGTTCCGCCGCTCCCATTTTGCTTCTGCCATTTTAAATTCATGATCAGCGGAACAGAGAAAGGAACAAGGAATGCTCTAACGATTGCCTTCATATTGTCAAAAAGACATTGAGTGCGCCTCTGCTGTCATCGCTATGTACTTTAGTACGCCGTCGACTTGGAAATTGCATTCGTGACCATTGCAATTGTTCATGGGATCGCTCAACATCCCACCTTCGATGAAAGGACTCTGATCATCTGCCATGTTCAGGTGAGATTGGGCCAAACTGTGGAATTTGGAATTTCGGTGGTTATAGTTTGGTGTGGAAGCTGCGAATCAGTGATGATGGAAAAATTAAATGGAAAACGAGTCAAGGACTGCAAGTGCAGTGCATAACCACTGATGATACGAGCGGTCTATAATGATTTTGCACCCCATGTTTTGTGCAGCACCTATTTTACAGCACAAACTATGCGATAAATCAGGGCACATCGGGGCGTGCACAGGCTAAGAATGCCTACAAAGCAGCACACCAAATTCAGTGTACATCACACTGTTCCAATAGCCACCCATGAAGACCCACATTACCATCACACCAGTCATCTGCGTGCTATTCTGGTACAAATACTGGCTACGGTTGTCAAGATGGGGTCGGCAGTCTCCAGAGGGCTTCTGTGACATGAAGTAGTTAGGACTAATTGTGATTAAAACCCATGTCTATCTCTATCCCTGTCTCTAAATGCAGCAACCGCAACAACAAGCGGTACTGTCCATTCCAAATGACAAGTGCATGGGTTGCCCTAGTGACCGGAGAGGCTTGGCGAAGGCACCCAAACGGACTGCACTTACAACCAAACCAGAGAGGAGGGTATTGAATGGTGTGGGAGAGAGAGAGACTCCAATCGAAGCACAGCCACCTCTTAGCCACTAACCCCCATGGCACCTCCGTCCAATTGCACCACCTGCAATTTCTTGAGCGAAGTGAGGCTCAGAAATGACGATAATGCTGTCAAGTGAAGCGTGCGCTCCCACTTTTCTCCCTCTCACAAATTACTTTAACAAACTTGCTCATGGCTTGTCAATGATCGCGTCTTTGACAGCCTTTTCTCATTTAATAACATCGTGATTACGTGACAGAGTACTCCCTTTAACAAAGTAGATGTGTATGGATGCGCACCTCTTCTCCTCCACCTCCTCAATTCCTTCCTTTTGCGATCTATGCATGCCTGCAAGCCCCGTACCCCACCTAATGCCCGATTAGGTGTTGTTTGCTTTGGCGTGCATCCCTTACTCAGCGTCGATTCAGTAGCAGTTACATTCCACCTCCAAAACATGCTGGTAGAAGGAACTGTCAGCAGGTAGGCAAACACATGGGATAATGGAGGTGTAACTGTGACTGACCTTCTCCTCCTCCCGAACCCCTTTTTGTGACGCGCTAGTAAAGTGTGTGCACCATCAACCACCACTGTTAGGACTGCGTTGTTCGGAACACACTGTTCATAGACTGAAATCCAATCTACTTTACCAATTGAACTGCCTCTGTGGCGAGTGTTTGTAGTGTCAATTGCTTCTTTCTGCTGCTAGCAGCCCCAAAGCAGTTGGAGATTGTCACTCCTGATGTGAGAAATGGGGAACGTCCTCGTTTCTCTTTCTCTTTGCTTCTTCTTTTTCTTCTTTCCATCCTCTCACCTTCTCCAGTTACCCTACCACACACACACACGCACAGGACAACCAATTTTCTAGCCTTTCCCCACCCTCCTACATACTTCCCCTACCTCCACTCTCGGCTCCTCATATCAGTGGACGACGCCTTCTTTTGTCCCTCTACTGTAGTGATAATGCAATTGCAGCAGCAGCTTCGTCATGCTGCCCGCCCTTCCCCCTCCTCCTTTGGTGGAATTATTAGCCACAACTCTAGTATGCTTATTCCCACTGTTACTATTTCTATTGGTATTACTACTGCTGCTATCACTACCAACATATATGCTACTATTTTTCACACAATGCTAGTAGTGAGGGTCGCATTGTCCAAGTAATCACAGAACCCAACGCGCTTTCAGAGACCTCAACCTCAACTCTCTTCCACCAGCTTTTTTGCTTCCAATCCAAACAATAGTCTTGCCAACAATGATTTGTTTTTGCGAAACACAAGCCGTACATGCCGACAAAGCGTTGTCCTGATCGTGATAGCGGAAACCATAGTGTAGAGGTCGAAGGTAATCAGAAAGCGAGTTGGGGTTAGTGAAATAACAGATATTGACGCGACTAGCACAATTACCACTTTGTCCAAGAGGAACAACACAGGAGTAACATTTAGAAGCGGGATGCCTCTTTCAGCCTCCCAAGCAGTGACTACATACATGCCTCCACCTCCTGCCACTAAATTGCCCCAATCACAACGGCGAGTGGCATTGGTGGAGTGCACGATTGACAATTACGGACCCACATTCTCCGAAAGGGTAGCCGATAACCACCCAGTGGCCGCCATGCAGATGACGCACACACACACAAACACCACCGCCTACTGATCGTGTGTTCCTCCTGGCATGGTTCAGTTCTCTTGTAGGATGGTGGTGATGACGATGTTACGCTGTTCGGGATAGGTAATTCAATGAATTCGCGATAATGCAAGCCCGTTGACAAACACCCTTTTCTGAAAGAGAAGGAATAAGTACACTACTTCAGTGTAGGAAATCACCACAAAATAGCAAAAATGGATGCGCGAATTCACAACCATGTACGCATGACACCAGATCAACTTTAAGTTGAAATGCTTTTCACCTTCTGCTTTGATGGCATCCATTTGGCAGCTTTCTTACCCATTTATTCATCGGCTAGACTACGAACGGGCTTAGGCGTTGGGACCATCTATCTCCATTGCTATTCCGGGTGGCAACATTAGGCTCCCCCTTATTGATGACAGGTGGCTTTTAACGGCCAGTAAAACTAGCCACTTCAACCACGGTAAACGAACGAATCTTCACCTATCACGTGTGGTGGTTCAATTGACGAGTTATTGCAAATAAGCCATACATCTAAGCAAAATTGTTCCACATGACCGACTTCGGTCAAAAGTTTTGCCAGATGCGTGGTGCTCGGCGAGCATATCCAATAGCATACACCGGTTGAAAGGATGTGGTTTAAGCTAAGCATCACGGAGCACTATCTTTTTCTGTCCACTTGTTTTCTTGCTGCCATAATGCAAGTAATGTAAGTTATATAAATGTAGATAATGTAAATAAATGACAAGATCACGCATAATCTGCATGTTTGACCAACTTACATGGCTCTCTACTTCATTAAATTACCATGTCAATACGTGTGAAAGGCATGCCACTGATCAATTTGAAAGCAGTCGCGCATTGCATTGAATATAACATGGGGCCCTTTTTATTAGTAGCGTATCTTTCAACCGTTGGCAGATAACGCGCTTCACTTGCTCAACTCCGGAGAGGTAGCAAGTTTACATTATAAAAATTGTCACGAAATTCACACGAACACTCCCTTCGCCGTTTGATGGTGGCGGAATGCTGACACGTTCAGCCTTTATGCTGACTCCAATCCCTCCACCAATGCCTTTTTCATTAGCCGTTGAGTTTCTTGCAAATGTATCCTGTTCAGGTCAGCATTTGCTGCAAACACTAGGTTACCAGGGGTGCCTCAACTCTAGAAGGCAACGCTGTTAAATAACGGTTAGGGATTTTCGGACCCCGTGAACTTGTCAAATCTCTTCTAAGAATAGAAGAGCAATATAGATTGTGAGAATTCGTCGTAAACGTAGAAAATTTATTAGATACAAGCAGCGCTTTTGTCGTTCTCTGCTTTTAAAAATAGTCTTACCTTCTGAGCTTTTCTAAAGCCCTGTGCGGCACTACACGAGGTACAGGAAACTTGCTAACAGCTGTCGTAACCTCCAAAATCACAGGGACCTTCAAGCTGCATGCTCAACTCTCCAAACTTTAGCCGTCAGCCTACTTTTGTTGCTACTATCTGCATTTAATAGAGGGATAAGGGAGCATGTTGGAGATAGGCGACAGGGAGGCGAAATTAGGGCACCGTTATTGGGGAGAGACACTTACAGCATCTTTTGCAAAATGCATTTTTTCGAGCAATTGAGAAGGGAGCCTACCTGTTCTTTGCCCGCCATTTCCACTTGCAGACACACTGCATTCACCATCGTTTCACATGATATACACAAGGATTCTTTCTACTTGTCTTTTTAAGCAACAATTATACACATGTAACAACTGTCCGAAAAATTAATTTCATCACCCAACCTGAGCATTTTAACCATCAATATCAAAGGGACTACAATTGCAGCAGTTGAAGATCGGACGAATACCTCAACGGAGCAGTTTTTAGCATTACCATAGGTGACACTATTTCTCAACGCGGTTAGCTGCATTTGCGTTGGAAATAGTCGCCTTCAAATCTTACTGAAAAGCAGGAAGGCAGGATTACGTGGCCGCCCTATAAGGGGAGGGCAAGACATAGAAAGATGAAACCTCATGTGACACTATAATGTCTCTAGGTCAAAGAGGAGGATTTGTGCCTTAAATATCTGGTGGCATTATGGTACGATCTCATTGGTGTGTGGTCGGTGGTGGCGGTCGTTAGGTCATGGAAGAACGTAGAGCTGAGCTATGGTGAGGAAGGTGCGGTGGGAATGGAGGAGAGGAACGGAAAGTGAGAGGTTGACGAGGATCCACCAGCTAGGAACCGCCAGTGCGGCAGGGTGGTAATTAATTACTAAACAACGGCGCTCTACTATAATGCTACATCCGTATAGTACCTGCACACCCCACCGGCAATTGCAGCAGTGTCTTCACCTAACCAAGTGTGTCCTTGTGACTGATGCTGGTAGCAGTACGGTAAGCATAGCACGCAATGTGATGATGCTGAGATAAACAACCACAAGTATTGCAGCGCTATCGCAACACCATGACGCCATGACGCAGCGGTAGCTCGTCTGACTCCAGATTGGGAGGTTGCGTGTTCAAGTCACGTCTGGATCAGTGTCTGTTTTCTTCGACTCCCACTTTCCCTTTGTCACTGCCAACAGCACATCTCTCTCTTATACCACCCTCCTCTTAGCGCTTTCACCACTGAATCGTTGCTGCTACCACCGTCATCACTTTAGCGCTAACAATGCTATCGTTGTAGCCGATGTCGCCTGCATTCTCCTCTTCTTTGCTCCTAGGTATTTTCGGCTTTTCTCACGTGTCTGTCAACGCAAGTAACAAAGCAGTGTTTGAGATTGGGCTGTCTATTGCCAACTTTTCGTGGATGGAGGAACGGTGAACCACCATAATGACTATCTCGACGACGTAAAGCGTTGTAAGATAACGCTTGCCGTAACAAGTTGCTGAACCGCTCTTTCGAAGTCAAGGATTTGATGGATACTGCCACCCTCGTAAAGTCCAGTTGAATTCAATTCAGTTTTTGGGGTTTCGATTTTGCAGTGGTTGGGTAGGGTTGTTTCCTAGAGCCTAATAAAATACGTGCCTCTGGTGCTCTATAATATTTGATTTCCCCTTTGTACAACATCTGCTTCCCCTCCATTGTGAGCAGGAGTTTTCTAGATCAAGGGCTTTACCATTTGCCTTCAAAAAGTGCACCCGTGTCTGCGAAGACAAGAGTCGGTAATTGTTTCATTTTGTTTGTGCCTGTTGCTTTTGGGTTGATGGGCGACTGTAAGTGAGGTTTGTGTTCGGTTGAAATTGAGTAAGTTACTCCGTTCATCAGGTTGATATTGTGTAAGCAAATTATAGAATTAATGCAAAGCATTGCGTCAATGCCATTTGTGAAAATTCGCTGCTCATAGAGTGGGGACAGAGTCTTCATTGATACCTAATTCAAGAGACTAACTTAAGACACAATTCTCACAATTAGCACTGAACGGCTATTTCGATGTTCGCCTATCTGGCCATTTCCACGCTTGTTCTGGATCATCGGAGGGTGTCTTGTGCCAATTGAATGCATATTTTAAAAAGAATGAATTCGATGTAACTGGTATAATATTGGATTGTCCACTATTTTAACGTGAATTGATGGTCCCATTGTTACTCTTCGTTACCTATTACTTAGTGCAGTCGTGATGAGTTCATCACTTGATATGGTCCTTCTGTGGAAGCAGTCTGCACAATGTGTTAGCTCCATTATCCCAATGACTTGTTTCCAATGTCGCAGTGCTAGTTAGCAAACAGAATCGAGTTATGCTAATCTTGCTATTGGAAAGATTTGGCATGATATTTGCCCATTTGGAACATGTTTAAATGCACCGATCATGTAAGTGCTTAGCCTAAGATGTTTCACTCCTGATCAGACCGCATTCATGACAAGTCATGCGTTCTTCTAGATCAGCGTATGAGGCAAAATCAAAATTATCAACTCTGGATTATATTTAGTGCAAAAATAGCCTGCCAGAACTAAGCTTCCGAGCTAACTTGCTGATCGATCCATCAAAGAGTTAAATGGGCAAGAGCAAGTCCATTTTTACTTTAAATGACCGGTATCTGAACAAACCCAGATGACGATGGATGTCGAGCATACCTTAACACGAGCAGCGATCTTATCGAAGTCAGCCATCATGCTCAACCATGTTATCGCAATTGTATTCTCGAATGCTCATTTGCAAATGCGAGTTTCGGTGCCGATCATCACAGCGACTACGACTGGCAAAGTCAACAAACATGCGTGCAAGAATCTCTTTTCGCGCTGGAATGCCTGATGCATCTAAAAAGATGCTGCACCAACAAAAAGATTCTGAAGGTTTCGTATTCAACCTGTACCTTTTTGTGAAAACGGGCCTGTGAATGCGGAGATGTGTTTCACAGGTCTAGTTCGGTTATTTAAATCAATGCACTGGAGAGGGCAGTAAAATGTTATGACCCCACTTATGCTAATCGTCAGTTCTTCTGCAATGTTGAAAACCCCTCAAAAGATTTCATGACCAGTTTTGCAATCATTTCACTACGTCATATGTTGATCAAAACGTGTAGCCCATCTCCATTCAACTCTTGTGCGCTAGTCGCTAGACTAGGCGCTCGTGGAGGTGGGTTTTTTTGGGTTACCCCAATTGCTCCTTCATGCAGGAGGTAGGTTGCAGAGCGCATACTAATGTTTTAAGTGACATAAGGCCCTAGCACATTTTATTCGGTGGGTTGCACTACACATAGTCAGTCGCACGACAGATGTGATTGGTGTGATGTCAGCTTGATTTGCTAAATATCGAACAACTTTTGCCTTATGTAAATCTACTCAGTACTTGGGCAAACTTGGCAGTGCCTGCTCTTGCTGACTGTTGTGAAACTGCTGTGTGCACCAACTGAGTAACTTCGTAGTACCTAGAAAATCGGTGCGTTGACATCGCCAACAAACTGTCCAGATGGTGGCAGGTACGTTTGTTCTTCCTGCAGAAATTCCTAGTCGTTTCTTGAGGTAGAGCCAAGAATTGGTGCGCCCATCAGCAATTGATGCCAAAAGCCTGCAAAGTCAAATGTCCCGTAAATTATCCAGTGTATTAGCCAAGGTCAGACTTTTTCTTTCTGGGCACAAATGAGGCTGGCGATTAATTTGCATTAGCTTTAACGAAAGTTGCGTCTACGACAGATAAGATGGTGCCACCTGCCTAGACAGAGATAGTAAAAGGGGCATTCAGGTCTGTCGAAAGGGCCAATCTGCATTGACACGACGCTACAGGTGGCGGTGCGTAGGGTTCGTAGCACTCCAAAAGTTCTATCTTTGCTGATGATAGCGGTTTGGGATTGTTTGGCCGTTTAAGTGTCGAGACACTCCATGTTTCAATTTCATCTGCATCCGTTTCTCCTTCAGAACTACTACCTTGGTTGGAAACCTCACAATGTTCTTACCGAACCAGGATTACTGAGTTCGTGAAAATAAAAACCAAATTATTGTGAGTTTCGCTGTGAAGATTCTCTTGTACGAGTAAACCAATCTGGAATAGGCCCTCTGCTTTGCGAAGAAATGTTTGCCACGGTAAATACTCTTGGCCGACTCCGTTTGATAGTAATGCCAGAACTAGCAATCACTTAATAATTTCATGATAAACGTGTTTCAAATAGCCATTGTATAAGCATAACTAATATTGGGAGACTAAATTGGACACAACGTAAAAGAATCCTTACTAACAGAGGCATAAGCCTCCTTGCATTCTTTCTGTTGTCCCGCTGCCTTAATGCTCAGGTAAACGCTTGGTTTTTTTAATGTGCTATGTTCTTACATACGCGTTCTCGGTTTTTTGAATGAAAGCTTCCGCACTCTTACGCGACCACCCTATCGGTTATTCGTAGCACACAGGCTACACTTCCCATCCTTGACACTCCATTTTTGGGGAATTCCAATTCGACCACTAAAAGCAGTAGCATAATTTACAGATGTCACCAGCTCCTTCTTCATCATAGATCAATCTTTCCTCCTATTATATCTCGACGACCGTTGCCACCAGCTGCACGCCCACTGATATGCAGCACAGTGTCATTGGTAATTTAGAACTATTTTTTTCTACTCTTTAGCCTCAAGGCATTTGAGAGGCACACGGAAGGCTAATCATCATGTGACTCACTCCTTATAGGCAGACTGGGCACATAATCCTGCCTTCCCACCTTTAGGTCAGGTGGGCCACAATACGGTCCGGTGGGGGAAAACGCATAGCAAATATCCACTAACCCAAGAGTTTTTGTTGCGCCATAACTTTTTATGCCTCCTTGTGTTTTCCTTTCAAAATTGATAATAGCCTCTAATTTTCATTAGGTGTGATGCTCTACTGGGCGAAACATGTCGAAATTCTAACAGTTTTGAAGTCATACATGGCTCCTAACCCACCATCCTCCTCTTCAACTCGCCCGCGTCATTCAGGATGTTCGCATTCTTCATTCTCAATACCTTTCCTGTTCTTCTCTCATTCGAGTAATTCAAGCGATTAAGATTAATGCTGTAATGAACAGCTGCCGATTTCCGAAAATCCCGGTTAACATCCTGGACCGTAGCTTTCCAAAGGATGGCATAGCACTTACCGAATGCTCTAAAATGCAGGTGAGGATATGGTTGCCACCAAACAATCAGAAAGATCGCCACATTTTTTTGGGTTTGGATAATTACGCGAAGGGCTTTACAAAGGTTGCATGAGTCCGTATCGCAATGCCTGTTGTAACTCCTCAGAATCTATAAATTAATAGCGTTCTCGTCTCAATTGCCCACTCGTATCGAGCGTGCTATGTCTGAGGCTTGATCAAGAAATATCTTGATGTATTTATGCGGATTATGCATATGCCAGTGCCACATTTCAACTTGCAGGGCAAGGACTACTTTTGAGTTCGTTTTATCTTCTTATCCATTTACTACTTCTTCCGCCCTACTTCCACCAGGAGGCAGGTATGCACGCGTTTATTCATTCACCCCTTGGAAAAGACCCATTTCTCTGCACTAGAGCAGAGTGGCGCTGCGGAAGCGTGTTAGGCCCATAACCTAGAGGTTCATGGATCGAAACCACGCCTTGTTAGTTGGTTTCCCATTCAGTTGCACGGTTGGGCTTAGCTGCGTCTCGCATCAACTTTTCGTCTACCTGGCTTAAGCAGCTGATACACCACCACTGCCACATGCCATCGGCGCCCTACCCTCTCTTCAGCTGATAGTATGCCAACCTGCCCCTACCCGACAGGCCGACGCCAATTCTATTCAATTTCTGCTCATCAGCCATCCGCTGGCCACGAAGGCAGGTAGGCGCGCAGCCAATAGTGATGTGTGAGGTGATAAAGAAAAGTGCCTGGTTAGGAGTTGGAAACGCGTCTTCTAGATGAGACCCGAAATTCCCGACTGCTGGACCATCAAGAAAATTTCACACCGTGTTGAAATCCTCCTTTCTTTCCAATCTTTACCATTCATGCTCACAAATACGCATATGCTCATTTACCCACCAGGCAGTAAACAAAGTCATTTGGGCAGAACAAAGGCATACGCAATCCACTCGCCATGATAGAGCCTATGGCCACCAAAGTGGACTTGCGTTCAGACGGTTATGATCGTACTCCTCCCTACTGCAGTCACAGTGGCGTACTGAAAGAGCAATTGGTAAGGGGAACAAAAGGCGATGACGAGATGGTAATTATACTATTGGTGAAAAAATGCCCGAATAGACACGTCTGGAAATGATGGGCAAGCGCGGAGACCGTAGATCAGGTAGCTCAGTCAATACGAAATCGAAGTTTTGGTCTGGAGGTCCAGGGTCGCCGTTCAGGAGCGCCATTATTCTAGTGTGAGTTCTATTAGTGGCTTCGATGCCTCATGCGGTGCGTACGCACTATGTAGCCACAATGTCTGGCATCATGCTGGATGCGAGACGTGATTGAGTACACCGTGGTGAATGCGCAAGTAGCTAATTTACACCTTGTTGTCCTGAAGTTAAACTTGGAAACCTCAACCAAACGGTGGAATGCTACATCATGAGATGCAGAGTTGGCTAGCATATTCAGCATAATTATGTCGTTACAAACACATGTTTTATGCCTATTTATCAAGGCCTTCGCTGCGTTGCTGAGCTTAAAAATGTCTTAAGATCAACGGCATCTCACCACGACGCATCACACTAATGTGCATAATGTGTATAAAAGCCTTTGGCGATCTGCCTGCCCACAAGAAAAGTAATCATTCCGCAAATCAAGTCTCGGTGCCTCATGCTCAAATGATTCTTGTCACCTTCGTTGGTGACGCCTTATTTACTGATGGTGCTGCACATACGGATGTGGATTCGTCTCCTCCATGCTCACTTTAATGCCACCACGTGCAACACAGAAACTCAACCGCTTATGTATGCATTTGTCTCTGTCTCGTGCTACTTACGGCTTCCTCCCCATGTTCCTTGTAAAAAAGCTTACATGGGACATGCTTGGCACTTTTTGTTTTCGGTCAAGTAGGATTCGTCCAAGAACTCTACAAACATCCAAGCAAGATGCAGCAAACGCGCTTGAGTGTGTTTCCCGATTCATGTTTTAAATCGGAAAAAGTGGCTGGGAAGGGATTCCTGCTTTAATTGGGATGAAAGATGGATTCACGAGTTACCTGTGTACTCTGGCAGCGATCATTATCCGCCTCTTCCTCCCTGAATAGCAATGACGTCCGACTAGCCACGAGATTTGTGGGATCTGAACGCTAGTCACCAAGACGATGATATGCATTACATTTGTCGTTAAGCGTGGATTAGGTCTCAATTTTACGCGTTTCTTGACCTCTACCTTAATGAGAAAATGGGAAACTCTTGAGAGTTGTAATGCATTCCATCATTCGCTGTCTGAGGGTACCAATTAACGCTAGTCACTTGGAGTTCGCTTAATGCTCCAATTACAGCACTCTTCCATGTCGCGAGTGTCAGCCTGCATGGACATGTTCTCGTTGTTGATGGGTATGATCCAAGGTGTCTTAATTGATTCTTCCACAAACACAATAGCATTTCAAACGCCCACATTAGATACGCCCTAGTGTCCTAGCAGCAAATTTTGCCAAGCTTTTTTGCATGTTGCTTAATGCGCCTATGTTTTTAGGCTCAAGTCATTTAGCAACTGCTAATCCCTAGGGATCAGGAGAGGAATAGCTAGGGCATTGCCCATAAAATCAATTCCGCTGCCATAGCTCTGAACATATTGTGTTCTAATGACCATGTAACCATGCCAGTGATTTCAGTCAAGCTTTCTGCTCATCGGCACAGCTGGGCGACCCAGAAAGCCTTTTGCAAATACCGCTGCAGGCATAAATACGCATAAACATACTCATGTCTGCGCAGTATACACTGCCAACCTTCGTTGCATGCGAAAAATTGCGCAAAGGCTTCTTTGAAATGGGTCATTTAACACCTAGTTGCCTGCAGAAATTAGACGGAAATGCCTGAACTATCGTGATTGCCACGACATTGCACAGCGGACCAAGTTTTACTGACTCGATTATGCGGGGACCGGAGTGGCAGGAGAGTTGTTGACATGGGCATCAGTGTTACTGAAACCAAGGCAATCGAATGGCGGCCCAACATAGAGCCATTCGTGTTGCCACTGTTGCGAATACACCACATACCATGATGCAATCAGCATTCGTTTTACAATTTACAAACTAAACCAACAAATTTCTTTACAAAATGTCGGCACTTTGCACCACAACCAGCATGGGGAGCTGCATTAAATTAAAACTATGATGGGCTTCCAAATTTACACATATTTAGAAACCTTGTAGACACGGATGTTATGCATGCTGCTCTGTACATCCTTCTCCTTCAGTCACAACGGCGAGGCACAGTGTCCTGGATACTGTGACAACTAAGCGGTGCACTGCATGATAGCTTCATTTCAAGTCCTATCGTCTTGGGCCAACCCTGCTACCCACAGCATAGTGAATGGCAGCTATCCACACAATCGATGCAGCCGCCCAAAACTGAGCCTTCAGCAGCAAGCTAACTGCCTCCCAGGGCCAGTCGAACAATAACAGCTTATTGGCCTAGCCTGAGCTGCATCGACACTCACCACAAATAACTTGCAATGTACGTACAAATAGACGTTAGCGGGCATAGCCCTCCTCACTTTAGCACACCCCAAAACTATATTCAGTTTTACATTTTAACAGGTAACGAAGGCAGCATAAATTCATAAACAAAGCATAAATTAGCTTCGACCGCTCAGGAATGATGCCAGCACAGAGAACTTTAAGGAATAGTGAGACGACTCCGATTGGAGATTTGGGCACGCAAATATTTAAGAGCTTGTAAACGTGAACCCCATTACTTCCAAATGTAAGCCAGGCATCGTGATGTCAGCTCCTCTTAATCTGAACCCGTTGCTTGGATTGTAGCTAATTATATTACCTTTCAATTAAACCACGCCCGTTGTGCATTCATAACAGACTTAATGCTAAAAACAAGATTTTGGGTGGAGTCTCACGAGTCAAAGATTGCCTTTAATCAATGTTTCAGAGCGTGAGTTCGTTAATTTAGTTAATTTGTTCACAACTCACGGTTTGAGTGATTCTTTGCACGCGGAAATGCTCTTCGCCACAAAAAGTGACTGAGCTCTTTCCAGGGAAACTGTTTTATTTGGTACAAGACTTGCTTTGTTAAGTGTGTACCGGTTTTCTCTGCTAATTTTGATGGCTAAGTTCATAAAAAGGATGTCTGGAAGTACTCTGTGCTTTCTGTCATGCTTATTAAAGTAGGACTGTGGTTTGGCATCAAATTGATGCTCATCCCCAAACACAGCGCCAAACTTGTGGCCTTGGCTCATCCATGTCTGCACAGACAATAGTTCTGCACAAGCACAAAGCCATTGCAGCACTATCTTAAGGCAGACGTAGAGATCGGGATTGAACCTTGGTGGTGGAGCTCCCGCCCGCTTTACGTGCAAGGGGCCTTGAGTCCGAACCCCGGCATCCCAGCCAGTGTGTTATCGTACGCGGTCCTTGTTCAACATTGCCGTGGCTTGGATTCTGTGTGCTCACAGGCTCTAGCTGGTCAGTTGTCGGTTTCCTGTGGTTCTCTGCTTATGCACTCTGTCAGCGATATTATTTTGACCTCAGCATTACCTAACCGGCACACGCAGATTACGCGTTGTGTCTATTCGCCCCTTTGCGTTAAACTGCGGATGGTCATTGCAGCTGTGCTATGACCGATTAGAGCAGGACGGAGGTAGATTAAAGGAATGCAAGTGGGCATGAGAGGGAAAAGAGAGAGGCGGAACATAAGAAGGCGGATGAGGGTGGGAGCTTCCTGGTTGGCCTTGGATCTGGTCAACCTTAACGACTGCAGCCTGCTCTGCTTCAAATCCCGATACTGATATCTACGTTCGTCGAACGTGCTAGTGCGACGTTGCTGTGGTGGTGATCAACTTCCAGTTAGCTACCGCATTTGATACTGCATAAGTGCAATTGAAGTCGTTAGTAGCAACGGGGTGAAGGTTAGGAGGTGTAGCGGATGCTACAACATGACAAACATAGGCGATTTTGCTGTTGCAAAGACATGCCTCACACGCATTTACCACACCGTTTCATTGGGGCCAATGGCATCACGTTAAGATACATCGCATCGCATCACACAAAAAGGCTTGCGCTGTTGGCAAAGTTTATGGTCAAGTCTTCTCTTAGTTTGCGTTGTCTATGCCACTTACCATTTCTTGGAATCGTCACTGAATATCCACGTAATGTAGTTTTGGTTCTGGCGCAAGTACAACTATTTTTGTTAACTAAATTCGTAGGAGCGAAATTTCTTTAAGGAATTGGAAAAATACCAGGAAGATCATGCCATTTGACTGATTAAATGAGTTTATGTGGGTCATATGCTTTAAGTCGAATAATTGAGTGAGACTTATCTTTCCGTACTAAGCAGTCAGAAGCGATTACCTATGACCCACCGTTAGTCATTTAAACACTTGTTTAGATAAGAGATTATCATTAGAAAATTGCAATATCCTTCGTTTAATCCTGTACATAATCCCCAAAATGTGCACAATGCTCGCCATCCCTTCCACTAAAACTCAATCGCTATTTAACCTAGGCCAATAGAATGATCGTGTCTCTGGTGCGCTGCATATAAGGCAGCAACATGTTTCATAATAGTAGCACATAACTTTTATTTGTATCGGATTTTTGGAGCCAAGCTGATGTGTTTAGTCAGGCAAGCTAGAATTACATCAGCATTTCTTAACCGATATTTAGCACGGATCCAAACATGGGGAGAGAGTAGCGAAGGATCCAAATAATGGCATTGTGCTAACATAGTGCCAGCATTTTGCGGTTGCTATAGCATTCACAGACAATCGTGCGCCTTCTACATGACCGTATATTTTAAAGCGAATCAATGCAGTTTTCTTTCTTCACCTGGATTGTGGACGCCACTTTATTTCAACCAGCCGAGTGACTATGTAGAAGTGCATTGTGCTACAACGCGCTGTGATAAGTCGTGTGAGCAGCTGCGCGTTGTGAGCTGCCATGATCACTCATAACGCATGTTTGCATGATGAAAATTGGTAGCATGTCCTGGTATCGAGATGAAACATTTCTAAGGTTCCGCACAGCGTCTCTCTTTAGATGGGTTTGAGTCTGGTTCTGTATACCCATTTCCACCCATAAAACAGTTAAAGTGAACTTTGCAAGGACGCTCTCTTTTATTGATGAAAAGGCTTTCTTGCCCTAATGTACTAAAAAATTGGATCTGATTTCACATTGATAGCGAAGTAGCATGAAATGAATATCTAATGATTTTGCATAAATACATGGATGTTCTCAAAACCGGACATTTTAGCAACTCGTGCGTTGCATTTGACTTGCTCTTTGCGATTTGTGTGCAGTCGAGCAGTGAAATTTTTGATTGAGGTCACTTAATCCGTCCTCTCTCAGGATTTCTTAGTTCGTAATTATCATAATGAGGTTGTTTGGTGGATCCAATCATGATTTTTTCTCAGTTAGCTAAGGGTACTTATTTTGGATATTGTAGCACTGGATATTGGGTGAGAAAAAGTGTCTGCGATGAAAACA
>CM010311.1:65583769-65708467 GCA_001923025.3 Taenia multiceps | reverse complement strand
CCGATATTTAGCACGGATCCAAACATGGGGAGAGAGTAGCGAAGGATCCAAATAATGGCATTGTGCTTACATAGTGCCAGCATTTTGCGGTTGCTATAGCATTCACGACAATCGTGCGCCTTCTACATGACCGTATATTTAAAGCGAATCATGCAGTTTTCTTTCTTCACCTGGATTGTGGACGCCACTCTTATTAACCAGCCGAGTGACTATGTAGAAGTGCATTGTGCTACAACGCGCTGTGATAAGTCGTGTGAGCAGCTGCGCGTTTGAGCTGCCATGATCACTCATAACGCATGTTTGCATGATGAAAATTGGTAGCAGTCCTGGTATCGAGATGAAACATTTCTAAGGTTCCGCACAGCGTCTCCTTTCAGATGGTTTGAGTCTGGTTCTGTATACCCATTTCCACCCATAAAACACAGTTAAAGTGAAACTTTGCAAGGACGCTCTCTTTATTGATGAAAAGGCTTTCTTGCCCTAATGTACTAAAAAATTGGATCTGATTTCACATTGATAGCGAGTAGCATGAAATGAATATCTAATGATTTTGCATAAATACATGGACTGTTCTCAAAACCGGACATTTTAGCAACTCGTGCGTTGCATTTGACTTGCTCTTTGCGATTTGTGTGCAGTCGAGCAGTGAAATTTTTGGATTGAGGTCACTTAATCCGTCCTCTCTCAGGATTTCTTAGTTCGTAATTATCAATAATGAGGTGTTTGGTGGATCCAATCATGATTTTTGCTCAGTTAGCTAAGGGTACTTATTTTGGAATAGTTGTAGCACTGGATATTGGGTGAGAAAAAGTGTCTGCGATGAAACAAAATTGTACCGAGGATGCAGATCAGTGGTTTATGGGTAGGAAACACGCTTTGAGTGCAAGAGGTCTCGGGTTTGAATCCTGGCTGAGCCGTATATCATTATCGCAAACTGTATTTAAATCAATGCTTTCAGCGTGTTAACTACTGCACCACCAATTTTAATCTCCTTTCCTTCCACCTCCATCCACTCTCCCACTCTCTCTCTGTCTGCTTCACACATTTAATCACCCTCCATTAGTCCACCTTCGTCCCAGTTCAACTTGATCTTAAATCAGCTGCATTGGCAGTCCGCAATATCAACAAGAGTAGGTGAATGAACATCATGCAAACTCGCGCATGACCAGTGGCTGATGTCTTGGAAAACAAAATCACTGAAATTGGGCAAAAGTCGCCGATTTCTTACGAGTTGATTCCTGCTGACCGGGCGCAAGGGCGCGGCACCGTACACATAGAATTCTGGCCATGGAACACTGACCAAAGACCCCACACGGACACATAGATTAAAGGTAGCAAAAATGGAAACCAGGGCCTCTCGCATGCAAAGCAAGAGCTACCTAATGAACTGCACGTCAGATCCATTCAATTGTTCTTGATTCAATCCACTGTAGTAATGGCTTTGTGTTTAGAGCTATTGTCTGTGCAGGTTTGGAAGAGCAATGACCAATATTTCGCCGCCGCGTTTGAAGACGAGCATTAATTCAATTCCAGATCACACCTGCTTCGTTAAGCATCAAAATACACATTAGGTATTTGCAAACATGTTTCTATAATTGTAGCCATAGCACTTAGAAACGAAATCCTGCCGATTCTTGACAAAGTTGGTGACGCAACATTATGAAACATTTTTATTGGGAGAACATAGCGCCTTTTATGCAGAAGAGTATTTTGTCTGCCCAAAATCATGCGTGCCACGACCTTCAGGAAATGGAACATGGTAACGAATTTACTCATGGAATACGCTGAGCAAGTGCAGCCTTTGATTATTTCGACTACAAGCATAAGCCCACTTCTGCTGCTAAAATGCGTTAGCATATACATGAAATTCCCTGTTAGAAATGCTTGGCAAGTATGGTTCAATTTGTCTTCACTGAACAGCTGTATGGTGTTGGAACACGCTTGTTGATTCGCATCAACCTTTAGGCCACAAAGTGATCCACTGCTCTCAGCTGGTAAACTTGCGAATTCAAAAACCTCTTCGTTTATTTGCATTAGTGCTTTGGACAACTGATAATTAAACTGTTCAGACTCTCGAATCCCACTAGCCACTTGCTCTGATGCATCCTTCAAACGCTGGCAAAATGCCATTATCTTAATACCGGGTGCAGAATCGAGTAACATTATTAAACTAACACAAAATCCATGTAAACATCGCATGTGTCCCTTGCCAATCACTTAAACACTGTCATTGGATAAATTACTAAGTTGCATTTGACGGGAGAATAGTTGGCTGATGATGCGTATGTGTACGTGCGCATGCGAGGTCATCTCCTTGCGTGTTCTTCCTCATGATCACTAGTGCCGGTGGAAGTCAGCATTAGCTGAACAGGAATGAAGGTAGCATTTTAACCTATTAAACCAGTTGATGCTAACCAAGTCGCAAAATGTTTTAAGCCATAGTGTTAGAAGTTGGTGTCTGCGCGACTTACAATCAATTTCTTACGAAACCGGCCACAAATCATCAATGCAAGGATTTCTAAATATGCCAAATTCACCATTGCACACACTATGCTTATTTATGATAGCATGCACAATTCGACTTGCATGTAACTTCACAAGCTTCAAAGGCCTATTTCCAACTATCATTTCAAGTCCAAAAATGCACAATATTTGCTTGATTTGAATAAAAACATCGTTTGGGTGTCCTTCCTTATAATCTCTGAAATTCGCACGCATACTTGACAAAGCCAAAACTTCAAATATTTGGGTGGTTATAATAAAGCAAGCGGTAATTTGCATGAAGATGATGGACTCATTAACCTTTCAAAACCAGAAATACCGAAGGGTTTGTGGGGTTTTTGTGATCCTCATCCACTCATGCTTCCTGATCACCATAAACAGGTGGTTTCGAGCAGGAATCACGTGCATTAAAATTATTTTCACAACAGACCTTATCGATCCTGAAAGCAAGCGCCTTATTTGCCTTTCCCATTGCCAACAACGCCCAGAGTTAATTTTCTGTTGCGTGGCTTAGTAGGTGATTTGTCTGCAATCTTTGAGCGTCAAATGCTTAAACCGAGAGCAGAAGCACAATCTAACGTAACACAACTGCATTCCTCCACAGTTCGTCATCACTGGAAAAGGTTTTATGCACACATTACTACGTTCTGAAAACTTTGGTTTTGATCCTCAAGCAAGAGTTTTAGGGGCGATTCTCTTTCAGGAAATCAAAGCGAACGTCATCTGAAAGTAATCAGGGAGCGTAATTGAAGTATAGCCGACGCTTATCTCACTCCAAATCAACGTGTAAGCATATTGTATTACAGTGTGAGGTTTCTATGCACTGATTGCGAAAACACGCCCAAATATTCCAAAATATTTCGCACGCCTATAGCCATGCCTGACTGGCACAAAGTAGCATTCGCTCAGCTTAGCCAAGTCAATCAGTTGAGGGAGTTTAAAATTCCAGTCGAATGCAACACTCTTGATGCTACGGCAACAAGTAAGTCGATGAAAAGCTATCTTTTGAAGTAGAGGAGCGCAACTAGGAGATCTCACTATAACATGAGCATTTGCATTTTATAAGGAAATGAAAGCAACCTCCACATGTAGCATAGGGCATAGACGGTGCCATGTGTCACTGCATAATGCATCTGTTGAGCTTAAAATGCGACTTGTGGTTGGAACTGATCTAGTATGTGAGCAGAGGGCAAGTCAATTACGGAGTTAAGAGTGTGGGCTCTGACCAGGTCTGCTGAGCAGCAGTTGGGGAAGATATGAAAGCATTCCTGATTGACCGAAAAATTTGGCTTCAGTATTTTATCTGCTGAATCGGACGCATCGTGCGTTTTCGATGAAGAGGTAATGCATTCAGCATTTCTTTATGATATGGGAGAATATGCTGGCAAGAACAATCTACTCGGTATGATTCGAAGTAGACCCTTATGTAAGAAGCAGATACGACAGCCATTGGACAAAAAGAAGCATGATTTCTCTTTGGAAGCGATAAAGCAGAAAATAAATGTCTTGGACCACCTACCGGAAAGGTGATCTTTGTGAACACACACATCTGAGGCGTGCAGAAGATCAAAGGAAATGGACATGCTGTCTCGTATGCTTCTTCATTTCACTTATTGCTTATGATGGCGTTCCTTAAACTGACAAATACCACCGTCAATAAAGCACAATTATAGCGATTGGCTAATGTTGAGCAAAAGAAGAGACACGCAATAATTATGATGTCTATGGGAAAATATGACAAAAATCTTTAAGAAATCCAGAAAAATTCCCAGTTCAAATTCACAAAATTTTACCATTTCTTGTGCTTCATTTGAGGCGAAGGATGTAGCGAAGAGTACTGCAGGCAAGTAGAATGTGAATAAGTATGCTGGCGACCTGTAGTATTCTACAGCCATCAAAGGAACGTAACGGAGCAGTCTGAATTCAATAAAGTGATGGAATCCAGAATTTTCGACCCACGTGATTGCTGGCACTCATTCTTCCTACACTTCCCATCTCTTGCCTTTCCATGCAAACCACACACTCCTTTCCGATCTCCATCAGCCTCCTTCTCTCTTGTCTTCTCTTCCTTCATTCATTCCTTTCTACATGTATTCATCTTTCCCTTGCTCGCCTATCTTCTCCCTCCATGGTCCACACGTCCTTTCACCTTTTCTCACATGACTACCCTGGCGCACATATCATATGGTTTTTCCGCTCTTTCCCATTTCCCTACTCTTACTGGCTTATGCCATCTTCAATTTCTTTTCAATTTCCTTTTTAGTCGAAATCACAATGCAAATTGCAGTTGTACGTCACTTGCCAATGCGATGCAACCAGCAACATTCTAACAAACACCAATGCAAGTACAATCACGCACATTCAGGTGATAACGGCTACAATACCACGACCGGTACATGCCCTTTAACTTCTACCAGCGATGCAATGCAGTAGCACGCACAACATCTTCCGCATTCGAATGGAGCGGAAGGAGGTAAGATACAAAGCCATCTCATTGTGTACAATGCCACAAATGTGTTGCGAAGGAGGTCTCCTGACTGATTTGTAGCAGGATATTTTGCCCCCACCTATATTTCCTTTATGCCACATCAAGTAGATGAATCCTTATCCCATCTCCGTCCACAATCTCACACATAAAACAAAGTATATAGTTTAGAGGCTAAACCAAGTCCTATTCCAACTACCTGATCGCTTCAGCCCCAGAGGGTGGCACATTCGCCTTGCAACATGCCATGTCACTAAAATACGCGGCGAGTGCAATTTTAGAGTAGCTTATCAGGTATTCACTCATCCATCAAACAACACTCTACAAGGACATAACCATAAATAGTCAATCAGTAAAAATCTACCATCGACAAGGTTGATGGTGTGCGTGTTAGTTTGACAGTCTTCTGACTTTTCATATGTGAGTGCTCGCAGCACCCAGTTTCATAGTGGTTCCCATGTATTTTCATTTTGATGGGATATGCAGATATGAACACTGTTTAGCTACTTAATTTGGACATTGCTGAAAGTTGTTCTAAACAGAGTCCACCAGTGCATTCTCAATGCAATGCACTCACCTTCGTGTGCTTTCACATGGGAGTAATAACTTTTCGGAATGCCGCCTTCTGTTACGGCCCCGGGGAGGGTTAAACCAGTTCCGTAAATCAGGGTAAAACAAAAGGGCACCATACAGATGTCCAAAGTACAGCTTCGCACGAGTCTACAAGATTTATGCAATAACCGGTCATTGTGATAGTTATGCCAAAATTTACACAAACTCTCCGATGATAATGCCACCAGAAAGTCAAAATGAGTGGCGAACGATGCAAAGATGGGAAGTATTTGCGCGTTCGACAGCTTTCCTTTTGTCCCAAAAGTAGCTTTCGCGCTAGAAAGTTTGCGTCCACAACGTGATCGCGCATTTTATGCGAACAATATCAACGTTCCGCAAAGAAGACTCATTTGTCGACAAAATCGAGACGGCAGTGAGGCGTTCCAGTGCAGGAAAGAAACAAGTCTCCCACCTTTGCCTGTCTATCTATTTGACGCATTGCTAAACTTCAACCTGTTCTTTGACTAAGACGACGCGAAATGCAGTTTACTCCGACCACTTAAATCGTTCTTCTGCTTACTGCAGCTGTTATGGAAGAGTTTGTGGTAGCTATGCAAAAGCGATCATCAGAGCCTTCCTTATTTTGTGGAATACAGAGATGACAACTGACAATAGAAACGCAATGGCTAACTTCAAGCATTCGTCTGGCATTATTTGCGCTAATCAGCCTCCCGTAGTGCATTTTACGCCGACTTGGTATATTTTTAGGCTGACCAGAAAAATTGTTTAATAAACAGCGAAGTCGTCCCTCTCTTTCTCCAATAGTGTTCATCACAGCGGCAGATAGCATCTAATGTGATATACTTAGGTGGTGTTTCCTTTCCTGCATAGGGTTAAAGGCACAAATAACAGAGCCGCGTTCTTACTGAGGCGGTGGCAAGACATCCACCCACTAGGGCCGATCTGCTGATTTCACCAAAGTTTACAGCACCGAGTACATTTATCTTTCACTTCTTCACCAAAGCAGCAAGATGAAGACAATATTGACATGTTTGGCAATCAAGTCATGCAAGTACAAGCTGAATTTCAAGCTAAGACAAGTAGGGCATCCTTTGGATTTATCTGGCTGCTTTTTTGCCATGGAAGCCAAATGGCACCTGCATGTTATTTGCTATTTCGACAGGTCAGCAATACATTTTGCCTCAGGTTTTATCTACCTGCATAAAGTGCTTAAAGGCTAATGTTTGTTCACTATAGGGAGTGCGTCCCTTCAGGGAGGAGAACGAGACACTGGAATGGCCTTCCTTTACATCATAAATTGAAAAGTCAGAATTTGACTTGTAAGCCCAAACTGCTGTGGGATGGAATAGACTACCATGAAAGCTCGTTTCTTTTGTGGATATCTGGTGGCTTCATTCGGTGTGTTCTTGGCTGTAATTATGGTGGCCGCGGCTTCATGGATAATCAGGCATTTCGCTTACTAGTGGGATATTCAATTGCAACGCTCCAAGTCCCTTATAGCGATCTGTCAGCACAATCCTATTGACAATGAAGTGAAAAAACAAAGCCAACTGCTGCCATGATAGAACAATCAGAACATCTACAGCAGGCCACTAGTGCATATTTTGCCATGCTTTAAACTCATTACTTCACAAATGGTTGAACTTTTCACGCGAAGTTAGATGCTGCCTCCTGCCTTCTTCGACCAATCAGAGGTCTTAACTGAATGCACGACAAACTGATGCTGGTGTCATTTAATCAGAGGCATGTGTCATGGTGTGGTGAGAGAGGAAGGTCTAAGGCTGGAGAGGTTAGCTAATAAACAGGGTCCGGTTTGGGCAAATTGCCCACTCATTCGTGTCGGCATTCCACGAATGCTAGAATTATGTTACAAGCAACACCGGCAATCACCAAGTGCTGTCTCATGCACGACCTCCACACTGTCGTCCGACAATTCAACCACCTAATTGCAAACTGGCTCACAACTTGCACGGTGGCAATTATTTTTAGGTTTCTGCCAATATTTGTCACTAGAAATCGCATTTTCAAACGCAAATCATGCACCTAAGAGTCTCTGTTTCGACTGATTGCGCTTGATACCGCATGCGGTGCGAAGCTGAGACCTCGAATTCGGTAATTTTTAAGAACGCGTCTCTATAAGTAAAGCTAAAGGGCGTTCACTAAAACCATTAACTGATGGTGGGGACCATAACCGCTGCTTTTACAGTTGATTCCCAA
Organism: Taenia multiceps; assembly: GCA_001923025.3. Classification (NCBI taxonomy): domain Eukaryota; kingdom Metazoa; phylum Platyhelminthes; class Cestoda; order Cyclophyllidea; family Taeniidae; genus Taenia; species Taenia multiceps. Next base: position 65,700,690 of record CM010311.1, on the reverse strand, counting down.
AGTTCTCTTCTTTTTCTGACAGTGTGTTTAAGGTACGTATCACACTCTATGCGTGTGAACTTCACAATGCATGGTGTGTGCCACTGGGAGTCAAAAATTTACTCTTATCTTAGCCACCTCCCTTTAGTTTCTCACTTTAACGAATTTTGCTGAACATGACACTAGAACTGATGGGCTTTAAGACGACTTTTCCACCGCATCATCTAAAAGAATGGCGTGAACAGTCTTAGCGAAGACCGGCGCAGATAAATTGCTAAAGTTGATGTGCAAAGCGGAATAGTCGACCAGCTTCCCTTCTACAGGCGCGTTCCCCACCAGTCATGCGGCATTCCACGAAGCTCTTCTGAACCGGCAGATCCTATCTTACCATCTAAATGCTCTAGCTATTGCTTCTACGCCTACAATATTTTACCACCAAATTAGCCAACCACTCTAGCTTGCTGAGGTATCATTTTGCGTGAAATCTGAAGGTGATGTCAAGAGTGATCAGACAAAGCGGATGACAGCGGCGGGATTCGAACCCGCGCCTTTTCAGACTGGTGCCTAAAACCAGCGCCTTAGACCACTCGGCCACGCTGCCCCGCTAGGCGCCCCACTTTTTGCTACTTGCCTCCGCTCAGCAGAAAAATATTGACGACGCTTACTCATGCCACGCCATTCCGGCAGAGGCGCGTCGCATTATCACACACTTCACCATTCGATGCAACGCGTGGCAAGCTATACAGGCAGGTTAATGATGGGATTAATATAGCGCAACGCACGAATCCTAACCAAGAAGACAAGGTTATTCTCCACGTGTGCAGACAATCAACCGGCTGTGTTGGTCCAGGTTAGGAGGGTAAATTAAAAGCGTTAAAACTTGGGGAACTGACAACACCACGCAACGTTTCTTCGAACATATTGCTGCTCCATTATTTAATCACAGTATCTACAAATTGCAAGCACTCTTAAACTTGCCCCAAAAGCAATGAGAAAGTTTTCTCTGAAGAAGCAAGAAATAGCCGTCATAATTTGTGGAAAAGAGCACTGCATTTTATTCAAAGACTGTAAATACAGGTCTCTAGGCCGTGAAAACTAAAGAGAAGGCTGTAGGTAATTATACGGTTACGAAACTGCAGCGGCAATAGGGACCGGTTTTGTCCATGCGCATACATTGTTATAAATAGACATTAGCCTTCCGCTCTACTTCTATGCACATTCCGAGGTGTCGCAGTTGCAGCTCGCCCACCGTCTGTTAAAAAGAATAACCGGTTGACGATTAACAACCATCGCTCATGTAATTCTCCACAGTTCATAGCTTTATGCTCTGCTTGCAGTGCCACTTTTCCATCCTAGCCACAACCACACCAAACCGATGATATCCAACACACGTGCATTTGAGTTCATCTTACACACATGGGATGATAAATGACGTTAGCTGCACAGATTTCCTATTACTTTGCTAGCATAAGGATCAGTCATCCCATTAAACCGCTTCAACACTCCTCCCATGCATCCATGCGCTCATGAATGGTTGCCCCCATTATCGTTACAAAGCAGCAAAGACGATGGACGTGTTGCAAACGTCAACATCAGCACATACTTGTGAAGCTATTGCAGCGCATAAAACGAGTGTATGCCACAGGTCAAGGGGTGACACCTTTTTATTGCAGCAAACAAAGCATTCGCCTTACAACTGGGACTTCTACCAACCTACGCTGTAATGCCACTCCCTAACGCGTCAAGTATCTCAGTTTGTTTAATCATATTACTCAATTCTATTCAGCAGCAATTACTATGTGATTACGTGGTGTAGCCGGAAGGAAAGCGAGCGACTTCACTCCCTTCTCACAAGGCGCTGGTTTCGGTCATGTGATTGCTTGGCGGTCTATTTTATTTAAACACCACCAAATATGGGTACTATTGCAATTGTTTGGAAATGTTCAGTGAAGTTAGCATATGGAGGGCAGAACGACTAATTGCAAAAAGGCACTATCGGAATAAACACATATTCCAGTGGGTGAGATCTCGCCCTCTCTTTTGCATAAAACACCTAGTTGAGGTAGTTGAACACTCGCACTCGAAGACCATGGTAGAATAAAAAAGTGATAAATGCATTTAACGTTCATCTCACTCCCCATGAACAGTGAGAGGGGATGGATGGGCTTGGTATGCTCCAACTCAATAAATCCCACGCACCAATTTGTGCCTGCACTACCAATATGATGACGCCAATATCAGTCTCACGTCTCAGGGCAGCTGCAGATCTAACAATAACACTCTTCATGATTTACGTACGGCAGATAATTACCACAAAGCGGCATTTTCTGCTGAACAATCACCCAATGAAATCGTTATCTGGCAGAATGCTAGCGATGCACCTATCCACCACCGTTTGCACGTGATGATCTCACTCTCTTACCATAACTGGATAATACACCTACTGCAATCAGCTCGTGCAAATTCGAAAACGAAGTGCTGCTATGCTCCCTTTTAAGCAACTGCCTGGATGCTTAGCAGTAAGTTAACCTCCTCTGAGTCCTTAAATAGGATAGTCACAGCCACTTATAACTAGTACCACATCTAAACTACAAAGATATTTTAATTCTCAGAAATAAATTGGGGCTGTCACCCACAGGGCCAAATAACACGACCTGGAGATGCTCGCAAACCAACGTCAATAACGTGTAACCTGATCGGAATCTGGAGGCCACTACTTCATCTACAAAACACCACCGATACAGCTCCACAAATACTAATTGTGCAATACCGCGTGGACACTTGCGGCCTCCAGAAGCTGTACATTCAAATAATTAACTAGGTCATTGCAGACTAGTTAACTATGTCTCTTGCCCATCAATAACCTAGGGCCTTGAACAAGAGCACATCTCTCCAGGCACTATGGCTTAAAGTCAGGCCATCAGCGCGCGACTCAGTCTCGCAGGTTACTCTTAGTATGGGATTTTCACATGTAGACAAAACAAATAGTTTCATATAGTTCCAAATCCCATTTAGCCCAGCGTTCCACTTAAACATTAAGCCTTCTAGGTAGCGGCAATGTCTCACCCCAAGACACTCTCTCCAGACACAACCACATGTCCACGTGTTCTCGCTCTTGCTGTTGCTGAAACTATACCCACACTACGTCACAACACAGTCCACTAGACCACATCCTACGGTGCTGCGTAGTGCCGTTGAGCTACACGCGCTCCCATTGCGTCAAAACTTAAACCATTCAGCTACCCAAGTGGGTGAGTTTAGACATAGAGAGAGCACGGCAGTTCAGGAGTGGCAGTCAATGGAATGCCAGAGTTAGGGCATCAGCGAGGTTGTGAACAAAAGACAGTGAGCAAAGTTGGTAAAGTGGGTGATGAGGTGATGAGGTGGCGGAAATGGGATGGAAGAAGCAGGCGTAAAGTATCGAGGGGTGACGCGGTAGGCAGATGATTAAGGAGATTGACTGTAGATCCACTCCGTATTTCTGCCTGAGTTTGGGTCTCATATGAGCCGTGGCAGCGCTAACCACCTTCCTGTCAGAGCATACGGACAGTCCACTTAATCACACCCTAGACGCCTTCGGTGTGACCGACCTGTTACCGCGTCTCCGTGAGCAGTCACATGCGAAGGAAGAGTTGAAGAGCAAGACTGCAATAATGACGTGTGCCGCGACCCGGGATCGAACCGGGGACATTTAGATCTTCAGTCTAACGCTCTCCCAACTGAGCTATCACGGCTGGCAGCCTCGTGATGTGCTGACAACCATGCGGTTCACCACAGTGTTCCGGTGCATGTCGAAGGTGCATCAGTTTAGTTGCCCATAGCCATCTGCACAGCAGCCGTGAAGACGTTGTCGTCTGCGATAGCAATGGTTGTTGTTGTTGTTGTTGTTGTTGTACTGTGGTGAGCTCAAGCAGTACATTGATGTAGGGCCCGTCTGCATGGTGCGTTGACGGGGATGGCTAGAGTTAAAAGGACGTCTTGATAACTGGGTGGGCAATGCAATGGACTGAGAATCCATTCAAATTTTCCTAAGTGCGTTCGGGTCCTGCTTGCAGCGCTAGTGAGCAATCTCAAGTAGATCCTTTTTGTCTTCTGTGTCTCCGCTGGCTTCTCTTCAAACCATAGTTCCGTTGGTCCATTGTGCCGACTCCTCATCCCAATCCTCACAACCGTGGAACGTGACCGCTGCATTCGATAAACAGGTGATAAATGTCTGCTCGTATCGTTGCTTACGCGGAGTCGCAAGACGAAGCTGTGACTGGACAGTCTGTTGAAAAGCACGCGGACGTCGCGAGCAGAATTTGAACCTGCGCGGGAATCACCAATCGATTCCCAGTCCATCGTTTTAACCACTCGTCCATCGCGACGGGACACCTTGCATTTTATGTTGGTACTCCTGAGAAAAAAGGATGTGTCCAAATCGGCATTGAGCTTGCGGCCTTCAGGCTATGGTACTGATACGCTAAGCAACTGAGTGCAACACATCTGGAATAGCATCACTGATCGTTTTTCCCGTTAGCATGCTGTAACACATGGTCGCTCCTTAGTTTAATTTATTTTTAATTCTGCAGGTGATTGCGAGTAGCATTGGATTAATGGAAACGGTATGCTAAGGTTCCCGCTGTGCAATGAAAAACTGGAGAATTCTCTTCGAGACCACATGTAGGCATCCAGGTTATCAACAGCACCCAGGTTGAACTCACCTAACACAGCTATAGACGCTAGGCCACGAATCAGTTTTTAGAAACATGTGCAGGAACTCCCACAATAAACAGTAGTCTCCACGTCCGCCATTATCATCCGGGATGCAATCTATAAATGATCGCGAGGCCTTTATGCATACACTGTATGGGGTTCACGATCCTCTAATCTGTTATGGGATTCTCACACCTACTTTTCTACTCAGTAAAATATAATGCTGCTCAAAAAAATAATTTTGTCACCTACTTCCAAAAAATCAACCTAAATTTGAGATGTACGAAAATAAATTTGAGCGTTTTGCTCGTTTCCTGCGTCTCAGTATTCAAAGGAAAGTGGAAAGACATCTGAAGCAGATGCAACCACTGGATTAGAGGCAAAATCATGCACAGCTGGTGGAGGAATGAGGATTCACTTCGAAGATCAGTCATTCGAATCAATGTACGCAAGTTCAGACCGCGGGTTGTGCTGCTCGAATCACATTAGCAAATTAATTTTCAGGCCATCAATCTGCTCGCCGTTTATGGGTGTGGAAGCGTGCAAAGGTCACGATACCGATATCTCCCCAGTGGATGTCCCTCATTTTCTGGAGTGCAGGTGGGTTGGTGTACGAAAGGTTGTGCACTCAAAATGGCGAGCGCATGTTAGCAACTTCTCAGGCTGTAGTCAAAAAGGAAGCACTTGAGAACTAGTTGCCAAACTTTGTCCAAATGAAGGCTTTTTTCTGCTGCTATTTTCATTGATGATACAGATAGCGCACTAAAGGTCTTTGTGCTGATTAAATCCGTCTAAGTGTTTTCAAAACTTGACAATAGATTCGGTTGTGCCTTCTACTTAACGTATAGAGTTTTAGTAGTCTGTTTCGTTCACCATTTGTATGCGCAGATACTTAAGCCAACAAGCAATGCCTCGACTTTCCTGTTCTCGCCAATTTCGCCTCATAACTGCGCACTATGCATGCATCTAATTATTTCTTTGGAAGTTAGGCAAAATGTTTGTTCTCAGTTGAAATTATACCGTAAAAACCAGGTCCCGTATTTTTCAGTCAGTTCATAATTTTATAACATTGTGTGTAATGCCCTTCGCGTATGCATGACAAGTGGCAGTGAACAGTAACTCGGTGGGTTCGGTGCATTATTTTAGCACCTATGGATTGCTGCCACCTTAGATGTGCCGAAGGCTCCGGTTAAGCACAAAGATGCTAAAATTATGTTTCACGTGACCTTATTTGCCTGATATGTTGGACGGATGAATGAATACGGCTCCAACGAATACATTCCGGAGTGCTGAACCCACTGAGTTATATAACATGATGTTAATCAAATCTGTGGCAGGCAGTAAACAAAACGTCAATCCGAAAACGCTCCTTGTGGGTCTGGATATGTAGCTAAATTTGACGAAGGCTGGCAGGGAACAGCATAATACATGACGGGCTTTGGCGACTTTTAAAAGATTTGAATTTGGAAGCCAGTGATAGCCACATTGGCCCTACAGCAATTCATTTTGGGCTAAAAACGCGCCGGAACATTCAAGAAACAATCTACAGATGCATTTATGCAGCTCTCTTAAATAGACAGAGCACGACCACCCTGCGCGTGAAAAATTTATCATCACGTCCGTATCATGCATGTGCATACAGATGGGGTTGTGGGTGTGTGATAGTAAGTGCTACCGGTATGAGGAGAGAAAAAGGGGCGGAGGTGAGATAGCTGCGGTGAGCAAAACCACCCATTCACCAGCTGTGTATGACGCATCAATCGCAGCCGGTTTAAACATGCCTGCCTATGAGACAGTGCGTGACCCTATTCACATTATCACCGTGCACGCCTTCACCAGCACACACCCGTGTGGGTAGGGTGTGATAGTTTGTGTGGCCTAGGCATGTCGCTCGGTAAAGCCGTTGTTACTAGACCCGCATTCAATTTGCGCTATACTACTGACGGCATGCTGGAGAGGATTAACCAGGTTTGGCCAAGTAGTTGCGTATTAATTTATCCTAAGTGCCATCACTGCGTTGATATTTGTAGTCCAGATGCAGTGCTCGTTAAATAGTACGGCTACATGGCTTTCATCAACGTTAGAAACCATGGAATTTAGGCTAATAATCATGCGCATAATGGTGGATCCACCAAAAACATCCCTTTCTCGTAATTAGCTGTCGTGAATGATATCGGTTAAATCCTGGAGTATGTGACGTGTCTAAACCTGAAGAAACATTTTAAGTCCGGTCTTAATAATACATATGCGGAAGGAATGCCACACATGGTCGACTATACGATAAAGGCAGTGCATGAGACATTGTACAGTGACAGAAGTTAAAGAGTATTCATTCCCGCTATGTCAGAGCCAGTAAATAAGTAAACAGATGACCATAAGAAGGTACAAAACTCCAGCAGTTACGAAGATCGCCACCATCACGAGTGAGGTGGTCGGTAGACCACAATTTACCGCCATAGGTTACATGAATACATGCAATTGTTGGACTGTCAATATAGAAGCCATTCAGGCAGCAACATCTGCTAATGGCAAGTACACGACCAAGTCGTTCGGTTGAACAGCAAACAGTAACCGGACTAATCAAATATAGCGTCGGATCCACAGATGCTGATGCTCGATTTCCCACTTCAACAGCGAGTTTAAGCATGAGCAGCTGGATAAGGAACGCTTCCTATGCATTGTCTGCAAAGTAATACAACGAACAAAATTCATGACAATTATCGGTTGGTCCCACAGCTAATGCAACAGTTTTGGGCGAAATGTCTCTCTGTGCCTAATACCGAGCAGTAATTGGAAATATAAGGCTACTGAAGCGAGCGCTGGACGTAAACAAAAGGTCCAGATCACGAAGGATCATTCACTAGATAAAACCATGCACCAATAAGCTATCCTGACTTTCTCAACACCAACTATTAAGTGCTTGATACGAACTGCCGGGTGTCAAGGAATTAAGGAGGTGGTTTAGCCTATTTTCGGTATGATCCGTATAAGCTTCTTAAGAAGAATTTTAACTGATTTGTTGCCTTTTGGGGTGAGGGAGGAAGGCTTGCCCTATTGACAAAGCAGCACGGCAGTTTCGGAAGCTCGAACGCGAATCGAGAAATGCAAACAAATGCAACACCTTTGCCGTCATAAGATCCACCATAAATCAAGTGCAACTGATCAGAGCGTGATTTTACACCCAACGTTAACTCAGCCTTAAGCTTTAGACTAATTGAATGCCACTTGCAATTAAACACAATCACAGGGACTCAACACTTACAGAACTGCAAGCGAGATCTGAAAACTCGAATGCACGTTCAATAAGTTGCAAACCATTATAAATAAATATGCTACCACTCACAGCAATATTCACAGATGCCATTTTGCTAGTGTGGGATAACGACTATTTACCAGGAGTCGCATAAATTACTCGCTTCAATTCCCATTGAATAACTGTTTAACATTTGAAGCGCCGCATCGACGGATCCTCTTATTTGCATCTAAGACACTTTCCTCCACCATCAAGGTCATTCAACCTTCATAGACTGCGTAAACTAGTTTTAGGACGCAACTGACAGATAAGGTGCGAGCACAATCCTTCCTGAGGAATCGAGATGGCAAAGCAGTTGGAAAGTTTCTCTCTGCCTATCCGACATTGAAGAATTTGAACGCGATTGCTTCGGTTAAGACCGATGTGACCTCCAAGCCCGCAATCCCAGTAGGAATAAACAAACAAAAGTAGGACTGTTGACTCATGCTTGGGTACCCAAAACACCCTTGTGGGCAAGTGTTTCTTTGCGATCATACTGGCCATAGTATAATTGCCCGTAGCAATATTTGACAAAATTCGTGACTAACACTGACTTGAGAGCACATTAAGCTGCATTTGTCGTTTGCAATTTTGTTGGCGTTATAATAATAATCGCTATCAACATTGTGTTTTAGGCTGCTTTATTGTTGACAATCGAACTGGTTCAAATCTCTATAGGCGTAACAGCTATATGAATGTTCCAAGATGCTTTTAAGACGTCTGTCAGTTGTCTTCCGAAAGCCTGTGTTTGTTTACCCCAACTCATTAAACTGGCTAAATTACTTCATGGAATTCGGAACCACTGCCACGCGACTTGCTGTTCAATGGAGTTGGATTGTTTCTTTTAACTTCTGCCTTTGCTACTGTGAATAGAGAAGTCGTGTTTGAAAATGTGTGAGGCTCCGAGGTTGTGTGAGACAGGACTGCGTTTTTCACTCAGGTGTCAATAGCGCCTGCCCAGTCGCAAGATTCACATTTGTGCAGATCCCTCGTATCTTGGGCAAGGATCTCATTGCTGTGCTTATCGTAGTTTTCTTTTGCCTCTTTTTTTAGCAAATCCCGTCCTTTTACCCAATCGAATACGCAACTTTGTATAAATCATTTTGTATTGTCGGGCTCTAAATAGATAACGTTCGTTGGCATAATGATTTCCAGCGCTTAAAATTAACCTCTGTTATGCGAATGATGCGAATAGCAAGATGCTTTTGGTGGTGGAAGTAGATACCCCTTCGGGTATGCACGCAGATAGACATGCTTGTCATCACGTCTCTTCTGTTTGATATATGATGGCTGCAAATTTTCCTTGATATTTTGAACATTGGCATTGTCTTCTCTTTCAGTTTTATTACTTGTTCTTGGAGAACAATGCTTGCTACTTTTGCATTCAATGCAAAAATATCACAGTGTACTCTCATCTCACGAAGCGTGGGTGTCATGTACGGTAATGCGCCATTTAAAGTGCACACTGTGGCATCTACACAAGACATTTTGGGACATTAAGTGCGCCCGTAGACTTTACTGCGCGACTCACCCTGCAAATCAAATTTCCCACACAATAAATTTGAGAAGTTTCCTTAGGCCCAAACGCTCAGCTACGTCAACGTTGCTTACCCAGGCTTACATCGGTTGGCTGTTAGGCATTAAGGATCGGGACGATCCCGACTCAGCCTATCGTACTGCACCGCTGACCATCCGACCACTGTCTTACCAGCGCAAACCATCAAAGAAGTCCCACGAGATGAAAACAAGCATAAACGTTTGTTTGCGAAGATTTCACAGGGATGTTTAATTTCTAAGTAATGGCTTAAAATTACTGCAGAACTTCGTGCATGTGCATTCGAAATGGTCATAAGACAATTTTGCCTTATTCCAGCCATAGACTGCTTCCACAATCTTAGAATACAACTAGAGGTTAGCACAAGATTTTACCAAGCCGTCATATTCCCTACGCAGTATTGGATCGGAGTGCTCACCTTTTCGATAAATTATCCAATTACGCACCCGCTTGTTTCAAAGATGCTGGGCACTCCTAAAGAAAATATCAAAGCATCTAGTCTTGGCTGAAATCATCAATGGCGTGTCAGCATCATCGTCATTGTACTGACAAATTACGAAGCAGCCCCGAATTCAAATATGATGTTGGCGAATGCCAGTGCGTTCCTTGATTGAAGGTAACTAAGACTTTGCTGACTCTACTGCAACTAGAACTAAAGCAAGCCCTTTCACTACATTTCAATTATAATCTGCATTTAAATGCGCTTTCTTCATTTACCGTTTCCGAATTCACTAATGTCCTAGCAACGTCACTCCACCGGCCACCACTCCCACTATCCCGACAACACTTACTCCCATCCCTCCACCTTCTTCCCCTTCCCTCCTCCTCCTCCTCGTCATGGCCGTCACCGACATTAACCAAACGCACTCTGCATTATCGCTTTGCTTGGGCTCATCACAGCATAACAGCATCGTTACCATCACCATCACTGCAGCCATTGCCACCGTAGACGACAACGCCTCCTCAGCTTCTGTTAACGTGACCGTGAGCAGCTAAGTTGATGCACGTGCGGTACGCAAATGAGCAGTGTGGTAGCGGCATTAGCACTAATTGCAGGCAACCACATCGATAAAAAATACAACAGTTAAAAGCATGGTTGCGCCGTGACAGCTCAGTTGGGTGAGTACCGGTCTAAAGATCCAAACGTCCTCCGCTCCATCGTGGATCCCGACGGATATCATTACTGTCGCTTTTGCTGCCCAATCCTCCCCCTGCACGTGCCTCTACGCGTGCGCACGTGGTGGGCATTGTGTTGGCAAGGTCAAAGCAGATCGCCTGCGTGAGAGCCACAAATGGTATCGTCACGACGCAGGTGGGATTCGAACTCACGCGGGGAAACCTTAATGGATTAGCAGTCCATCGCCTTAACCACTCGGCCACCGCGTCGAGCGCTGCGCTATTTAAGTTGGCTTACAGACCCCCTTGTCACCACCTTACCACCTCCTCACTACCTGCATACCTGTTTACCTTAGAAGCCGAAGCAACCGACCCTTTTACCATCGCATTCAGCGAACCCAACTTCATCATCGTCAGGTATAGGCAGACAGACTGCCAGACCGGATCGGAAGCCAGCTGCATCCACAAACGGTACCGAACAATCTTACTAAGCAGGCGAGGGCGGTGTGTTATAAAGATGCCAATGCACTCTATGAAAGGTCAGGTATTCAGTCACAGAATAAAAAACACGTAAACAAGCTAATTCGTTCTTAAGGGGATCTTGTCTAGGCTACAGTAGCCTTGTCAATGGAAACAGGGATGCGCTTGCAATTTACTTCAGCGCATACCGGTGCCCCACGCACTGCTCTTTCATCGTATCACAGACCCAATGGCATCAAAAGTGGCGGTGCGGTATCCACACTCCCAACCCCTTTTACCGTAGCATCTTCGACGCCAATGCAAGCTGCCTGCAAAGTAGTCAGATTTCGGCTAAACAACGAGCTCAAGCCCACACTGGACCAGACGATTAACACCAAAAATGACAACTTGTTAAGGATCTACTAAAGCGTCCAGCCACCACCTACGGGCCTTTTTCCTTGGACCGACTATACACTCCCTGTCATTGACCGACGGGTGCCCTTATGTAACGGTTGTCCTCTAAATTACCGCCGTCTCTGCCGTTAGTAGTAGGGGAGTTACGGAGTCCAAAGCATAGAAACAGAATGCCTACAGCTCTAACTTGGGCCAGAGAAACCAGTCACAGCCTAACAATTTGAAAGCAAATGACTTCAATGTCTCGACGCATATTGGGCCTTCTACCAATCATCAATGTGACTGCGGTTTGTAGTTGTAGGCGATAGTATCGACATCGATAAGAACACCGAATGCACTGCCGCCTGTAGCATTATCGCCTCTGCTATTAGCATTGCTTGGTCTACCATAATATTGTGCATTCCAGTTTACGCGGTCGAATGTGGAGCAAAGGGGGTAGAAGGCAACCTGAACATATAAAAAGGCACGTATGATTGGGGAGAACTTAGGAAAATCGCACGCAGTAAAATTCCATAAAGCGGACTGGCAGTTCCGACGATTCCACAGCTGCCACCAGAGCATGTAATAGCCCGGATCGGCATAACACTACTCTGCTAGGGTAACGATGTGCAGAGGTTTTCACCCCTTGCGATCGCCAACGCTCATTCTTCCATTACTTTCTGCTTTCCATCTTTCGCCTTCTCTGCCAACTTTATGCTCCATTGCTTCTCTTCTTCCCTAAACGCCCCTCTCCAATCCCACTATCGTCCTTCCTTTTATTCCTTTCCTTATCCCTTTATCCGTTTACCCAACTTCACAAGCATTTTAGCATCCGTAGTTAACACTGCATAAATATTTACTTGCTGCTGCTAATTTAAACCAACATTTTGGTAGGTTTTTCATTGGGGACATTTTAGCCTACCACAAAGGACAAAATCACGCGTAGTAGAAATCTGTGCGCCCCACTAATGGGATTTACTTTTGAGCACGGATTTGCGCTGATCATTTTATTTGCGATCATACTTTTCTGCTTCTCGTTTGGACTCCGTAGGATCTTATGTTCCTTGGCGTGATGGCAGATTACACCATGGTGGCAGCAAGTGCTTGCGAAAACCAAAAGGCCGACAGTGAAATGCGAGTTGGATAAGATACCACCCACCGGATGAAGGCTACCATTTTGTGAGCATTTGATGAAAGCTTTCGGAAGAATCTATTTGTTATGCATGCATACGTGCAATTGACTACTTAACGACGATCGCCTAAGTTGGGATAGGGACCAACATGGGATATCCTTGCAAATTAGGTCTTGAGGTCGTCGCATCTTCCCATTCGGCTGCATTTAACTTGCGACATTGTTATTAGCAACTAAAGATTCATATATGCATTAGGACTTCTTAATTGCAACAGACATCACTTGCAACATTTGACTTTTATCTACCCATATAAAAATTCCACCACCTAATGCGTAAGTTATTTTAATTCCATCCCCTATGCTGCTCAATTCTTTTTAATAGCAAGTAGTTCGTGAAACACGGTAATGTGACTGAAGAAAAGCGTTCGAATTTGTAAAAAGCACAACCCCACTTGCGGTTTTAATCCCACCATCGATTTTTCTTTCAAAAGTGCAATGAGCACAGCATGCATTGAGATGCAGCTGCCCTACTGCTATCAGAAAGGCTGAACAAATGCAGTTAGACGAACTTGACTTTTGAACGATTTCAAGCATCAATAACATGAGTGGGTCTCGTAGCCGTGCAAGGCATGTTGTGGGTGACAGACTGGCAGGACAAATTTGACTGATCATTGATTAAATATGGACGTAACATTGGGTGATAAAAGGGCGAAGTGTACAAGTTGGAAACGGAAGGAGCCTGAGGAAGCAAAGTGTTTGATCTGAGGGTGGACCAGATCTTTGAGTTTGAGAATGTAAGCCTCTGCTATTTCAAAGTAGCTTCCACCCTAAGCCTACTAAAGCGTTCAGCCTTGGAGATGTGCTTCTATTCCCGTCTCTACAGCCCCAACTGTGGTACGTCGTTGGTGTATATAGCCTTATTATGAACCATAAAGTCATTCCCTGGCAAGAGCGCATACATGCACAGACGCACCTATTGACACAGTGAATAATATTAAACACCCTAAGTCTTAAGTCTTGTAGCCTACGTGTGCTATTAACGTTAGGGCAAGGTAGCTTTGTGTGAGAAACGGAATTAGCCAAAGAATTGAGATGAAAATTGCAAACGCTAAACGCACTATAATCAAAAACATTTTTGATCTCCTAAGACGTGCACGGCTTCCGTTTTTTTATAAAAGTGGTTAGATATAGCTGAGATGACACCTAGCGAAGACTTACTCACAGGGTACAACGGCCATAGCATACCCTATCTAGTCAGGTAATAGCCACCATGACAGCTTCACTGCACTAATGATCTCACGCAACCACGTACCACTCTGTATAGATTAAGTGGCTTAAAGTCCAAAAGGTTCTTCACTATAGTGTAGACATCTTCGTGTTCGAATATAAACTCATTATTCAGGGTACTTACGTCACTTGATTTGATTTGGACCATTAATAGATTTTAGACTGTTGCTTAGCCAAGCTGACGCGAGGCGCAGTTTGGTCTGAGTGCATAAGCTGTTCTTCTGCTGGCTGCATCTACTGGAGAACAGTTTGTGGCAGCTACCTGAAAGTGACTACCGGAGCCTTTGCTTGTTAGCTGGGAACACAAAAGCGAAGACTGACAATGAAATTGCAGTAGTCAAGTTCAAGAATCCATCTGAGATTAGCTGTGACCAATCGGCTTCCTGTGATGCGTTTTGCGCGAAGTTGGTGTGGTTTTAGCCTAACAAGGAAACACATTTCACTAAGCAGTGAATTCTTCCCTCTTGTTCTCGAACCGTACTTATAATAGCATCGGACATTTTAAGTGTTAAACATCCATCTACCCCACTGCGTTGTAAGTCGTATGAAGACGTCAAATCGAGTGAGCATTTAAGGCCAATAGAAGCAAGGCGTTGGCGTATCTCCTGCCTAATTAAACTAATGCCATCCTCGAATCATTGGCAGGTCCTCGAACATTAACCACAAGCGGAAACTGGAGCCCAGTGAGATTTTCATGAGCAAAGCACTGTGAATACATTGGTGTAATAAGGACAGAATATTTTAGGAATGACTGAGAGTGAAGAAGCAATTGCTTTCAATCATAAGCAAGTGCGTGAAATGGTGCTGCAAACCATGATAAGGTTAAGGTGGGAAGAACTACTGCTGTTGACATATAATGCCACTATGTAGTAACTGATACGGAGGCTGTTCTGAAAGGAGAGATAGACAGTGGAGAAGGTCGTACACTCCATTGACAGATTGCGTAGCATTGTAAATGGAATAAGGATTGACATCGGCACATTCCTACTATTTTCCTGTCTTCCTAATACATCAATATAGATAATAAAACCAGACCTGTGAAACAAATTTTCACACTCACAGGCCAGTTTTTACAAAAATGCTAAAAGAATATAACCTTTTACAAAATGTCTTTGTTGGAGCGGCGCCTTTCCAGAATACATGAGATTTACCAATACGAAAAGGAACTCCTTCAAGCGTGTTCGTTATCTTTGACTATCGTTACCACCGTGATGATCGGCACCGAATGACGCATTTATAAATGAGTACCTGAGGCGTCTTTTGCAATACCTTTGTTAGGCATATTAACTATTCAGATCAGAAGCGCATGATGTTGAGGAACCTGACACTGATGAGATCGCTACTCGTGTTAAGTTATGCTTAGCATCCACCGCTGCCTTGGTCAGTTTAAACAGCGGTAATTTACAAATAAAATGGGTAAGCAAATCAAGTGAGAAGCTTGATTCTGACAGGCCACTTTATCACTAAATATAAATCATACGCTACTCTAGAAAAAACGTATGACTTATCATGTTTGCAGTCTGATCAGCGGTGAAATATTTTAAACACGCTGCTTAGATAAGTGGGCCACTTCTGCATCACAGTTCATATGCACGTTATTTCTACACATATTTTAAGATAAAATCTGCTGCATGTTGTATGCCACTTTGGGAAAGAAATGCCCTTCAGGATTAGCCGTCTTCTTTCAGCTACCCCTCAATTGTTCCTGTGCATCCGGACATTAATGGATAAGTCTCAATATAGCCTTCTCACAGCAGCACCTGGAAGGGCAGCATGAACAAACTTAGCTATGTACCCTTGCAGGACTGATAGATGCCCGACCTACTGTAAGACCGTGTAAATTATTCAAATACTCTAGCTGTTGCCTCATACAATATTTCCAACTTCTTTTCGGTTCGCTGACCCACCATTTTGCCCTGCTGGGACAGTACTGAGTGAAAGTATAGTGTGACTAGATGAAAGGGGACGAGCTGGCGCCCTTTCAGGCTGGTGCCTAAAATTAGCACCTTAGACCACTAGGCCACACTGACTCAGTCTTGAATGCCTCTTAAAACACTCCATCCCCAATGCTTCCTAGATGCCTTGTCTGCAAGATGCAAATTAGCACACGCGGGCAGATACATTCCTCCATCACGACCTTTGAATTTACTTGCTAAGAGACTAGTACTGGAAGAAGGATGCGAATTGAGATTTTCCACACTCATCATTTACTAAAACGAGCAAAATGGATTTTCCGGTCTGACATGGAGTCTTGCACAATGGACAGGGCGGCATCCCGACTTGATGGAGTGGCACAAATCCTGGAATTTGGTGCAACCTCAGGTATATTTGTCACACGAAACTTGACTAACGTTTAGTGACAAGCGAATCGTATGAATAGGGAGGCGATTCGGTAACTTAGATTCGACTCTCTCCTTTGCGCTCTTGTTTTTTGACTCAGTCTTAAATTATAACCTTTTTCCGGGTTAGCAATTTTATTAGCTTTCTTTTCAAGCAACTCAGATGCACAGGCGGCTACCAAAAAGGCATTTTTTCATAGGAAATCGGTTGTGATGGCAGTTCATTGTACAGTGCCCTCTTTTTGTCCACAGGGCACTAGAAATCGAAAATCTCGTTTTGCCAGATGCTATGCCCTAACTGTTACGATCGGCTAAGAGGCTGATGTCAGTGCTTGTCGTTTGATTCGATGTTGAGACTTCAGTAGCATGGGCATGCTTACTTCTGGTTGGCAAAAGCAAAACATTGAAAGCGATTAGGCTCTATCAAATAAAAAAATCGACAATAAGAATTTGTTGAGCTTTTACTATAGACAAATGTTGCATATTTTAATTCCTACTCCCTTTCGTTTACGCGGTGATGATGCAGTTGCGCCAGCAAGGTTAACGACGTCAATTAGGAAGCTTTATCACTTGAGGTGGGTTGGTGTTGTCCCGCCTTCTCTGTAATGAATAGCTGCTTGTTCACATCCAATAGATGTGGCGACCTGCCTGCGCTTTCATCCACAAATGCTCTTGCACCTGCAGTCGTTTGGTGCACTGTAAAAAACAGGAAAAAGGGTGAGTTCGATGTCAAATATTGAAACTCCTGGAGTGTGAGCATGTGACCTACAACTTAAGTAGCAAAGCTAGCTGTTATCCACAACCCAGACACCTAAGTAACGTTACATATAACAAACGTTTGTTAGACGATAAATGTATTTGCCAACAGGAGACCAGAACATCATAGTAGTTAATCAAATTAATTTTGGGAGATTTCGTACCGTCGGTGGAATTACTTGCGACACCACAAATTAACTCAGCACTGCCCCCGTATTATGCCAAAGTCAGTTTCATGTCTTGGCTAGGTTTTGACGTAAAGTGTGAGTAAGAGGCATCGTGCAACAACTGCCCCTGTTGCAGTTGGATGAATCGGTCAATGCGGTAAGGGCGATAGTGTTCGTCGGTCCACGAGCGGGCGGTAAAATCGGTATCGTATGGAACTCGAGCTCGGAAGCACACGTGTTGCATTGCATCGGTCTGATAGTGCTACTAAACAACTTCCAAGTCACTTCGCATCACTCCCTCTCAATCCTCTAATCCCGTTACTTGCTCAATGAAATTGCACTCTTCCATTCTGTTTTACTCCAGACAATATCCCTTCTCTTTTTAAAATTCAAAGTATCCCTCTTCCCTACTCACTTCCTTCGCTTTCTTCACCTTTCCTAGGAACGTTTATAGTCCATTTTCATCGACCACATTAACTTTATGACTGATTTAATTGTTTGGTTCGTATATGCCAATTGTTTCCAACCTTTTTTAACAGTTTTGTAGGTACAACATGCTTAAGTGCTTGTGATGTTTCAAAAAAATTTTTGCCAATTTCTGCACCCATAGATCAACTTACTTTCAGAACTGCTACTTCCGTCCGAATAATTGCTTATTTCCGCTGTCACCGTTATCTCTGTGGTGTCGAGGAGATGCCCTGTTTGTATGGATGCATCACGTTGGACGTGCTCCTGTTGTCCGCTTTATTAGCAATTGCTGGCATACTTCATACCCCTTACACGCAATCTTCAGACCCATCACTGTGACGATTCGAAGCTGCATACGGCCGCATTGATAAGGAGAGGCCTTCTCTTGCGACATTTGCTTGTACATATATTTGATCAGGGTCAAAATTCGCCTTGTACCAATGGTAGATTCTGGCATCTACTAGTGAACCCGAGTGGTGGATGCACATCTTTTTGTCCTCAGTGTTTGCCAGACGAAAGCGCAAATGCACTGTCTTTCCTTGTACGCTGCTGACTTTGATTAGCATTACCGCCCACTGAAAGGCCCAGGAATGATCGACTTATCAAGACCCACCTCTCGATCATCTCATACGACCGCGTGAGAAAGGGTATAAATCAGTCATCCTGAGTGGGACTCGAACCCACAATCTCCGACTCCGGAAACCGACGCTTTATCCATTAGGTCACCAGGACAAGCGTCGCAGCACTGGTAGTCTGCAGGTATGGTTCTCGCTTCGAATTCGGGAGGTCTTGGGTTCAAAATCTTGGTTGTGTCCGTTATCGGCTTCGCAGCTCGCGTGTTCTTTGATGAGTGTGTGATACAATTTCTCAACCTTATTTGATTTCAATTTTGCGAGTCACTGTCCTCATCGTCATTCTTAGCTTCCCATATCCGCAAACAGTACCAACATTGCTTTCCATGGTCATCACTCGCGTGTAAACAAACTAGTTTACTGGCTCACTGCCTGGCGTGTATGGATTTCTCTTAGATTAATTAAATGGTTTAACCACTGAATAGGAGCAATCAAACTTTCTTCTAGCCAGGTATCTTCCGTATGCAATTTTGGATTGTTTCGTGACTGTTCATGTTTGCCCAACTCTGTTCAGAGTTGAAGGATGAATGCGGCAAAAAAGAGCAATCTACGCTTTGCAGTACGTTATTGGAAAGCGCTTAACATCGTAGGTAAGCTTGGGTGCACCTTTGCTTTTGCGACCAATTGGTGCACATTTGTTGACGTTTCTACTGCTTTTGTGTGTTTTGATGATTAAACCTACATGTTTTAGGATGAATGTGATTTTTATGTGGTCACATCCGCAATAAGTGAACAAACACGCCAAATGTAAACAACAACTAATCAACCGACCAGGAGACATGAACTGCCACAGGAAAAACACACCTTCAGCCAGAATTGATGTCTGCGTTGTTACTGCAGTGACCACTCGCCCCGCATTGCTTACCCTTCGAAATTAGAACTCAGCAACTGATGCCGTGTAGCACGCGGAGCGTCTCACGAAAGTAGTACCCTCAGTCAACAGCGTTCGGCCTGGATTCCGGCACATTGGTGACATGTATTCACTAGCAGCTCATGCTTGCTAGAACTGTATCGTATCGCGATTTGCAAAATGCTTTTTATTTCGGAATAGTAAATTAGTAAAACACAATAACATTAATTTTGGTCGTAAAGATTCTGCCACAAACAAGACATTTTTAAGCAGGCTGCTTTGTCGTCAAGTTAGGTGGCTTGCTTAGTTTGGCTGTTAGGCATTATGGATTTGGCTGGTCCTGCCTCAGTCCACTGTATTACACCATTGCTCATCCTACCGCCGCATTGCTAGTGCAAACCACTAATGAGAGTCTACAAAATATCGATGTTTATCTCCTCCCCTTCATTGTCATGGCCGTGGGAGTGGTGGTGGCCGTGTCGGTGGTGTGTTTATTAATCGCATCCATTCCCTGTCGAGCTCACTGAATTTGGCATTGGCATGACATACGAGTAGTTGCTTACTGATGCTCTCACCTCAACACCTGTTAGTTGGGTGAGCTAGTGCCTGGGCCGTGTTCTTGGTGGAAGAATCAGGAGCTGTCGTGGTTGCCATCGCTGTCACCCAACAGACGAATTCCAAGTCACCTCACTCCTTCAGCTCAACACAGTGCAGCAATATTACCAACACCAACACTGTGGTCATCTCCACCGCCGATGACAACGCCTCTGCGGTTGTTGAGCATACGATTATGGGCAGCTAAGCTGATGCACATGCAGCACACGTCTGAACAGTGCCGTGGATCTTGTAAGCACTGCCACCTAATGGATACCTAAGCGCTAATTACAAACGACCATCTAGGTCCGAAGTGGAGCAGTTGGAGGATTGACGATACGGTGGTAGCTTAGCAAGGAGAGTGGTGGGCTGTAGAATTAAATGCCATCGCTTCCACTGCGGGTTGCGGTGGATATCAGTAGTGTTGTTTGCTACCTAACTCTTCCCCTGCACAAACTCCTGCGTATGCACACATGGAGGTCAATGCTCTAGCGCAGCAGAAACAGATTACTTGCGTCATAAGCATTGCCATCGCGACGCAGGTGAGATTTGAAGCCACGCGGGAATACCCTAGTGGATTAGCCATTCACCCCCCAACTACGCGACCACAGCATTACGCAGCCAATCTTCCCTGCCTTACCAAATCCTTCCTCACTATCTCGTTGCCACCTGCGTACTTGCTTACCTCCTGAGCCCAGTCTACTGACTCTTTTACTATCTCATTCAACAGACCTAGCCACATCTCCTTCGACGTATAACACATTGTTTTGAGGGCTTCGGGTAGGTAAAATTAAAAGTAATCCACACAGGGATCGAATAGGTCATATACAAATACAACTAATAATAAGGGACCTTAAAAAAAAATTCACAATTTCTAAACTTTGCTAATGTTCTAACAACACCGTCCCAGAGACCGCCGCCCAACTCGGCCGATGCTTCCTATGGCCCTATCTCCGTCTTCTCCCCATCTTTCTTCTTCCTCAGCATTGTCGTGTCGTAAACGTGGTGATATTGCTGTTGGTGGTGTGTCGTTAATCACATCCCTCCCTTGTCGCGATTAGCGGCTGTTTTAACAGTTGTGACTCATGCTATTTTTCTATTGTTTTCGAGAGCACATTTAACTTAGTTCATTTTCTGTGCGTTTGAATTTATTTTCTGTTTAAAAGGGACTTGGGTTAGCTACACGATTCTTATTGGTTGCACTTCGTAAACGAAGTATTGTGCCAAAGCTAACATTCGCCTCCTTTGTTTACATTAACAAACTTATTTCAATACCGATGAGTTCGGCATTTGGTGGCCGGGTGTTTGATGGAGGAAGTAAGAATGGATGGCGAGTCAAATGTGTTTCCTGCATCAATGGACTTGGCGATAGAATTCGCATGGGTATGGCCTCGTGAAAGTAATGTTAGCCTCTTTGCTGAAAAGTGAGCAACAAGACTCGAGACAAGAGCATGCGACAACGGCTCCCATGCGCTGTGCATCTGGTTTTCTGGTTTCTGTCACTCATCCATGTGACACCAAAACAACTACACACCGTAAGACTGACTTTTAGGCCAAGTTGTAGGGAGACACAAAATAGTCACTTTTAGCCTTAGAAACGACTTGCATTTGTCAATTTGAGAGGCAATGCTCCATCATAGTCATGCACAAGCAGACAGGCAGAGAGATTGGAGGATCGACCAACCTACTGACAAGCAGTCAAGTTGAATCTTCATACCTCAACCAGCTCCGCCCTTGACCCTTCAAAAAACGATGTGTCTTGATGCAAGATCATGGCGTGGACGTGTGTGGTGAAGGGTCACACATAGCAATGTGGAACAGAGCCGGACGCATTTGCAAACGTAATGAGACACACAGCAGTATTCTGCCAGGGTAAATTGAGGAAGAGCTCTCTAGCGGCCGCAAAGTTTCTGACACCATTGCACCGCCCCGACCACTACACTTATGCCATCCTCCAAACCTATTCCTCTTCAATAATAAATTATACGCAATCGTCTTCTTTGCCAAACTTACTTATCTAGGCTAACAACCGAACGCACACGCACACACACAAGATGGGATGGGATTATGTAGAGCTACTTTCTTAGTTATATTGTCTCAGATTAATGGAACATATGCGAGACCACAACTGGTCAAGGCGTGCCATTGATTCCGTTGTCTCGGTAACTCTGAAATGCACCGATGAAGCAAGAAGTGGAATTAGCACATTTACAAGCAAAATTTAGTCAAAAGAATGCTTGATTCTTTATCGCACCTTGTTTCATGCATGTGTGCGCCTCTATTCATTGTTTAGTGCATCGGTTAATGATGCTTAAAATAGGTTAGTTCTCATCATGTCTACCCACCAGTACAAGTGGGAATGAAATACACTTGGCGCCACTATAGCACCCCTTTTATGAAAAGCAGCCAGTTCGCAAATGAGGAAAATTGGTATGCAATAAATAGGAAGACTAAACAATGTTAAACGCAGTGAACTGTAGGTATCTTAGCTGTCTGGCAGTGCAGATAATCGCAGCTTGGAAGGGGAATTGAAGAAAAAGTGAGCCATGATCATGCGTGTTTTACTTACCAAGGGAATCGACTCCCGCATCAGGGATCGGATGTCAAATTGCTGTTTTATCGCTACAACAGGAAATTTACATTTCTCTTAGACCACTTTCAATCCATGAAGACCATGACCGACCGCTGCTCATTGCTGCATACTATAAAGAATAACTACTCTGTGAGTAATTTTGTGCTCGGAGGTAAAGCACCACCTCGAAATACTTCCACTGCCAGGCGGATTTGAGGCGACGTGTCTATGCAAGCATCACATCATATCTGCAACGCTTAGCGCCACGTTTGGTGGAATGACGAAGCAAAGGTGAAGGAGTGCTCTCAAGACACACTGCTACAGGAAGGGGGGAAGAATAACGTTGGTCAAAGAGGATAAGTAAATCAGGAATCACAAGTCTTATCAGTATGGTGCACTGATTATCAACCCATCTTGTTTTATTTTAGTTCAGAAGCAATAAGCGTGTTAAGATGCACTAATATGGTCTTTGATGATCTTCGATGGCAACATTGATGCCCTAATAATGAGTTGCGAATCCACGAGGACAAGCTGAAACCAATGTATAGGTGCTTGCTAATGAGTGGCATGAGCAGGAAAATGGACTTGGATCAGTGCAGTTTATAGATCTGCAGTGGAGCCATGTGAGCCTGAGTCAAAAATATGCCCGGTATGTCGACTTGCTTGCATAAACACCGCCCATTAAGGCATTTCTTAAAGACAGCAGGCACTGCATTCATTTGACTCAAAGAGATGTACTTTGTACGCATGCTCATACATGTACGCTAAGAACCATAATAAGATGACGGTGATAAATTTCACAATTATGGAACGCTTTGGAGCTTCTTAATGACGAAGGAAGACATTCTGCCTAGACAAAATATTTGTAGGTAATCGGCGCACAGGTCTGAGACTGCTGATGTGGCTCAGATTTTAGTCAAACTAGTGAATATGCAGCTGCAAAGGCACATAAGATGGTCTTATACACATACCGAAAGTTAACTAGTGCATTTCTGTTGCATAATTATACAGTTATGTTTGTACAGTAACGTGCAACTTGCACTTGTGGCATCGATGCAAAGAGCCAATAATTTTGTTGAGTTAGACAGCGTACAAAAAATAACAATAATTTATGCTATGACACGCATATTGCAACTGTTTACCCCCTATGCGCATCTAAGGTCACCAGCTAATGATGATGCTCTCGGGGAACACTTAGCGTGGTGCGATTACGATTTTGAAGACCAAAGCAAAACAGTCCGCATTTTATGTGTCATCGAAAGAGCACCAGCACACCTGCGAAGGCGCTGCTGCTGATGACGTAATGTTAGTGGCATTGTGGCCAAAAGGACGCAAAATGATGTTTCTTTCAGCTATTGTACGATTTAAGTACTCCTTAGCTGAGGTGGCGAAGAATTTGCTGCGAATAAGACGTTAATATGCAGCTCACGCCTCTGCCGAACTAAGTAATAATCCACAGTTTGGTTGGTAAGATTATAATAGAATTATGCTATGTTTGGAATGGGTTCTTAACGCCCCCTTTTGTTTTAATTGGTCCAAAGACGTTTTTCAGGTCGGACTCCGCTGAAGCATGTGAGAGTTGAGTGTAAACTACCAATTAATCTACGAAAAATGGCAAGAGGCCGATATATGACGTAGCGTACCAGCTAGATGTGCCGCAGCGATGCTGGGAAATGTTTTGACGTTTTCGCTGATTCCTGCATTCATGACACGGTGACAGAAGAGATTAACCGTCTATGTGAAGAACGAGTGTAAATGCATGGAGGAGGGAACTTGCCACTTTATAAGTGCGTGTAAGTGTGCATTTATTTGCATTGCAAGAGTTCCTCATTAGGCTATCTGTCTGTTAGTCATTTTTTGCATTAATGGAATGTGCCTTCTTGCGCTGAAGTGAAGCCTTTCACATCTGTCAGATGCTGGCAGTCCAAAGTGAATCCCACGATGGAAAATTCCACGTGGTTTACTCGCTTGTCTAGGCCTCAAATGATCGTCTAGGCTGCTGTAACTAGCGGTTTAGGTGCCTTTACCCAGCACTGGTTTGCATCGACTGCTGGCAGGTCTGTATGTTGGGTTCACTGTCGTTCAGCCATGCAGTTGGCTGAATTCATCTATACTTTCTTTTATCTGTGCAAAGAAATAAATGGCTCGTTCACCTACTGCTTGCATTGTTGTCCCAGCCTAGATTGGAAAGGTTGTGTTGAGCAGGTTTCCATGTTTATGCCTGTGCTTTTTAACAATTACAATTATGATAGGTTGTTGAAGCGTTTAATTCATAGCATTGCCTAGCTACTGCTTCTGGATTGAGCATAATAAGTGGTGACACGCAAATTTTTATATTAAGCCTTACTTCACCTTACACCATTTCTGCAAACAACGTTTAGGCAAGTGGTTTCCAGTCAAGACTTCCTATCCGGATCAGCCATCCTGGTTAAGTCTAGTAGTTGTTCAACTCTTCAACAAACACACAAGCTAATCTGGATGGGGTGAATCACTGAGGTTTGAGCAAAAGTGCTCAGTGAACACATCAGCTTTCTCGACACGAAGATTGTAACTTCATATTTCATTCGAAATGGCCAGATTATGGCTTCTTTCAACGCAGTCATTCAGGATGCTCAAGGAATGGATGTCGATTTGTCGGTTGTTCTTGGAGTTTACGCTGCAATTCGTGCCGCTGTGAGGCGATAATATCAGATGCTTGCAGGAACACAATTTACAAAAAAGTGGAGGAGGTGAATGCTTTGGGTAAGTACTACCAGCCCACAAGCGCAGAACTTTAAAGCGAGCCTTGTTTGGGAACGCCACGACCACTCAAGCTTGCTGCATTTACAAAATCGCCATTAAGGGGTAAAAAAGCTGACAAAAAGGAGGAAAAGAATTGAAGTAACTGCAAAACTATAGTAACAGGCGAGCACAAACATGCGAAGAAGCTCAAGAAATGCGAAGAAAACAGGAAATGGAAGGGTGTAAAGGACACTCAAAATGCCAGAAGAAAAGTAAATATTGGGAGGAGCTGATAAGGACGGGAGATTGCGACTTATGCTAAAATTAATAGAACGTGGAGAAAAAGGAGGTCGATGACGCGAAGCCAGTTGGAAGTTGTTAAACAACGCTGCGTGGGTGGTAGGACCTACAAAGCACTGGAATGTAGGATAGGAAAAGTTGGTAGATGTAGCGCAAATACGAGGTAAATGGGATTGACAGAAGCAATGAGAAAGGCCGCGAGGCGAGCCCACGTGGCCTAATGGATAAGGCGTCTGCCTCCTAAGTAGAAGATTGTGGGTTCGAGTCCCACCGTGGGTGCTTCCCTTATGCCCGCTCCACTGCATCCGTTCACTTGCCAATGGCGCCAACGATTGATGGGAAGTGCACGTGCGTGGTCGCAGCCATCTCACTACCATCTAGCCACCAGCTTTTAACGATATGTTTGGAAGGAAAAGCGCATGCCCAGAGCGAGACTCGAACTCGCGACCTTCAGATTATGAGACTGACGCGCTAACCTACTGCGCTACCCGGGCGTACCGCACACTGAATTATGCCTTTCACACCACTCTACCTTTATTACTTTTCTCCTTCCCCATATGGATGTAATCCACCTTCGCACCTCACCCACTCTCCGCCTTTACAACATAAGTGCGCCTAAAAGCATTCAGCTGACAAGACTTCTTCCCACTCATTTGAGAATCGATAGAGGAGGTTGCAGCCATTTCTTGTGCTGTTTCTCCACCTGCACGTCAATGTCAGCTTTGCATCAGCTAATCAGTACTGATCTTCAATCGATTCGAACACTGAAATGTCAGCTTTAATCAAAGCAAAGTGCACCTATGCCCTGGTTTAGATGAGATCAGGTCAAGTCAGATGCAACTGTTGACCCGATGTAGCAGAACGAATGAGTGGCGAGCCGACGAGAATGAAATGCTGCGCAGCCAATAAGACACGTGTGCCAGTGTGACAAGTGGTGGCCACGGGGGTAAGTAGCGCGTCACGTGGCGAATTCGCGCCGTGGATTTAGCCATGCACAAGTGGTAGTGTGTGACTTGCAAAAAGAATTGTTATTCACTTGAATTTTGACTGTCGCAGAGGATTTGATGGACAGTGATGGTAAGAAGCTCTTTAAGCAGTGGAAGTTGGATTATGGGAAGGTGCTACTGTGTTTTCGACTCACTTACTGTGCAGTCAATCGCGGCAGGCGGTTAAATAAAAGAAACCGTTTATTGTGAAAGCTAGGACGCCTTATTGGAAGAAGCATTTGAAATGTTGGGATGAGGATAGGGGTGGGGCAGATGGAGGATTCACATCAAACGTGTTCTGAGAATTCCCTATAAAATCTGATCAACTTTTCACTTCTTATCACTAATTTTATCCTCATTGCAAGGCGGTAAGGAAGTCATTGCGATTTAATTATTCTGGTTGCTAGTGGACACCTTGATCTGTGTGTTGTAATTCTTGCAAAGCAATAATTATAAGAAACCCAGTGCACAGATCGATAGGCGCGCACAATCCAGTTATTTAGAATGGCTTTTAGTCGCTTAGAAGAGGGCAAAGTTGGTTGATTGGCTTGCATCAGCCGGCAGTGGAGTCATCTCTCTTCACCGCTGGATGTGTCCCGGTATGCGTAGAAATGTCGAAGGATTAATTGTTTACCATTGGAACAACGATTAATTGAACTAACCTGGACGACCATAACATCCCTTTACCGGCAAGGAGTTCTTTAGCACAATAAATCATATGATTGAACTAACAGCGATTGGTGCTTTGTGCTGAGTTGAAAGCTTGCTTTAAAAAATAGAAATTTTGATAAACGTGATTTATGAGCCGCAAATAGAATTTTATTAATCCCACGTTTGCCGCAACTTCTTCCAATTTGCGTTTAATTGGGCTTTGATTATTTTAAGCTAGCTGCTAAATCTTGGGATCTACACGACTCCAATGAGATGGTGGCATGCGCAAGGCCACTATACCTGTTTTAAATACTCCTACAGGTTAATGAGGGGTATTCTTTCATATAGAGCTGCACGTCATAGCCATAAGCAGTTGTGGAATTCGTTCTGTAGGGAACAAGTTCAATGGGAGCACGCATGACTTAAGCGACCAGTTAGTCTGCTATTCCCTGCTATTTGCTCCTGTACGCATCAGTGTTTCTAATGATGCTACTTAATCAACTTCAGTAACACTATTGTGTTTAAGTATGCAACGATTCGATTCAGTGCAGTGACTGATATTCGCGGTTTTTATCCGCCTCGAACACCCTTTGTCCACAACCTGGTAGGGTTAAACTGGAGGAAGCATGAGTAGGGGACTCGCAACCACGCTAAATAAGCATAACTGCCCACACGTTCATAAACTTAATTATAGCCTGCGTAAAAGGCTCTATGCGATTTTACACTGTTGAGGTTGTGATTTACCCTGCCACTGTCCCTGATTTGAAGCTGTATTTAGGGATGTATATGCACCAGCCTTGCTTGCAAACATAACCACACCGCACAGAAGCTCAAATTCCAGTGAGATGCTTCAGGCATTTAAGCACAAACAAGGCCTGACGGCTGTCTCCCCTGTCCTTTAGCCACAAGAACTTTTATAAGGCCGCCCACTTGAAACACATTTGTACCAAAGTTTGGAGCCCTCCTCACCCACTGTGCCCAATGTGACCTAGATTGCTCTCGGACATTAGTCTTCAGACCGACAATCAGTTCTAAGTCTGCATTTTAACAGACCCGCTTAATCTAAAGTCCGTTGATGCATGAACACAAAGCTTTCAGATACACTCTAAACTTGCCATAATGGCAATACGGTGGCAAAACGCCACTTCCACCTGAATGGTACATACCATGTTATGTGTGCCTGAGGCATTACAAGCTGTCATGATAAGTTCGCTTAACGGACTTGGGCAAAAAAGGCATTAACTAGACTTAATGAGAACAGAACCTGCACCACTCTTTTGATTTGAAATAAAAACTTATCCAGAAGTAAGATTCGTGTTTCACTGCAGATAGTTGCGCGAGTTATTGCGCAGATTGCCGTACCCTACCTATCGAAATCCGATAAGCTCACTCCGATGATGGCAGCTCTGAGAAACTGTAACTTAAACCCTCGAACAGTGTATTAACCACAATTCTTAAAAGCACATGTATGCACATTACATCCCCCAAATACAACCTTTTACTACTGAGCTGAAACAGTGCAATGGAGGGACGCACACCAGTCACTGTTTTAACGGAAAACTACGAGGAGTTAGTCTATTACGAAAGTGAGGGATTTAGAACCATTGGCATGAGAGGATGTCAACAAGTTAAAAATTGGAGCTGACAATGTATGCTGCACATTAGTGCTGGGTGAAGATAGCTGAATACCTAGTTGCAGCAGTGAGAGCATTAGCATGAATGAGTGATCGACGTAAGTCATGGTCCGTTCGGACCGAAAAATATTCACCCACCCGCTGAACAAAATGCGACGTAGAAGAACATTGCCAATTATGACGACGTACTTTGATAATCTTACAAACCGAATCTGCAGATTGACGCTTAGCCTGACGGTGGTGTAAGCCGTGCGTTGATGTCTTCTTCGTGGCAAAACCCCCACTGCACCGGCTTGGATTCATAAAAATCGCGTCTGAAAAGGCTGCAAAAGTCGTAACTCAGTTTACTGATGAAAGAAAGCATAATGAAGCACCCTTCCTAAGAGTACTAGAGCTAAGACCTAAACTCTCATTGATAACAAGCAGAACCTGCAGTTTGATAGTTGTCTCCTTTTAATGACCAGGACCTTCGCTGCCAAAATCTTGTCATTGTTAAAGTCCACAAAGTGCTCACCACATCAGCAGACAATATGCTTATCAGAGCAAGTGGGCTTGAACTTGGCTGACTGAGCGAACCATTGTCAACATAAAGCCTATTTAGCTCAAATAAGAAATAAAAGTTTGTTGCCACATAACCCTCCAAAAAAATTGCCTAACTTGAAGCAATTTGCTGTTGTGTAAACAGTTGTTGAATAATTCTGATTGCTCCTCCACACTGACTTGTGCAAAGTCTCTCGTACAAGTATTTCACTTGGCAATGCTTGACTTTCTCTGTTATAAGCTGCATGAACTAACTGCGTTATAAGGAGCCGCAGCTACCCCTTGCGACATCGCAGTCTTGTTTTAGCCATTCCACCTTTTCTATGACATAAGCTTTACAGAAATCAAATGCATTCATTGAAATGGACCTCTTGTACTTGGATTTGTCAAAAAGGCATCAACTTTAATATGATCTGAGATGTAACTTGCTCGATTATTCGGATTGCACTCCTCTTCTGCATTCAAGACCTTACGATTTGTGTTCCAACCTGAGCTCCTTCTGCATGACTGCACACTACCGCCAAGGGACAAATAATGAATTTGCCTAGACAGCTCACCAACATGGACGATCAAGGTAAAGATAAGCCTTCAGGTGTTGCATACTGATTTAGGGGCTATCGTTTTAAAACTCAGCAAAGCAACTCATTGTATAAATTTAATCTTGCTGTCAAATTGGATGTTGCTTTATTAGGCCAATTCGGCTCACTTGATTGAGTTTAAATATGTGGCAAGAAGGAGGCTTTTAGATTCTAAGAAGGTACTGTCAACGACCTTCACGCATGGGCCGTTGACAGATGAGCTCTTCTTGGTGTCAAATAGTGCTCCAAAGCTGTATAATGGAATTTGAAGCGATTCCGTGGCAATAATAGAATAAAAAGGTTTGAAATAACTGCTAAAACTCAGTTACCTTCGCAAAGCACAAACCTTGATTGATTAGAAAGAATTTTGTTTAAATTGTCAGTTGGCAGTTCTCCCTCGGCAAATCCTGATAAAAACTCCCATTTAATGGCTTATATTTTTTGAATTTGGCCCTTGGTAAGCTTTAAATTCATAATGACATATAGACGCCGATTATTTTGAATACCGAAGAAGGTATAATGCAAAGGTAAAAGATTTCAAATTGGCCGCACACGGATTAGAAGCATCAACCACAAAACTGACTCATGCTACCTAGGCCGCAGCTGATAGTTGTAGTTTCGACGACGACTGCAGCAGTCAGGGCGAGGGTAAAGAGAAAATTTGTGATGTGTATGCATTCCTTAGACCATGACAGAGCCATTTACTTATTATACACCTAGGAAAGGATAGGTTTCACCTCTCATGCGCATGCCCATTTTCATTTAGGTTCATGTCATTTAAATAGATAATTTCACTGTACTAGTGTGGTTCTTAGTGCAAAAGAATAGAAAGAGTAGAAGAATAGTGTGCCATGAACACCAAAACAAAGTGGTTTTTAGCATGGCAGAATAAAGGATTTGGGATTTGCAATGGCAAATCCAATGCTCTGCAGTGATGAGGAGAAGTGGTTGCGACGGCTCCAAGTGAAGCCGATCGCAGTGCGGTGGGCGGTGGTAAGGCACGGGTGATGGAGGAATGAGTGAATGAATGAATAAATGAATGAATGAATGAATGTATGAATGAATGTATGAATGAATGAATGAATGAACGAAAGAATGAATGAATATATGAATGAATGAGTGAATAAATGAATGAATGAGGTAGGTAGGTGGGTAAGTAAGTCATGTGGAAGAAGAGAGGGCCAGCAACACCGAGTATTCCCAGCACGTCACCCATGCAAGTACTCATCCGGACCGACGCAGCTTAACTTCGGTGATCGGACGAAAACCGGTGCTTTCTACGTGGTATGGTCGCTGGCGTCGACTCCACTACACACCTACCACCCTCTCCTCTCCTCTCCTCTCCTTTCATCTACTCTACTCTCCTCTGCTCCACTCTGCTCCACTCCACTCTCATCTACTCCACTCCACTCTGCTCTCCTCTCCTTACCCACTCTCCGCCACTACCTCCGTCCCACCCCCTCTCTATTGGCGTGCGGGCGGTCGCGCAAGCTCCACTCTCCCGTGCCTCCCTCCCTGGCTGGCGTTGGCCCTCACCACCTCTCTCCACCCTACCACTACCACGTCCAACCAAGCCACACACAAACACACTCACACACACACACCCCACCACCGCCTACCTGCCTAGCAGACATGCACACAGTAGGCCGTATCGCCGCAGCCTTGCTTTCACCCATCCACCACCTCGCACCCTCCCTCCACCGTCTTCTCCCTCACCTCAGTGCAGTGCGGTGCGGCAGGCGCACATGCGAGTGCCAAGGGAAGCAGAACGCCACACCACACCACACCACACCACACCAAACCACACCACCAGCCACGGTGACCCACAATGACGCGCATTGCAATGGCAAAGCCAATGCTCTGCAGTGATGAGGAGGAGTGGTTGCGACGGCTCCAAGTGACGCGGATCGCAGTGCGATGGGCGGTGGGCGGTGAGCGGTGGGAAGGCACGGGTGATGGAGGAATGAGTACGGACTCATCCGTTCATTCATTCAGACGCCCTGTCCTCCTATTGACATGCCCAACCAACTATCCAATAGAGGAGGCGCAGTGATTCATCGATCAGCCAGTAAGTAACATCGAAGGAATCCATACAGGCCAAAGCCATCCACGCAGAAGCAGATTTCGTACTAGGAAGAGGACGCTGCTCAAAACTATTCTTTGCTCCATTGCCCTCTGCTCCTGAGAAGGCTTGATCTGTGCAAAAGGCCGGTTGTGGTCCATGCTGTATTCTAACAAAACGAGGCAATAGAGCGCAATATAATTCCGAACAACATCTCGTTCTAGCACGAAAACGACAAGTCGAAGACACTTGTCTACTAATGTTGGCTGCCCACCCGACACCTTGTCAAACGCGTCTCCATTGCTGTGTGTAGTCTGGATCATAATCAGCTCCCTTCCTCTCCTGCACATATAATTCTTAAGGCGGATTCTGCATTCCTTTCCATGCAAGTGAAACTGCGCAGAAAGCAAGGGCTCACTCAGTGTCTACTTCTCACAGGCGGCCTCACGCCTGCACACGTCAGAAGGCATCCGAATTTCCAACGAGTACGACTGCACAAAGTAAAGCGCTACGTGCATCCAAGAGCTGGGTGGTCGAGTGACTGACCAGCTGATTCTCTAGCTGGTTGATGATGCTGTGGTGGTCAGGCATGTTCACTTACACGTGGTTATAGAGTTTCCTAACTATGACGCTCGACTCGTGATTCGTAGATCCAGAGTGATGTCGACTTCCTAAAAGCCAATGCGGAGGAACGAAACAAGAGTGCGCAGCTGCATAATGCCGGGAGATGAGATTTTGAGCACGCTCACAATGCTATTGCAGAATTAGAACTCATGGAAAGTGGTGCAATTAGTAAAAGGCAAAATAAATAGTCTTGGCAGTATCATTTTCTTGCCCTAGCTCCCGACATTTTGTGGGAGACTACAATGCATGAATAGTGACGAAACGCTGAAGGATTCGTAAGCTGTTGAAAACGTGAAAAAGATTTGCAGAGCTTCCAACCGGACTTGGTGATTGAGGCATTTGAATGGCAAATGTTGCCAAAAACGATCAGATCTCAAAACATTTGAGAAGCACCCATATTCGCGGACATATCCAGTGCTATTAGGTGGTGACGTCGTTCGCATCAGGCAGTTATTTATTCAAAACAGGCATGGTTTAGTCGAAATTGGGGTCGAGAGTGTCATCGCCACGTAGTAGAGTCTAGCACTTAATTGAATTTTCCTCTATGTAAATAGCAGGCTCTCTTCAGCTATAACGCTGAAGCTACTAAAATTGAAAGTAGCCTTTCACGCACCTTAACCCACGTAATCGCTAATGCCACCGCAGTTGTTGAACTGTTGAATCGCGTGCAGAGCTCTACCTTCCAACCTGTGCAGATGGAATTGACTGGCGTTGGTTCCTTGGTACACTGGTCAGGCGTCCATTCACCCATGACTAGCCTCAGTAGCTAACTTGACACCTCTCTTCCTCTCTGACTGGTGCTTCCGGAGAATATAGCCTCTCCACAACGCTACTTCACTTATTTCTGGAAAGTTTCTACCGTCCTGCTCGTCGAGGGGGTGCAAGGAAGCTCTCTTATGCCGGAGCAGCTCCAGAAATCCTGTTGCTCCTTCTACGATGCTCAAAAGTTTAGTGTCAAATGTGTTCCATACCATAACACAATCTTTTGCTGCGCTGGGCGAATTTTCTTCCCTGTACTTTGCTGCAGGTATGCTACTGTAGTTTATTACGCTAACATCCAACAGCACTTTGCCTGTTATCAGATTAGTTCATGATGCTCCATTCCGTGAATTTCCTCGACATCAAATTGTGCCTCAAGTGCCTTCAAATTGGAAGCAGAGTAAGTAGCTGGCATTTTTGTTAAATCCTTCTGCCATCGTTTTGCAACATCTGGCACTTGAGCAAGTGGCGACTCGTTATTAATCTGTTTTGTCCTTATGAAACCGTATCGACCCTATCCGCGTTTTCGGTGGCAATGCCTACTACAATTACCTGGGTGCTAATACAGCGCGGAGCAGATCGGATACTCCGGCCCATTTTACACTTTGTTATGCTCAACCCGGTTGTCAGTGCTCTTCAAGCCATCATTTGTCCTGTGTGGAGCTCAGTAGATGAAAGTTAATCCGTAGAGACATTATAATCTCGGTAGCAACTCACTGTTTTATGAGTCGGCGTCTTCCTTAATGTCAAATCAGGTGTTCGTAGTACTGATGATCCACTGCAAGTGTTACGTTGCAGTTATCTCGAGAATATTATCCTGATAATTAATGCAACGCTTTGGACTAAGCTGGCTTGTGCAGTTTCATCCTACTTTCGTTCGCGTCAGCTACTGCCACTCGCCAGTTTCCCGATTTTGAGGCTTTGGTGGAGAACTGTTTTTTTCAGAGAAGAGCTCAACAAATCGTTGCTGTGAGGGATTAGATAAGCTTCTCGGTTTGATACTGCATTCAACTCCCCATATTCGTCAAACAACCACAGAATTTTATCGTTTTGCTTTACCAGATCCAGAAAGGGGAGTTCATGGTGACTGGTGTGGCTGTCTGATGGGTCTATATCTGCCGTTGTTGACCTGCATTGTCGCGTCAGTTAACTTATCTCAACCCTCAAGTGTTTACACTCACAAGAGCTCGGAACACAGTTGCTTCGTATGACGGATACAAACACAATCTGGCTAGCATCTCCCATGGAGAAGACGTAGTACAAGCACATGGAACTATCGCGCCGCCCGGAGCACAGCTCAAGATTCATCCTTCATGAACCAAATTGCGTTTGCAATTATGAAGACAATCTCATTATGAAGCCAACTAGTTCGTAAGGCACAGTTCATGCCTGGGCAATCGCCTTTCCTGCAAAGGTGCATCAACTGTGGCATACAAAGATGGAATTCCCTACCATTGAAACAAAGGTCTGCTGGAGACGGCATGTGTGGATGCCATCCCTAAGGGTATCACCAGAGGCAGTAGCAAAAATGCGAAGGCGTGAGCGCGTAACTAGCACGCGGTCAGGATTTGAGACCGTTCACTAGGTCAAGTGTTGTGATAACAGGTCCCTCGATGGGGTTTGAGGTCGCCATCTACGCCCAATGCGTCACGATAGAGCTCTAGGCTTTGACATAGATCGGTTTCAAGGTGAAATGGCTCTATTTATGAGTCCTTGCCTTCAATACGGGCATGAATCTAGGTCTTATATTTGTTGCGCTCGTCAACCATCTCATTTTCACGACTTACCGAACCTTGTCCAAACAGTGGATTGTAACTCGTTGTGAGAGAAGGACGAATCAATGACCTCATCTCATCTCATGTCTACCACCAGACTGACAAGGCGAAAACATGCTCACGTAACTAAATTAAGAATCAAAGCCAGTACTAGGCAAAAACAGGAAAAGCTGATTGCCCAAATAACACAGGGCAAGCCGTAAGCCACGTTTGTGGATTTCGAACTAATAAAGAGAAAATGATGTGTGCAAACATTTCTATTATTGAGTTATTCAAGTGCAAGTAAATGCGTATTTAGCAGTGCTTTCAACCGTTCAAGTGATGAAGCCCTTGGTTGAAAGTTCTCGAAGGACTTCCAATTCGCACATGCGTCCCCTATGCCCAACAATGGAATACTCAAAAGGAAGACTGGCGTAGGCTGAAGAACAGGTGTCTAGTCGTTTATTAAGCTATTAAGAGCAATAATCAGGAATAATAGCAATCGTTGCGCGTTGAAAGCAACAGAGAAGTAGAGGAGGGCTTGGGCACCGTCGACTGGCTCCCTCACCTCCATGGCATGCGGAGGCACCTTCACGAGCGTTGGTGTAAGCACATCCTCGGTCGTGGCTGCTGTTTACCACCATTGCTGCGGCCAGCCCCACGGCTGCGCGCACGGCGACCAACATTGTGGCTTCTGCTTACACGGCCACGCACACGGTGACCAGCATTGCGGCTTCTGCACAGACCACAATACCCACTTCTGCCCACATTCTGAGCCCTTCGCAACCTCACCCCACGGTGCCCACTTCCACGGATACGAACATGCCCAACTTCCCCACTCCATTTCTTCGGCTGCGCCTTTGCTTTCTTCGAAACTGCCTTGTGTGTCCAGGTGTGCCCGCTTATATACTAGCCGCCATGTGTCTACTTGCTCCACGTGGCACCTGTGCTCACTGTACTTTTAGG
The DNA here is from genome assembly GCA_001923025.3 of Taenia multiceps. Classification (NCBI taxonomy): domain Eukaryota; kingdom Metazoa; phylum Platyhelminthes; class Cestoda; order Cyclophyllidea; family Taeniidae; genus Taenia; species Taenia multiceps. The sequence goes on along the minus strand of CM010311.1, from coordinate 65,664,829 downwards.
TCCGAATTCGTGCTTGCCGATCTTCAACAATGCCCTCGTGATTCGGACTCTCCCATGTGATGTTTTAGGTGATGTGTAGCCTGTGAATTGCATGCGACTGACTTAGCATAGTATTTTCCACTCAAGCGTTAAAGTGAGTTAGAAATCGAGCAAACATTCTCATTGTTGGTGACCGCCTTTGCCAATGCACAGATCGCAGGGCACAGACTGGTATCGAACTGCGCGAACCACTAAGCCTGGTTCCTTTGTGTTCCAGTGGGAACGACGTTGAATGGGGATAAATCGTTGGAGCTGACTTTCTTTGCAAAAGCTGAAACGCGTTAGTTGCCGTCTGCTTGCGAAACTAAAAAGGTAGGATAGCATTCAAAATGCTATGTAAATATTTGGTGTTCGAAAACCTCAGCAGCGCATTGACGCACAAGGCACTAAAAGAGAAAGCTGAATATATCTTTAAATGCACACAGTTGAATCAATTTAATGCTAGCAATTGACGGATACAATGGCTGCATATAATTGCTATCGAAAAACTAATGCCGATTGCTTACAATAAACGTTGCACTACAGAGAAGAGAAAGTGCTTTGCTTGGCAACAAGAAACGTGATGTTCCAAAAAAATGCACCTGGATAAAAACCTCACTATCCAAGATCTAAGGATGGATCTTTTGTGCAAAGAAACACTTAATTATTTCTGCCTCAGAATCGACACGCGGCGCTATTCACAAATATGTGTTCATTCGATTGTAAAGCCATTCGTCTTTTGAAATGAATAAGCTCACGTTGTTCTATGTGATCTTAGCTAGGATGCGTCATGTTGATTTGCTCAGGTATACCTCAAGATTAGCGTAGGCATAAATTCTACATAAGCGATGTTGATGAATCGCAGCTGAGCGCGTATCTAATGAGATGCTGAACAATGGGCTTAAGGAGGTGGGTGTAAGCTCAATTTTGCCCCCTTAGCACAAATTTCTATAGCACAAACAGTTAAAGAAAAAACTGCTTAAACTTTTTGATTCCGTCGAAACTACCCAAGCGTAACTTGATTTTACGGTTATGCCTGACTGTTAGATACCCATAAGGTGCTCCTAAGTAATCAGTCGTTAGGCTGTGCAAAAATGGTAATGCAGCGATGAAGCAGCTAACAAGATAAAGTGGGTATTTTTGACTCTCTACTTCACACCATCTGCTTGCTATTAATCCACTCGCCCATGATGAGGAGTGATACTAATTTATGCAGTGCTTGGCCTCCTCGTTTTAACTAGAGGCATTGCAAGTACTCCCATTTGTGCAGTAACCCTTAATTCACTCTAAAGTTATCACATGATTTGCACACTTCACCTCAGACACAAGCGCCAATGAGTGCAATTTCAGGTAGCTTGATGCAGTGTATGGTCACGTCGAAAAGGGCATCACTGCCTCGTAGAGGATTTAGGAAGTAACTTAAACCAGCCAAAGCTAATGGCACTTTATTAAAGGCTAGAATTACGCATGACAACTGAATCTCGTCAAAATTAATCGACCGTTCGAATAGATTTGCACTTAAATTTACTATAATTTTTAATCTTTTCCAGCGGACATGATTTTAGACGACGCTGGTGTTCGCCTTACTGAACTAAGACCAGAATGCGAACAGTTACTCAAGATGTTGCAAAATACCCTGGTCAAGAGCACTACTAAATAGGAGGGACGCAAAGACAGAAAGAAATCCTTGCTAGGTAAAGGGAAGTTCCAGAACTGATGTTTAACAATGCGTCTAGAGAACAGGCATCCATCTTAACTTTATGTCCTACAGCACAAAAATTGCAATGCCAATCTAAGGCAATTAGTAAAATAATCATTTGTTCCGATTTATGGGGTGCAGACTAAAAACGCACTGCCGAATCTAGGAAAATCAGAAATGCAAGAAAATTTTGGGACTAGTGACCCATGTACAGGCATGTAAATGCTGCCAATAGCGGCTCCGGTCACACCACCATTTCACGGTTTGCGCACGCACAGACACACAGGGATATTTCCTTCATTTCGATTTGTAAAGCTCTGCCACGAAACAGTGTTTTCAAAGGGAAATAGTATTAGCAATCGTCAAGTGCCGTGCAGACCAACTTCTTTAAGCACAATCACCAATTCTGCATCCAGTTGTAGCATGTGTTGATTTCAAATGGAACGAGAATTACGACTTTGAAAACGCATGGAGAAAGGCACACTGATTAGCACCTAAGCATATACTGCCTTTTCACAGCAGGTACCAGCCCACCAGCATCTACCCTGACATCACTAGGTAAAAGTCCGTCTTTTGCTAACAATCATTCTTCACCTCCTCCTCCTCCTCCTCCTCCTCCTCCTTCTCCTCTTCTTCCTACCTCCAATTCCTTGCCGTGCAACACCCACTGGAACGCAGCCTACTGGACACAGCACCGTTGTTGGTGAAGTAACTGCTACGATAGTGAGAAGTGAACATCTCTAGCAGCCAATCTTGCTCACCTTCATTTGCACATTACCGTGTGAATTTGGGACGACTTTTATTCGGGATGAAGCAAACGCAGATGCAACGGGGCGACGATCTCGAGACCAAGGCCACATCAGCGTGCACGAGTGGTTTTTCTTGCCAGCTAAGTGGGCCAACTACAGTTGGAAATTCAGTAGGCACACAATTCGACCTCATGTTGAACGCATTCAATGGTAACGAGCAGACGAACTTGCCAGTTAGTTCTTTCTCTTCCTTCTCCTCATCTTTACCTTCCTTCTTCCTCGAGTCGTACGCTCTTTCATCGCCTCTCTCCACGACTGCCTCCTCCTACGACATATGCCCTCGCTCTTTCAGCACGCTTCGTGTCGTCAGCACCCGTTGAGGACGCACAACTGGATCGCAAAAAAGACGGCGGTGATGCGACTTTGTTAAGGCGACTTCTCACTCATGGCATGCAGGGGCCGTTGCTCGCCCATGTACTTGCCATTGTTCAAGTGCCCAAATTTTACTAGCTCATCTCGCCTGTGAAAAGAAGGTAAGAGGCTACACACAGCCACATCTTTACCCCTGCAGGTGTCACTTTGCCGGTTCAACTTTGAATTTCGAGATGGACTGCTAAGGTTACCGATGTGGTGCTTAACAGTTGCTGCTTGACAGCATTGCCCACGTCAAGGTATGGGCTGCGCCCCAGTGGGTGTTGCACGGCAAGGAATAGGAGGGGGAAGAAGAGGAGGAGGAGGAGGAGGAGGAGGCGGAGGCGGAGGTGAAGAATGATTGTCCGCAAAAGACGGACTTTCACCTAATGATGTCAGGGTAGATGCTGGTGGGCTGGTACCTGCTGAGAAAAGGCAGTATATGCTTAGGTGGTAGTCAGTGTGCCTCTCTCCATGCATTTAGTTGCATGTTGCTTCTTGACGCTCTTGTGCTGTAGTGATATTTAATGCTAGGCGTTCCCTCACTTTTGCGACTTTTCTACAGTCCTAGAAACTGTGCCGCTGCCTGCCACTTTGCCCTGCTTATTCGGGCCATTAATCCGAGTCAGTTCCGACCCTATACTGCCGTGTTTAAGTCAGCGCCGGATAATGGGATGGTCGATGCTCTGGCTTTATATTGTCTGTGCACTTCTCGGTGCACGTCTTTTGCTAGCCCATCCGTCGTGGTCTCTGAGTCGAAGGGTCAATGAGACCACACTTTGTGCAAGCGTTGTTAACTGGCATTTTGTTCAGGTGGTTGATCGATCTACTGATGGAGGAGGGCCTGGGTTGGTTCGGGCTGCGAGAAATGGCACGAATGAGTAAGATGGACAAAAGCAGGCGCAAATTAAGAAGAGCATGTCGCTAGTCTGACTTACCAAACTAAGAATGATTAAAAGAAAAGAATGTTAAGCATCGACAACTTGAGAAGTCAGCCTTGGAATAGTGACGAACACTAGCTTGATGAATGGCTGTATTCATGTGTTCCCTCTGTCTTGGCTAGACAAAGCATAAGTTTGCGCCACATCAGAGTACAAAGCGAGTTGGGGGAGTGTAGCAAGCACGAGGACCGTGAGCATACGGTCTTGCAGTTGGTGAACTGGAATCGCAAAGGCCAGCATGCTGCATGCCGGCTGATGGTTGACTCCCTACCAGTGGTTCAACGCGTAGTTTGTTACTGTGGGGAAAATGGGCTGACTGGTAGTCACCAATTGATGTTTGTGCTGATGTGAGCAGTTGATAATCAAGAAGGGCTTTGAGAAAAGAATGCTCCTTATTAGAGAAGCCCGTGTTTTCGGTGCTTGAAGAATGAGCTGGTTGAAAGGGAACTGCATGAAAGACGGTGCAGTCTTAGCAGTGGTGAAAATATCATTTGAATAACTGCTTTTGTTTGCTGATGAATACACGCTTTTGTACTCATGCGCAGGGACGACCTACGTGTTTCGCTGGCTAATGGACATTCACAAGGTGTAGTAGCAACTGGTTATCCTTTGATGATTTGGCTCCGGACCTAAGAATGTCAGTTCTACACCGACAGTTAGTTGCACATGGATGCTACCAAACTGGAACGATGACGTAGGTGTTATTGATCTACGTCACCTCTCCAAATCAACTTTTATTTTATGGCAACCTAACTTGACAAATGACAATGCAGCACGTATAATCCAGTCCAAAAGCTCATAAAACTATCCAGGTCTTCGGTGCACCTTGAGCACACAGTCGATTTCACATCAATGCACAAAATTTTAAAATCTTCGATTCTTTGAATAACATCTATACGTTATAACAATTTTGAATGTTTAGCCAAGATTGAAACCAGACTTAATTGAGTGGAGCGCATGCCAGATCGATCGTGATATAAAGGTTAAGATGTCAACGGATGATGCAGCAAAGTATAAGGGTGAGGGTGTTCAAATTTTGCGAGCATGCTAAGGCATATAAAAAGAAGTGATGCACCCGAGTGCTTCCTCCTACCTTCAGTGTAGCTGATGTGACAGGACTGCCAAAAGGGATACATTGATGAAATGCACACGGTGTAATGCAGAACACATTGATTTGATGTCGCTTTGTAACCTTGATGCCAGTGTTGCCCTGAAGCGCGCAACACATTGACACTTTGAATGCACATTGCCAATTACGCCCTGTTCATTCTGAGCCGTCACACCCGCACGGAAAGAAATATCGCGACCTATTGGCAGTTGCTCTTCCCTCACGACTTCCACAGAGTCCACTCTTGACTTGTCTGTTGGATCAACTGCGAGGTACCGGAGAGCAAATTCGCGAAATGACAGGATGAGACCAATAGCTACAGGACTTATGCAAAGTCAACTCAGGTAGTTTATCGGTGACCAGCGTCTCTGGGAACCCGTACTGACCGAGGATATGGCACAGCATTTGTAGCGACTTGGTGGTAGCAGGGACAACCTCATTAGGTGAATCCAGTCACTGATAAAATATCCACCAAAGTTGTGTAAGGGGACATTATTGACTGAGCAGGTAAAGTCAGGATGGTGTTGTGACCGGAACTTCTCTAACTGATGCTAAGACATTGATGCAAATTTCTACTTTTTGTCACTCATTGCAAAGTTGTTGGTGTCTTCGTTTATTTGAGGCCATTATACAAAGCTTCAAGTTGTGGACCAAGTTTATGCAGCTGACGCCATGCAAGTGCCCTTAAACGCAACAATCTATACTAAATGATGCGATCGCAAATGTTCAAGCAGGAATCGGCTGCACACAGTAAGTCGTGCAGACCTAGCCAATTAAAGCAACCAAGTACATACAAGGCGTCAACCTTTGCGATTATAGAAGACTACGCCGTTAAGGACCATCGCCCAAACGGTGACAGCTTGCGCAATTTGATGGATAGATGATGTGCCACATGTCGCCTCAGATGTTAATAGCTTTTTTGCAGAACACGAGGGTGGGGAGTTGCCCAAGATGGACGCCGATCTCAACCCTTCCGATATGGGATGGCAGAGATTCTCCCACTCGTAGCACATGCAGTTCCTTTACGCCGCTGAGGCATGCCACAAGTGGTATAGATTAAAATAGGAATTTAATGACGTCGGGTCCGATTTCCGCTGCCACTAATGCAGCGTGCCAAGACTTCCACTGGGGTAAAGAAGGCATAGTACTAGAATAGAATGTACGTAGTCTGGAAACAGAGAGGTTGGGGATGCTGACACGGCCCGGAGACGAGCCCACCGGCTAATGCAACATAGCCATCCAAGTGACCAACACCGGCAGTCCAAAAAACCAAGTTTTACAACTATCATTGGCAGCTCCTTTCTTTCCAGTATGGTGTTTGTAAGTGCGTTCATATCCGTTCAAGGTGCTTCCAACTCTCGAACCCAGCCGAACTGCAATGAATCCACAGAGAATAGGCGTGCCTTTTGCAGTAATTAGTGTCTGCATCGCAATAAATGATCCTCTTCCCTCCCACCGCCGTCTTACATGCCCTCGGTCTCTTGTTTGTTCTATCAAACCTCCCCCTTCATGTACTAATAACACTAGAAGGGATCGAATGCTTAGCACCAATAACAACAACAATAGGTGCTCCTTGTGTATTCATTGTAAGAATGAATGAAAAATAATTCACACAACTGCAGCAAACACAAGCTTGATGAATACTTGTGTCTATTCAAGATTTCTCCTCCATCTAGTGTCTGGAAAAGACCGTGGGACAGGTTGAGAGGAAAACAGTACAAAATGAAAGCAACAACCACCGAGACATCGTCGTCATCATGTAATGAGAGTGCACAAAAGATTCCTAATGGATGCTGCCTCGTTGCATGTTCATACATTTAAATATCTTTCGTCGAGACCCCACAGCAACATGACTACTGAATGAGGGCGCGTCTCATGCGATGCGTTCCAATTTCGTAGCTAAATTTTGATAGGGTTTAAGTTAGGAGTTTCGCCACACATATCATCGCAGATGCACTTGGATGCGCCTCGTTACCTATTCCATAGTTTGCATTATTCCATTTGCGAAGACCCCAAGACAGGGGCGGCTTAATGATTGAACTCACGTCACATGCGATGCAACCCAATTCCTCCGTTAATTTTTGATCAAACTGAGGAGAAAGTCGCGACGAACGTGTCATCGATGATGCATTTGAAAGCGTCTGGTTGCTATTCAGAAGCTTATATTCGTCTATCAGAGAGACACAAAAAACAGCTGACGAGTGACAGAATTCACGTCTCATGCAATGCGATCTAATCCCTCCGTAAATTCGGTGTTGAATTAAATCGGACGTTGCGACAAACGTATCATCGCGGATGCGTTTGCATGTGTCGCCTTACGTTCTCCTAAATTTGGTTCGAATAATTTGCAAAGACCCCAAAACGGGCCGCCGAATGATTGCAGGCACGTGTTTTGCGATGCAACCCACTTCTACCGTAATTTTGGCCTTCAATTAAGTAAAAAATCTAGGCATGCATACCATGGCGGATGAATTCGAATGCACCTCGTTGCAATTCAGAAGATCGATTCTTCATTTACAAGGACACCAAGCAAGGACAGGGAAAGGATTGAAGTCACGACTCATGCAATGCGATCCAATTCCATCGGTCGGTATCACAAAACTGTCAATGAGAATGAATGTAAATGCGCCTCGTTGCTATGCGTAGCTGTAGTTTCTTTCTTTAGAGAGTAGAGTAGCCGAAATTGCTGAAGGCACGTATCATGCGACGCCTTCGCCCTCCTCAGCTAATTTTTGCCGCCAATTGAATCGGTTGCCACAAAAATCATATCGGCGAGGATGGAATGGGATGCGCATTGTTGATAGTAAGAACTGTGTTGCATTCAAGTTTGGACACTGAGAACAATAGCGGCCAATTTGTTGGCGGCAAGTCTCATGCGTGCTGGTGATCTGCCAAGTGAGTCGATTCATTCACTAATTCATTCAACCCACGGTGAGCAGGGCTGCGAACAACCACACGGGCAAGTGAGTGCAAAATACTTTTGGCATTCACTCAAGACCATGTTGCGCAGATTTGCCAACGGTTGTAAAAATAGCTCGATCTTTTCTTGTGAAACAAATTTTTGTCTATTTAACTCATTGTGCCTGGGAGCTAGGCTATTTTGCAAACCAGTGACCCACTTCCCACAAGATGCTATTATGTCCGCCGAGTAACTATTCGTTAAGTTCTAAGTCGAGCAATTAATATTGTAAGCAAATATATCTGCAAAGCACATGATCAAAGTTCGTGGTGAATATGTCTGAGGCAAACCTAGCATTCGTCTGGCTATGCTTGTCGAAGAAATGGCATTTTTAAGGCATCGTACTGACAGTTCCGAGTCACGGTTCGTTGAAGGACATTTCACCAGGAGGGCAGAGCGTGGTAATGGTTACCAGGTTAAAGTACAGCAGCCTATGTCCAATTTTATTCTGAGAGTGATTCCAAGTAGTGAGATAGTGGAGCCGTCAATCCAACGCACGTCAGCTTTAGTCAAGATGTCCACTTCTTTGGAGGTGTCATCGAGAGCTTTGTGTCCACTGCCGCTGGAGACGTCCTTCTGCGAGGCCACCACATTGCACCTCCACCAGCACACTTTGTCAGTGCGTGCCTATAAGCCTGGCAGAGCACGCCGGCAAAAAGACTGCAAGAAAGGTGAACTAATTTGTAGGTTTGGTCCCCTCAACTTTGTATTTTTCATCAACATTTCACCCCACCATGCGCTTCCCTGTGTCTGCTTTCTCCTCCTGTTGCTCTTCTCCATCGTTCCGAATGAGGCAAGCACCTCGTGGTGAAGGCGACCAGCTAACGGACAGCATCAGAAAAAGAAATCGAGAACTGGCGATCTAAAAGGGTGACACATTTCAACATGAGTACATTGGTATCGTGTCACTTGCATACACGAGGATGCAAGGAATTGGCTTGAGGTGGAGAAGCACAGAGGCAAGTGATGCCTGTCCTTGCAAAACCGCCGAAAAGAAATGATGTCCCAAGCCCACACCAGTCGGCATTGGGCGCGACCATATAACACGTGCAAGCAGTCGATTTACACGTGTGGGATTCAAGCATGTCAACCACACAGCCAACCTGAAGACATGCTCTGCTGCCCGATGTTTCGTCTGCATTTATCCATCCTGCTTCACGGTATCGCTCCCACTGCCTCCCTTCCACTTCGGTTCCGCCTCACCTCGTCTTCGTACTCAACTGCTCGTCAGTTGCAACCACTCATCCTGCCGCTCTCGAGACGTCAATGAACCACAACAGATAGATAGCCTCGTCCTCTCATTGTGCAGTCAGCCTTTCCGTCTCACTTACTTCATTTATGTGCGCCATTTCGATAGTATCACATCTGGTATGCAGTGTAAATCGCACAGATATTGGAAGCCATGCTTAACCTCTTGTAGTCTGTCATTAAAAGATATTCATATTATCTGCAACGAGCTAATTCCTCCACATTGAATTTAGCTAAATGGCTAGATTGAAGGTTGAAAGCGGCAACTCATGAAAAGATTGGAGAAAGGAAGGCTCTGAAGATGGCTGCACCACAGCACCATGCAAGACTATCCGATCCTCTCTTATCCTGCTCCACTCTCTCTTTTTCCATTCCCACGGTGCATTGTCCCTTCGCCCCTCCCTCAATCACTCCTCTGTCTCTTTCAGCTGAACAGACATGTTTCTTCACTTCCACGGAAGTGTTGCATGTGCTACCGATGTCGTTCGTAATGAGAGGTAAGGACGCGTCCAAGCACATCATTGCAAATACGCACCAAATGCATCCATTTTTGCTACATAGAAATATTTGGGAATGTGTGGTCGATTTCTTTAATTAACCTTATGGCTTTGACTGCGTCCATTGCGCCGCACTTGCTTTTAGTGGCTCTTACATGCGCTTACAAGCACTGAATGAGCAGGGGCAGCAGCAAAAGCAGCAGACACACTGGTTGCACTGAAGCACGGCACTCGAGACTATGCCTAACTAGCTCAGACTAGGTTGCACTGGAGTACCACAGACTGGAGTGGCCACCTGGGCTCGATTATGAGAAGCTTGGATAAATAAGCTAAGATGTGGACTGATAGGGCTGCCTGGTCGATTGTGCATGCCTCATATTCAGATTGGCCCTTCTACGTCACCATTAAATTCGACCCCAACACTCTAGTTTGGCTGTCATAATCGACCCTCACAATCGACTCCACACCATGTGAAATGAGGCCTTCCCTTTCTTCCTCTTAGATGCTAGGGATCACAGCGTACACTGAGAACTAGATCCGAAGGTGTCCGCTTGCCTACCCCTCCTTTCTCACACCCCACTCCAACTCGTCTTTGGTGAGTGTCTCCTTCGTACCACACTGCGCTCGATACGCTCTCAGGTATGCATCTTACATTTTGCCCCACCATGTGTGCTTCTTGCATTCAACTCACCCGATAGAGGGGAGCGAGTAGTCGCCTGCATTTCAGTTTGCTGATTTTATGTTCCACTTCAGTGCCGCGAGAACGTCTTAATCCTCTGGCTCCCCACGCTTCCCTCGCTTTCATCTCCTTCGAACTCAGCAGCAAGTTTCTCCTACCTCCTCCCACATCATTCTCTGCCAACACCCTTATAGTAGGTCCCCTTCGTCTCTCTACCAGTCGCATCTTTGTTAATGACACGTTTGAATAATACAAGGATTCCTAAACTAGACCAGCCTGGCACAGACCAGCCTGTATGTGACTAGGTCACGCTTTATTAAAGAATAACACTTGGTTTGACATAGCTTGGCTCAAATCGCCAAGTACCTTTCAAACCTATCTTTTACAGTCGCTTTTGTTTGTTCTATCCTATCTCGCCTTAGTTCTATCACCTACTCCCACACCTACACGCTCAAGAGCAAAGGTGAGCGCCTCCATCCTAATTTCTGCTTCTACCTGCCCATCTCATCCCAGCGCCCTACAATAACGGTTAAGAATGTGTCCTTCCCTCTTAATTTTATCTGCAATTCGTTCACTGCCCGTGTTGGCTTCCGTTTGTCTGTCTGTCTGTCTGTCTGTCCGTCTGTCTGTCTGTCTGGGGTTTGTGTTTGCGTGTGTGTTATAGCCCAATTCCCATCACCTTCCTTCTAGAGAGTCGCATTGGATGGGGCTGCACGGGCACAGGTAAGAGCGTATGTGTGCTTGAGCGTATTTGAGCGCAAAGGCACATTCCTCTCATTCTCTTTTTCAAACGTCTCCTTATAGACGACTGACCAACAGTTGCATACTGGATGAAGTAAGCTCTCCTTTGGTCGTTCGTTGGATAACCAGTTGGTTTCAGCTTCACACATCACCGAGACTTCATTTCTACTGCTGCGTTTCCTCTATTTGGCCCCTTTGCTTCAGATTGAAATGGACAGCTCGAATTGGGAAGAGGAGAGCATCGAGGCGGTGAGCTTGCAATTATCGGGGTGGGATACAATAGGTGGACGAGGGAAGAGGCACACGTTAAGTTGGCGTCAACTTGTGGCACAGGTGGAGACAACTTGTCTTGATTCCCGCCAGCGTTCCCAGCTGTCAATGCGGAGGCAGAAACAAAAATTCTGCCGATCGCGGAGATTCAGAGCAGGCGGAGAGGTGGATGGAGTTCGAGAAGGTAGCCGAAACAGTTGTTAGTAAAGTATTTCTGCTGCGCACCTTCTCAGTCTCCACGTATGAATATGCTACAATTATGAATAGCAACAAGGCTCATCCACATTTTCCCGCGTCGATGGTTTGATGGCGACTGCCGATCTGCTAGGAGGCGAAAATGAACGGGCTGTTCGGAAAGCACCGTATGAGACGTGCCGCCAATAAGTCGGCCGCTATTGTTCTCAATGTCCAAGAATGGACAAAACACGGCTGTTAGTGCCAACAATGCACATCCGATTTCATCCTCGTCGATACAACCTTCGTCACAGCCGACTTAAATGAAAGCCAAGCTAAACAGAGGAACTGGAATGATGGCGTAATGCGTGCTGCCAGTAGTTCAGCTACTCCCGTGCTCAGTCTCTAAAAAGAATAAAATACAGTCTGCATAGCAGCAAGGGGCAAACACATTCATTTTTCCAGACATGTTTGTGGCAACAGCCGATAAAATTGGAAGCGAAAATGAACACGTGAGTGGAACGCATCTCAAGAGAGGTCCCTTAGATAGTGCGGCTGCTCTTGTTCTCAGTCTCTAAAATGAATAATTTACAGTTTTGAGTAGCTACAAGGTCAATTCGAATTCAACCCCGTCTAGATGAGTGTGACTGCAGCCGATCTCTTTGGAAGCGAAGGTAAACTAATGAATTGGAACGCATCGCATGATACGCGTCTTCCATATATCGGTTGCTCTTCTTCCCATTCTCCACAAATGAATAAACCCCAGTTCTGCACAGCAACACGTGCATCCAAATTCATCGCCGTCAACATAATTACGTGGACCGCCATTGTAATCTGCAAGGATAATTAACGGAGGAGGGGGAACGTATCACAGAAGACGTTCCTTCGCTAGTGTATTATTTCTCCATTCGTTCTTACAATGAAGTCACAAGAAGCACCTATTGTTATTGTTGCCGTTAGTGCTTAGCATTCCATCCCTGCTAGTTTTATTATTATTTATGGAACAGAGGACATGTAAGGTGGCGGTAGGAGGGGAGAGGATAAGCTATTGCAATGCAGACAACCATTTCTGCAGGGGACATCCCTGTTCTGCGACAGATTTACTGCAGATTGTCTAGGTTCGACAGTTTCGGGTAACTTGAACGGGTATGAATGCACTTATGAACACCAAACTGGAAAGGAAGGTGCGATCAAAGGATAGCTGCAATGCTTTGTTTGTTCGAACTGCTGTTTCGGTCACTTGGGGAACCATATTGCACTGGCTGGTTGGCTCGCCTCCAAGCCTTGTCAGCAGCTCCGTTTCTTCTGCTACCAGAACATATATAGATTGTCCTACTGCTATGGCTTCTTTTACTTCAAAGGAAGTCTTGGCACGCCACATTGGTGGCAGCGGAAGCGGACCCGACGTTGGTGAGTTTCTATTCTAATCTATATCGCTTGTGGCATGCTATAGCGATGTGAAAGGGGTTCATTTGCCGCGGATGAGAGGACCTCTGACATCTCACAACAGAAGGGCTGAGATTGACGTCTATCTTCGACATTCTCCACCCTCGTGTTGTGCATGTGAGCTATTAACAACTGAAGTGACACCAGCCATGAACCCCAAGTTCAGTGGAACCGCCAAGAGGGATCAGCAACGTTGTGGTCAAGCATACTCCGCAGGCTCTGTCGCAGGTTCCCTCGCAACCTGCCTTCCCGCATCTACAGACGCAGAATTTGCAAGGCGCCATTCGATTGTATCTTCTTCTGCTCTTTGCACACCTGAGTCGCATATATTTTTCACTCCTATGAGGTCCTACTGTCCCATTTCCTTGGGAATCTGTGATGTCCTCCAGTTTATCCCACGGGATCAAAAACCTAAAATTGCAATGTGTATTGCGTGTGTCTCGACCCATTCTGAAGCTTTGGTTCACAGCTGCACTACTTTATATGGACACATTATCGTGAGAGTGGTGGATTCAGAAATACATCCCTGCTTCACCACGAGAGCATATGCGCTGGAGAATTTCTGTGAACATTGACTTTGTTTGGTATGAACTGCGTCTTTAGCCTCCAACTTGGCAGGAAAGCATACTTCTAGTTGAGCAATACCAGCCAAGCATGGAGGTAACACCTAACAACACTGAATGCGAGATTGGGTTGCACTTTATGATTTGCTACCTCCTTATGTAGTAGAATACTCCATGCACATTTTGTGCAATAACCTGCTTTTGCTACTTGTCTGTAGGTTCATTCGCCAAGTTATGCATATTGACAGTTGCGGTATTTGTATAACGATTGTGTCCGTATCGGTAGTGGGAATATTGAGGGTGTGGGCCGCTTAACAATTTGATTATTCACTGAATTCGAGACCGCAGCATAGTGCTGGCATTGTTTTTGCAGAACGCGTTGAATAGACCCTTGGAAACAGCCTGGTCGTAGGTTTAGCTTTCACAGGATTTAGTGTTTGAGGTAGATTGAGAAGCAATAGGATGGCTACTGGGACACTTGTAACTGTCTGGTACTCAGAATTCGCCTTGTAGTGGTCTTAGGCGTTTGGTTTTAAGACATCTTAAATGTCTATATTTGCGTGTCTTATTTTGGCAGTGTATTAGACGTTAGCATACCACCTTTTCATTGTTTGATTTTTGCTTTTCAATGCTACGAAGCTACCATGGTGGTAAAGCAGCACACGGTAGACACGGAAAATAGTAGGCTCTTCGAGATTCCCAAGTTGCCTTTCACCTGCGACGTGGATCTCGATATAAGCACAAGCGGCAGGTGTGACCTCTTTTTGCCCAAGCATTGGACAATTGCACGGCCACAAGCTAAACAGAGGAGGTGAATGTGAGTTTAGTGTCGAACTGGTGGGCAGGCTTATTACTAATCTGAGGAAGGTTGGTGACTTGGGTGAAGGAGTTAATTAAGTCAATGTTGAAAAGGCGAAAACGATGAGAAGAGCTCCAACGCTATTTGATTTCAAGTCTATGCCCTCTCTGTGGACCGAAATTGCTTGGTTTTGCATTTCAGAACACATGCTTAATTTAACTTTCATCATGCACCAATTTGTCTCATGTTCCTTTCTGTTCAGCTGATTTGCACGGTGACGTGCGCGTGGTTTTTCTAGTGAAGGCAATGTTGACCGAAGATCCCATTCCGGTGAACATGGATTGAAGCTGCCGATAACCGAACCCTGAGCCTCCTACGTCCAAAGCATGAACTATGCAAGGCTCCTTATTCCGAGCCCCTTATGCCGCCCCTAATTCAATGCACTGTAGCGATGGTTGGCATAACCGTAGCTGAGATTTGATCGGCTAACATCCTACGCAATGTTTTTTCTGTACAGGCGTGGAATAGCCAAGACCACTGGTCCTGTGCTGTTTTTGAAGATGAGCATGAATTCAGGTTCAAACCACAACCTTGAATTGCCCACCATCTTGTGTACGCATAAAGTAGTTACAGACGTGCTTCTACAATTGCGGCCACGATACTTAGCAGTGGAAACCGATTCATCCGTGATGCATAGGTAGCATACGTGGAAAAATATTTTATTGAGAGAAAGTGGTCATTTTTTATAATGAATTACAATTTTAAGTGCACCAAGTCACGGATATAGTGGTGCTTAGGAAAGAGAATCTGGTAACGAAGTTGCTTAAAGAGTGCGTTGAACAAATGCCAACTTTGATTTTTCCGACTGCAAGCAACAGCTTATTTCTGGCGCGAAGTTACATGCAAAATATTTATTAAAATTTCCTGATTAAGCACTTGGCAAGTGAAGTTAATTGGAGGGCGACTTGATGAAAATTACTTATGCACCGTGTCCAGGTTAATAAGGTTAAGGTTTTGGGTACTTGCGCACACGAAACTCTAATCGAAGTCGTCCCACCACGCCTGCAAGTCCTTTCCACTCTCTGTCTCCGTAAGTAATCGAGAGCAGTGTACGCCTCACCACTTTCATGAGGTCTCTATTAGTTCGCAATGTCAAATAAATGCAGGCCGACTTCAGAAAGCTCTTATTCCAAGGATTGAAAATAAGGAAGAATCAAACTAGATTAACTTTGGTCACCGTCAGGGTGCACATCACTGTTTTACTATCTAAACCACCGATGTAAAGCCACAATCAAATTACGCTGTTACAGTGGAACGTAAGTGTATCACAGCGGTAACTAGCAAGAGTTTTACCACACCAAATATGCATAAGTTAAAATGCGACTAGGAATCTGATATACCCTGGTAGTCCTGCCGGTTGTTCCTACCTAACGACTTCTGTGTTAATTTATGCATAGCGTGTTAGATCAGAAAAGTATGCGCCGCTCAAATGAAGTCCTCATATCAGCTCTCTTCTTGAAATCACAGCGCTCATCACTTGGCGCATTCAAGTGGAAAGTTATTCATGTAAGATTTTTAGTTGATTTGCATCAACAGTTCGCTGCAGCAACTAGGTAGTGCATCAAAATTAAGCACCTGCAAGAGTTTGTCTCACTCATGTTTACGTCACTGACACGCCATGAGGAACATTGCGAGGCTTGCTAGACCCTCTCTTGAGAGGTGGACAGAGTATGCGCATTCGGGGTGCATGTGCGTTAATCATTTCAGACTGAGACATTAAGATTCTCTTGCGATGCTTTGGTAAGTTGATAACATTCATCACGCCCACAGCGAAAGTGAACGAGCAATCTGCCACTTTATTTGCTTTTGACTTGGCTTTGAAAGCAGTCTCATCTGTGGCTTTGTGCATTCTCGTTCGCCTTCTTTACGTTTTTAATCGGGAACTTGATGGAACGATGCTCTTAGTGCACACGATGCCGTTCCCATAAAATCGCAAGCGCCTCGGTGTATAGGGCAGCAAAAGAGATAAATTCCGAAAGTGCAACTACAACATTTATTCTGTGGATTTGCCATCACCAACTCAGCGTGGAACGGAGATTAAATGGGATGAGAGAATAATGAAACATTTGGCAAGTAAGCTATTATTCATTTTATACCACTGACAGCCCTCATCATGGAATCGCTTTTGGTCAGCCACTTCAGTTCTTTCTGACCGAGAACTTTGGTAAGGGGATCTAAACATTCACTCACATCGGTTATTGATTCTTTGACAGGTGAGGAAGCAGGATATGATTTTAGACATGACTGCATTTCAAACAGATTCGCATGGCTGTCATTTGCTTGAAATCTCGCAGGAGATGGATTCCGCATCTGATTGCTTGTGCCAAAGAAATCAAAATCTAAATTAGCGGTTAAGACATTTTAAAGCAAGCTACGTCGTTTCCCATGGGAAGCCCCTTTCATTTGATTAAGGTTCCACGACCTGCGGACATTTGTGGCTGCAAATGGGTGATCGAGCTTACTGTTAATATTCGTTTGCATTGAAGTGAGTGGGCACTCAATCTCCTGAGTCATTGAGCAAGAATTGCTTAATAAAACTACAGGCGGCTGTATTCGGACACATCCCGTAACAGGAAAGCCTTTTCCTACTTCGATCAACAGTGACTGCTTCAATGTCAAGTATCGGTTTGCGATTACTAATGTGCGGCACTTTATCATTAAGAAGCAGGGATATGCTTCAAGTAAACCCGTATATTAAAAGCATGATATTAACTAGTTGTGGTCACGATTTGTGGATTTGGCGGTTCTTCATATTTAAAGAGATTAGCTGGAAATTGTGTTGAGTACTTGTAGCTAACGGACCCAAGCCGAGTTCTGGAACACTCCAGACCATTAAATAGTCCTCTGTACATCGTAATTTATTGGTTCTTAAAAACTGTGGCATCAACTCTGCTTAAATTATCGCTAGACCAGAGGAAGTTTTTGCTACCAGCATCACCACTTGTGTGTGGTTGACTGCTTTCTTTCCAAGCATGCTGCTGAGTTTCGCTTAAGCCAAGGCTACCACTACTACCCATGACTTTTCAGCCATTGGTGATATTTCACAAGATTCTTGGACAGCAACATCAGTGCTAAACAAGTCGAAGTGTGCGATATCGGCTTTGATATGAAGTGGGCCCTAAGTAACTTAAGAAGCAGACGCTGTGAGATGGGCGGTTTGTGTGGAAGGCCTTACTGGGTTATTCCACGTTCCGACGGTAAAACGGCGCCTATGCCCAAATAATAATAAAGTATATTAGAGTCAATTCCTGCATAGAAGTCGAATTTGGAGGCAAAATTAGAAGCAGACTCTGTGAGTTGTGATTGTAAGGCCCAAGAACAGCTACAAAGTTCTACCTGCCTTCAAGCTGGGTGTTCTCTTTCCTTGAGCATCACGGAGCACTATCTTCTTCTGTCCACTTGTTTTCTTGCTGCCATAATGCAAATAATGCAAGTTATGTAAATGTAGGTAATGTAAATAAACGACAAGATCATGCATAAGCAGCACGCTTGTCCAACTTACATGGCTCTCTACTTCATTATGTTGCCATGTCAAGACGTGTGAAAGGCATGCCACTGATCAATTTGAAGGCAGTCGCACATTGCATTGAATATAACATGGGGCCCCTTTTATTAGTAGCGTATCTTCCAACCATTGGCAGATAACACGCTTCACTTACTCAACTCCGGAGAGGTGGCAAGTCTACACTTTAAAAATCGTCACGAAATTCAGACGAACACTCCCTTCGCCGTTTGATGGTAGCGGAATGCTGACACGTTCAGCCTTTATGCTGACTCCAATCCCTCCACCAATGCCTTTTTCATTAGCCATTGAATTTCTCGCAATATATCCTGCCCAAGTCAGCATTTGCTGCAAACACTAGGTTACCAGGGGTGCCTCAACTCGAGAAGGCAACGCTGTTAAAATAACGGTTAGGGATATTCGGACCCCGTAAACTTGTACAATCTCTTCCAAAAATAGAAGAGCAATATAAATTTTGAGAATTCGTCATAAGTGGAGAAAATTTATTTGATAAAGGCAACGCTTTTGTTGTTCTCTGCTTTTAAAAATAGTCTTTCCTCCTGAGCTTTTCTAAAGCCCTGTGCGGCACTACACGAGGTACAGGAAACTTGCTAACATAGCTGTCGTAACCTCCAAAATCACTGCGACCCTCAAGCTGCATGCTCAACTCTCCAATCTTTAGCCATCAGCCTACTTGCGTTGCTTCTGTCTATCTTCAATAAGGAGATATGAGAGGGAGAGATATTAGGGCACCGTTATTGGGGAGAGACCTTTAGAGCATCTTTTGCAAAATGCATTTTTTCGAGCAATTGAGAAGGGAGCCTACCTATTCTTTGCCCGCCATTCCCACTTGCAGACACACTGCATTCGCCATCGTTTCACATGATATACACAAGGATTCTTCCTACTTGTCTTTTTAAGCAACACTTATACACATGCAACAACTGTCCGAAAAATTAATTTCATCACCCAACCTGAGCATTTTAACCATCAATATCAAAGCGACCACAACTGCAGCAGTTGAAGACCAAACGCATACCTCAACGGAGCAGTTTTTCGCATTACCATAGGTGACACTATTTCTCAACGCGGTTGACTGCATTTGCGTTGAAAATAGTCGCCTTCCAATCTTACTGAAAAGCAGGAAGGCAGGATTACGTGGTCGCCCTATAAGAGGAGGGCAGGATATAGAAAGATGAAACCTCCATGTGACAATACAATGTCTCTAGGTCAAAGAGGAGGATTTGAGCCTTAAATATCTGGTGGCATTTTGATACGATCTTCGCATAATTAAATAAAGCAGTACCGATCGTGTGCAACGATAATAAAAAATTTGACACTTACCCATTTCTCTGATGCGAATGCCCCTTAGTACCAGGAATGCGTTCTACGGTCCAACCAGCGCACAGGATTAAGAACCTAGGTGCAAGGTGTAAGGGCTATGCCGTGTGTGGAAGCGCAATCTGCGAATAATGAGGCGCTAGTCTGCTCCATCGCAAGCTAAACAGTCCAGAGCGTCACACATGCTTTTACTTTACGCAATTCATTCTAAACGTAGACGAGCAATGCTCTTCTAGCATATGAATGGAGTACTCTGAAGTCTGCTGAAGAGAAATAACAAAGGGGCTTAAT
Source organism: Taenia multiceps (assembly GCA_001923025.3). Lineage (NCBI taxonomy): Eukaryota > Metazoa > Platyhelminthes > Cestoda > Cyclophyllidea > Taeniidae > Taenia > Taenia multiceps. The sequence continues at coordinate 65,645,333 of CM010311.1, read as the reverse complement.
GCGTAACGGCCGAATCCTCAAAGCATTGGGACCCAATAAATGGCGAGAACACTATGGCAGTTATGATTTGCTCATGCATCCCCTATACTCAACAAGAGGAAAAATCAATAGGGAGACTTGTGTGAGTAAAGGTGGGGGTGTTTATTAATTTATGAGGCAGTTGCAGGCTATACTCAGGAATGACAGCATGCGCTGCGCGTTCGAAGCGAGATAGGAGTGGAGGAGAGCTAGCTCCTTCACCCCATGGCATCAAGCGGCTTCTTCGCAAGCGTCAGTGTGAGCACGAACCCGATCGCAGTTGCTGTTTACCAACATTGCTGCGACCATCCGCACGGCTGCGCACATTGTGGCACCACCTCGTACGACCACACACATGGCGTCCAACATTGCGGCTTCTGCACAGACCACAATGCTAACTTCTGGCCACATTGCGAACCCTTCACAACCTCACTCCACGGTGCCCACTTCCACGGATACGAGCACGGCCAACTTCCACACTCCATCTCTCTGACTGTCTCTGCTTCCTTTCAAACTGGCTTGTGTGCTGAGGTGTGCCAGCTTATATGCTAGTCGTCCTGTCTCTAATTGTTCCACGTGATTTCCGTATTCATCGCACCATTATTTCTACACTCGTGCTTGCCGATCTCCAACACTGCTCTCTTAATCCGACTAAATCAGGTGATGTTGAGCATATTATTAGAAATCAGACAACTGGCTTTGTGGGTGGTGACTGGCCTTGCCAGCGTACAGCTGGAATTGGCATCAAATGGCCTCTCGGCGGCAGGTAATTCATCCCACTATCGACCGCGCAGAGGTTGGCCTTCATACCACTCAGTAAGTGGCGATGTGATGACCAACTCAAAATATGCGACCATGAGCACATCGGTTTCGACATTCTTTTGAACGCTCTATGTGCACGGTGGAGAAGACTACGTAGACATTGTTGGTTGATTTGTAACTAGATCACAAGTGGGAGGCATATGGCCCTAAACGAAACACGGCCGCCTGAATATTTTTCCCATGGGTATAACTCATTTTGCGAACTGTAGTGTTTGCGGCGTTTTGCATCGTTACTTCGGCTCAAGTGTTGCTATACGTTGGTATCATGCCTAGATGCGAATTAGCCTCCGTCTAATTCACCTTTCCAACTAAATATTGACCTTTTTGCCCAATGTCTTACAAAATTTAATGTCCTGCAACCTATCGCTCTGAGCCTTTAATAAGGTCGCAACGAGCAATTGCACCAAATGTGTAAAAATGCCTCATATGTGTGTATAACCAGCTGCAGTGCTGTTTGGCGAGCTGAAGTAAGGCCTTACGCAAGTTGGCGAATAAACCATTTCAGATGTTTAGCTTAAAGATCTGCCATCCCCTCACGCCACGTGTTTAAATTTGACGAACCGGTGCAGTGGCTACATGGTGAAGCATTTATGAACATTTGGCAATGACTAATGCATATTTGTTTCCAAAGTGCTGACTTCTCCGCCTAACCCTGTGATGCGGTTTTTCAACTTGGTATGGCTCCTTCGCTGTACTGTGCAAGGATCACAGCGGCCAGTCGTGTAAATAATTTATTGGAGCAGATCTTCAATGTCTCTCCCTTTGGTGCATGCCTCATGTGGACGCTAAACCGACGGAACAAACACTTACTTTCCTGCAATGCTTTCCAACTCGTTTTTCTCTGGTTCTTGAATGACTTCCTACTTACTCGCATGAACCTCATCGGTGCAAACTAGACCTTTTCCGTTTCTTTGCTTTGGGCCGTTGACCGGCGCGGCAGATATTTGCTGAGGACGTTCCAGGTCAGGGACTTCTCCTCCGATTAGTTGTGAGAAGATAAAGTATGCCCACCACAAATATCACCTATATTCCTTGCCCGTCGTTATGAAAATCCTTTACAGAAATATCACCTCAACAGAGTACTCTACTGCTCGCATCTGTGATAGCCAGTAGTGCTCTGTTTTATTCACTTCACTTGCTGCTTTAAAAGGTTTCTGGGGCTCCCACTTAATGTCTGATACAGTAAAGGGCTTGAATTATCAATTCGGTTACCTTACCAACGAAGCAGAACGAGGAGATAACAATCATTGCAAAACCGTTGCTGTTCAAAGTGATGCAAATGAGTGGAAGTGGCGATCGGTAGTAAGGTCATTCCTCCATATAATGAACACTATCATGTGGATAGCTGATTGATTGGACATGCACTGCGGCAAATAGGGCTCTATTTTTTGCTGTTCCCACTTCCTGGTTGCCCTCGCAGTAATCATTGTAGGGTCCATTCTCACCCAAATAAAGGGCTTTAACTACCCCTCACTGCTGCATGCTTTAACGGAACGTTCTTCCCCTCCAATATGTTTTGCTATGACCTCGTGAATACTATGGGCTATACGCGATCCAGTTAACCTTGTAGAATGCAGTCGACCTTAACAAAATTGTCATTTGTTCTGCACCGCTATGTAAGCCAGATTTTATGGCACTTAGGACGGCCTTTCTGAAGGTCCGAACTGGCTTTTCTGCAAAACATAAAACGCACTATTTGCCAGCTCTCTACAAACTTGTGAAGGCAAGATGTTATCTATGATGGCAAATGGCTAGTTGGAACACTGCAAACGTTGGCAAGGCTGGAGCGCACCTGATGTTGAATGAGAGAGCTCTGCATGTCACAAATTTTGCACGAATGAATGCTTTTATTGCTAGCAGCGGACCGACCTAGATGGCTGCATTCTTCGTCTGGAGGCCGTGAAGTGGGAAAATAGCAATTAGATTGTTCATTTTTATTGCATGCGGAAAAACATCAAACTAGATACGAGAGGAAATACCTCGTTAATCAGGCTTTAAAGGTGACGAAGTGTGAGCTGTAAATTGATTTACTTGAGGAAAACGATGCACGTGGTTATCCAATCCCACAATAAAAGTTGGACATTTGTTCGAAGAAGCAGCCAATTATTCTTTTGGCTAAAATCGACACCTGATGCAATAGACGCCTATAGATTTGTGATTAAATGAACGATTTACGCTCTGTTGGCCGGATCCCAGCTAAGGAGCGCCGCGCTGATTTGCCCAGTTTAACCCCCAGGCAATCATGACCATACACACTGCATTGTCGATGTTGGTGAAGTGAATATTAGAGTGCAATTTACGAGTCAGTAGGTAGTGTGCTTGAGAAGGCAAGGGCTGCTCGTCTTAAAATGTTTAAGCACAATTGTGTTGGGTGCTATTCATTTCCGTCCGGCCCACTTGAAGTTAACTTGATTGTACAATGACGAGCTCCACTCTTTGCAATTCAGTCTAATTACTTGTAGCAATTACTCACCAGTTTCTTATGAGTGATCAGTGGCTAAGACTGTCCAAGGATGACAACATAGCTATGGACCGACAAAAGGACAAAGTGGACAAATCCTCCCTTGGTAAGAATTCCACTTCACACTGTCCATTAGCAAGTCATCCATCTGCCCATGATAAGAAGTGGGAGCGATTTGTGCAGCGCTCAGTTTTAAACTGCTCAGAATCCCAGTCTGACACACTTGCCAAGCATTTAGATTCCTAATTATAATCCATTGATGCATTAAAAGTACTGCTATTCTCTCAGTACAACCGGAATCTCCAAATTTGTCATAAGATATGCGTACTTTGCAGTGGACTTGAGCGACAATGAGTGTGTACCTTGTAGTTTAATGCTGGTTGTGGTGACGGACAAAATGACAGCACTGTACAGTGGTCAAAGTGGAAATTGAGTTGAGCCAAAATTATTTGCGAAAGAAAAACCTTGTGTAAAATTAACATTCTTGTGTCTGAATCGTGCTAAAATTGGCTAAAACTCCAGAGGTTTTCAGAATGAAAATGATCGAGAAGATGCTGAGGTCAACTTTACTGGAGCAAGAAAACATGACAAGTATTTGCTTGAATTGGTACAGTAATACGTCGGATAAAAGGAACAGCAAAAGTTCACAAAGGGAGCCAAATTGGAAATTCGACCAAAAAAGAAAAGTTCCGTGTTCAAACTAGCCATTTGCCATCATAGATAATATCTTGCCGCCATAAGTTTGTAGAGAGCCGGCAAATAGTGCGCTTTATGTTTTGCAGAAAAGCCAGTTCGGACCTTCAGAAAGGCCGTCCTAAGTGCCATAAAATCTGGCTTACATAGCGGTGCAGAATAAACGAAAGCTTTGTTAAAGCCGACAGCATTCTACGAGGTTAACTGGACGAAGTAGCGATGCAACACGACGCAAACACTACAGTTCGCAAAATGAGTTATACCCATGGGAAAAATATTCAGGCGGCCGTGTTTCGTTTAGGGCCATATGCCTCCCACTTGTGATCTAGTTACAAATCAACCAACAATGTCTACGTAGTCTTCTCCACCGTGCACATAGAGCGTTCAAAAGAATGTCGAAACCGATGTGCTCATGGTCGCATATTTTGAGTTGGTCATCACATCGCCACTTACTGAGTGGTATGAAGGCCAACCTCTGCGCGGTCGATAGTGGGATGAATTACCTGCCGCCGAGAGGCCATTTGATGCCAATTCCAGCTGTACGCTGGCAAGGCCAGTCACCACCCACAAAGCCAGTTGTCTGATTTCTAATAATATGCTCAACATCACCTGATTTAGTCGGATTAAGAGAGCAGTGTTGGAGATCGGCAAGCACGAGTGTAGAAATAATGGTGCGATGAATACGGAAATCACGTGGAACAATTAGAGACAGGACGACTAGCATATAAGCTGGCACACCTCAGCACACAAGCCAGTTTGAAAGGAAGCAGAGACAGTCAGAGAGATGGAGTGTGGAAGTTGGCCGTGCTCGTATCCGTGGAAGTGGGCACCGTGGAGTGAGGTTGTGAAGGGTTCGCAATGTGGCCAGAAGTTAGCATTGTGGTCTGTGCAGAAGCCGCAATGTTGGACGCCATGTGTGTGGTCGTACGAGGTGGTGCCACAATGTGCGCAGCCGTGCGGATGGTCGCAGCAATGTTGGTAAACAGCAACTGCGATCGGGTTCGTGCTCACACTGACGCTTGCGAAGAAGCCGCTTGATGCCATGGGGTGAAGGAGCTAGCTCTCCTCCACTCCTATCTCGCTTCGAACGCGCAGCGCATGCTGTCATTCCTGAGTATAGCCTGCAACTGCCTCATAAATTAATAAACACCCCCACCTTTACTCACACAAGTCTCCCTATTGATTTTTCCTCTTGTTGAGTATAGGGGATGCATGAGCAAATCATAACTGCCATAGTGTTCTCGCCATTTATTGGGTCCCAATGCTTTGAGGATTCGGCCGTTACGCATTAAGCCCCTTTGTTATTTCTCTTCAGCAGACTTCAGAGTACTCCATTCATATGCTAGAAGAGCATTGCTCGTCTACGTTTAGAATGAATTGCGTAAAGTAAAAGCATGTGTGACGCTCTGGACTGTTTAGCTTGCGATGGAGCAGACTAGCGCCTCATTATTCGCAGATTGCGCTTCCACACACGGCATAGCCCTTACACCTTGCACCTAGGTTCTTAATCCTGTGCGCTGGTTGGACCGTAGAACGCATTCCTGGTACTAAGGGGCATTCGCATCAGAGAAATGGGTAAGTGTCAAATTTTTTATTATCGTTGCACACGATCGGTACTGCTTTATTTAATTATGCGAAGATCGTATCAAAATGCCACCAGATATTTAAGGCTCAAATCCTCCTCTTTGACCTAGAGACATTGTATTGTCACATGGAGGTTTCATCTTTCTATATCCTGCCCTCCTCTTATAGGGCGACCACGTAATCCTGCCTTCCTGCTTTTCAGTAAGATTGGAAGGCGACTATTTTCAACGCAAATGCAGTCAACCGCGTTGAGAAATAGTGTCACCTATGGTAATGCGAAAAACTGCTCCGTTGAGGTATGCGTTTGGTCTTCAACTGCTGCAGTTGTGGTCGCTTTGATATTGATGGTTAAAATGCTCAGGTTGGGTGATGAAATTAATTTTTCGGACAGTTGTTGCATGTGTATAAGTGTTGCTTAAAAAGACAAGTAGGAAGAATCCTTGTGTATATCATGTGAAACGATGGCGAATGCAGTGTGTCTGCAAGTGGGAATGGCGGGCAAAGAATAGGTAGGCTCCCTTCTCAATTGCTCGAAAAAATGCATTTTGCAAAAGATGCTCTAAAGGTCTCTCCCCAATAACGGTGCCCTAATATCTCTCCCTCTCATATCTCCTTATTGAAGATAGACAGAAGCAACGCAAGTAGGCTGATGGCTAAAGATTGGAGAGTTGAGCATGCAGCTTGAGGGTCGCAGTGATTTTGGAGGTTACGACAGCTATGTTAGCAAGTTTCCTGTACCTCGTGTAGTGCCGCACAGGGCTTTAGAAAAGCTCAGGAGGAAAGACTATTTTTAAAAGCAGAGAACAACAAAAGCGTTGCCTTTATCAAATAAATTTTCTCCACTTATGACGAATTCTCAAAATTTATATTGCTCTTCTATTTTTGGAAGAGATTGTACAAGTTTACGGGGTCCGAATATCCCTAACCGTTATTTTAACAGCGTTGCCTTCTCGAGTTGAGGCACCCCTGGTAACCTAGTGTTTGCAGCAAATGCTGACTTGGGCAGGATATATTGCGAGAAATTCAATGGCTAATGAAAAAGGCATTGGTGGAGGGATTGGAGTCAGCATAAAGGCTGAACGTGTCAGCATTCCGCTACCATCAAACGGCGAAGGGAGTGTTCGTCTGAATTTCGTGACGATTTTTAAAGTGTAGACTTGCCACCTCTCCGGAGTTGAGTAAGTGAAGCGTGTTATCTGCCAATGGTTGGAAGATACGCTACTAATAAAAGGGGCCCCATGTTATATTCAATGCAATGTGCGACTGCCTTCAAATTGATCAGTGGCATGCCTTTCACACGTCTTGACATGGCAACATAATGAAGTAGAGAGCCATGTAAGTTGGACAAGCGTGCTGCTTATGCATGATCTTGTCGTTTATTTACATTACCTACATTTACATAACTTGCATTATTTGCATTATGGCAGCAAGAAAACAAGTGGACAGAAGAAGATAGTGCTCCGTGATGCTCAAGGAAAGAGAACACCCAGCTTGAAGGCAGGTAGAACTTTGTAGCTGTTCTTGGGCCTTACAATCACAACTCACAGAGTCTGCTTCTAATTTTGCCTCCAAATTCGACTTCTATGCAGGAATTGACTCTAATATACTTTATTATTATTTGGGCATAGGCGCCGTTTTACCGTCGGAACGTGGAATAACCCAGTAAGGCCTTCCACACAAACCGCCCATCTCACAGCGTCTGCTTCTTAAGTTACTTAGGGCCCACTTCATATCAAAGCCGATATCGCACACTTCGACTTGTTTAGCACTGATGTTGCTGTCCAAGAATCTTGTGAAATATCACCAATGGCTGAAAAGTCATGGGTAGTAGTGGTAGCCTTGGCTTAAGCGAAACTCAGCAGCATGCTTGGAAAGAAAGCAGTCAACCACACACAAGTGGTGATGCTGGTAGCAAAAACTTCCTCTGGTCTAGCGATAATTTAAGCAGAGTTGATGCCACAGTTTTTAAGAACCAATAAATTACGATGTACAGAGGACTATTTAATGGTCTGGAGTGTTCCAGAACTCGGCTTGGGTCCGTTAGCTACAAGTACTCAACACAATTTCCAGCTAATCTCTTTAAATATGAAGAACCGCCAAATCCACAAATCGTGACCACAACTAGTTAATATCATGCTTTTAATATACGGGTTTACTTGAAGCATATCCCTGCTTCTTAATGATAAAGTGCCGCACATTAGTAATCGCAAACCGATACTTGACATTGAAGCAGTCACTGTTGATCGAAGTAGGAAAAGGCTTTCCTGTTACGGGATGTGTCCGAATACAGCCGCCTGTAGTTTTATTAAGCAATTCTTGCTCAATGACTCAGGAGATTGAGTGCCCACTCACTTCAATGCAAACGAATATTAACAGTAAGCTCGATCACCCATTTGCAGCCACAAATGTCCGCAGGTCGTGGAACCTTAATCAAATGAAAGGGGCTTCCCATGGGAAACGACGTAGCTTGCTTTAAAATGTCTTAACCGCTAATTTAGATTTTGATTTCTTTGGCACAAGCAATCAGATGCGGAATCCATCTCCTGCGAGATTTCAAGCAAATGACAGCCATGCGAATCTGTTTGGAATGCAGTCATGTCTAAAATCATATCCTGCTTCCTCACCTGTCAAAGAATCAATAACCGATGTGAGTGAATGTTTAGATCCCCTTACCAAAGTTCTCGGTCAGAAAGAACTGAAGTGGCTGACCAAAAGCGATTCCATGATGAGGGCTGTCAGTGGTATAAAATGAATAATAGCTTACTTGCCAAATGTTTCATTATTCTCTCATCCCATTTAATCTCCGTTCCACGCTGAGTTGGTGATGGCAAATCCACAGAATAAATGTTGTAGTTGCACTTTCGGAATTTATCTCTTTTGCTGCCCTATACACCGAGGCGCTTGCGATTTTATGGGAACGGCATCGTGTGCACTAAGAGCATCGTTCCATCAAGTTCCCGATTAAAAACGTAAAGAAGGCGAACGAGAATGCACAAAGCCACAGATGAGACTGCTTTCAAAGCCAAGTCAAAAGCAAATAAAGTGGCATATTGCTCGTTCACTTTCGCTGTGGGCGTGATGAATGTTATCAACTTACCAAAGCATCGCAAGAGAATCTTAATGTCTCAGTCTGAAATGATTAACGCACATGCACCCCGAATGCGCATACTCTGTCCACCTCTCAAGAGAGGGTCTAGCAAGCCTCGCAATGTTCCTCATGGCGTGTCAGTGACGTAAACATGAGTGAGACAAACTCTTGCAGGTGCTTAATTTTGATGCACTACCTAGTTGCTGCAGCGAACTGTTGATGCAAATCAACTAAAAATCTTACATGAATAACTTTCCACTTGAATGCGCCAAGTGATGAGCGCTGTGATTTCAAGAAGAGAGCTGATATGAGGACTTCATTTGAGCGGCGCATACTTTTCTGATCTAACACGCTATGCATAAATTAACACAGAAGTCGTTAGGTAGGAACAACCGGCAGGACTACCAGGGTATATCAGATTCCTAGTCGCATTTTAACTTATGCATATTTGGTGTGGTAAAACTCTTGCTAGTTACCGCTGTGATACACTTACGTTCCACTGTAACAGCGTAATTTGATTGTGGCTTTACATCGGTGGTTTAGATAGTAAAACAGTGATGTGCACCCTGACGGTGACCAAAGTTAATCTAGTTTGATTCTTCCTTATTTTCAATCCTTGGAATAAGAGCTTTCTGAAGTCGGCCTGCATTTATTTGACATTGCGAACTAATAGAGACCTCATGAAAGTGGTGAGGCGTACACTGCTCTCGATTACTTACGGAGACAGAGAGTGGAAAGGACTTGCAGGCGTGGTGGGACGACTTCGATTAGAGTTTCGTGTGCGCAAGTACCCAAAACCTTAACCTTATTAACCTGGACACGGTGCATAAGTAATTTTCATCAAGTCGCCCTCCAATTAACTTCACTTGCCAAGTGCTTAATCAGGAAATTTTAATAAATATTTTGCATGTAACTTCGCGCCAGAAATAAGCTGTTGCTTGCAGTCGGAAAAATCAAAGTTGGCATTTGTTCAACGCACTCTTTAAGCAACTTCGTTACCAGATTCTCTTTCCTAAGCACCACTATATCCGTGACTTGGTGCACTTAAAATTGTAATTCATTATAAAAAATGACCACTTTCTCTCAATAAAATATTTTTCCACGTATGCTACCTATGCATCACGGATGAATCGGTTTCCACTGCTAAGTATCGTGGCCGCAATTGTAGAAGCACGTCTGTAACTACTTTATGCGTACACAAGATGGTGGGCAATTCAAGGTTGTGGTTTGAACCTGAATTCATGCTCATCTTCAAAAACAGCACAGGACCAGTGGTCTTGGCTATTCCACGCCTGTACAGAAAAAACATTGCGTAGGATGTTAGCCGATCAAATCTCAGCTACGGTTATGCCAACCATCGCTACAGTGCATTGAATTAGGGGCGGCATAAGGGGCTCGGAATAAGGAGCCTTGCATAGTTCATGCTTTGGACGTAGGAGGCTCAGGGTTCGGTTATCGGCAGCTTCAATCCATGTTCACCGGAATGGGATCTTCGGTCAACATTGCCTTCACTAGAAAAACCACGCGCACGTCACCGTGCAAATCAGCTGAACAGAAAGGAACATGAGACAAATTGGTGCATGATGAAAGTTAAATTAAGCATGTGTTCTGAAATGCAAAACCAAGCAATTTCGGTCCACAGAGAGGGCATAGACTTGAAATCAAATAGCGTTGGAGCTCTTCTCATCGTTTTCGCCTTTTCAACATTGACTTAATTAACTCCTTCACCCAAGTCACCAACCTTCCTCAGATTAGTAATAAGCCTGCCCACCAGTTCGACACTAAACTCACATTCACCTCCTCTGTTTAGCTTGTGGCCGTGCAATTGTCCAATGCTTGGGCAAAAAGAGGTCACACCTGCCGCTTGTGCTTATATCGAGATCCACGTCGCAGGTGAAAGGCAACTTGGGAATCTCGAAGAGCCTACTATTTTCCGTGTCTACCGTGTGCTGCTTTACCACCATGGTAGCTTCGTAGCATTGAAAAGCAAAAATCAAACAATGAAAAGGTGGTATGCTAACGTCTAATACACTGCCAAAATAAGACACGCAAATATAGACATTTAAGATGTCTTAAAACCAAACGCCTAAGACCACTACAAGGCGAATTCTGAGTACCAGACAGTTACAAGTGTCCCAGTAGCCATCCTATTGCTTCTCAATCTACCTCAAACACTAAATCCTGTGAAAGCTAAACCTACGACCAGGCTGTTTCCAAGGGTCTATTCAACGCGTTCTGCAAAAACAATGCCAGCACTATGCTGCGGTCTCGAATTCAGTGAATAATCAAATTGTTAAGCGGCCCACACCCTCAATATTCCCACTACCGATACGGACACAATCGTTATACAAATACCGCAACTGTCAATATGCATAACTTGGCGAATGAACCTACAGACAAGTAGCAAAAGCAGGTTATTGCACAAAATGTGCATGGAGTATTCTACTACATAAGGAGGTAGCAAATCATAAAGTGCAACCCAATCTCGCATTCAGTGTTGTTAGGTGTTACCTCCATGCTTGGCTGGTATTGCTCAACTAGAAGTATGCTTTCCTGCCAAGTTGGAGGCTAAAGACGCAGTTCATACCAAACAAAGTCAATGTTCACAGAAATTCTCCAGCGCATATGCTCTCGTGGTGAAGCAGGGATGTATTTCTGAATCCACCACTCTCACGATAATGTGTCCATATAAAGTAGTGCAGCTGTGAACCAAAGCTTCAGAATGGGTCGAGACACACGCAATACACATTGCAATTTTAGGTTTTTGATCCCGTGGGATAAACTGGAGGACATCACAGATTCCCAAGGAAATGGGACAGTAGGACCTCATAGGAGTGAAAAATATATGCGACTCAGGTGTGCAAAGAGCAGAAGAAGATACAATCGAATGGCGCCTTGCAAATTCTGCGTCTGTAGATGCGGGAAGGCAGGTTGCGAGGGAACCTGCGACAGAGCCTGCGGAGTATGCTTGACCACAACGTTGCTGATCCCTCTTGGCGGTTCCACTGAACTTGGGGTTCATGGCTGGTGTCACTTCAGTTGTTAATAGCTCACATGCACAACACGAGGGTGGAGAATGTCGAAGATAGACGTCAATCTCAGCCCTTCTGTTGTGAGATGTCAGAGGTCCTCTCATCCGCGGCAAATGAACCCCTTTCACATCGCTATAGCATGCCACAAGCGATATAGATTAGAATAGAAACTCACCAACGTCGGGTCCGCTTCCGCTGCCACCAATGTGGCGTGCCAAGACTTCCTTTGAAGTAAAAGAAGCCATAGCAGTAGGACAATCTATATATGTTCTGGTAGCAGAAGAAACGGAGCTGCTGACAAGGCTTGGAGGCGAGCCAACCAGCCAGTGCAATATGGTTCCCCAAGTGACCGAAACAGCAGTTCGAACAAACAAAGCATTGCAGCTATCCTTTGATCGCACCTTCCTTTCCAGTTTGGTGTTCATAAGTGCATTCATACCCGTTCAAGTTACCCGAAACTGTCGAACCTAGACAATCTGCAGTAAATCTGTCGCAGAACAGGGATGTCCCCTGCAGAAATGGTTGTCTGCATTGCAATAGCTTATCCTCTCCCCTCCTACCGCCACCTTACATGTCCTCTGTTCCATAAATAATAATAAAACTAGCAGGGATGGAATGCTAAGCACTAACGGCAACAATAACAATAGGTGCTTCTTGTGACTTCATTGTAAGAACGAATGGAGAAATAATACACTAGCGAAGGAACGTCTTCTGTGATACGTTCCCCCTCCTCCGTTAATTATCCTTGCAGATTACAATGGCGGTCCACGTAATTATGTTGACGGCGATGAATTTGGATGCACGTGTTGCTGTGCAGAACTGGGGTTTATTCATTTGTGGAGAATGGGAAGAAGAGCAACCGATATATGGAAGACGCGTATCATGCGATGCGTTCCAATTCATTAGTTTACCTTCGCTTCCAAAGAGATCGGCTGCAGTCACACTCATCTAGACGGGGTTGAATTCGAATTGACCTTGTAGCTACTCAAAACTGTAAATTATTCATTTTAGAGACTGAGAACAAGAGCAGCCGCACTATCTAAGGGACCTCTCTTGAGATGCGTTCCACTCACGTGTTCATTTTCGCTTCCAATTTTATCGGCTGTTGCCACAAACATGTCTGGAAAAATGAATGTGTTTGCCCCTTGCTGCTATGCAGACTGTATTTTATTCTTTTTAGAGACTGAGCACGGGAGTAGCTGAACTACTGGCAGCACGCATTACGCCATCATTCCAGTTCCTCTGTTTAGCTTGGCTTTCATTTAAGTCGGCTGTGACGAAGGTTGTATCGACGAGGATGAAATCGGATGTGCATTGTTGGCACTAACAGCCGTGTTTTGTCCATTCTTGGACATTGAGAACAATAGCGGCCGACTTATTGGCGGCACGTCTCATACGGTGCTTTCCGAACAGCCCGTTCATTTTCGCCTCCTAGCAGATCGGCAGTCGCCATCAAACCATCGACGCGGGAAAATGTGGATGAGCCTTGTTGCTATTCATAATTGTAGCATATTCATACGTGGAGACTGAGAAGGTGCGCAGCAGAAATACTTTACTAACAACTGTTTCGGCTACCTTCTCGAACTCCATCCACCTCTCCGCCTGCTCTGAATCTCCGCGATCGGCAGAATTTTTGTTTCTGCCTCCGCATTGACAGCTGGGAACGCTGGCGGGAATCAAGACAAGTTGTCTCCACCTGTGCCACAAGTTGACGCCAACTTAACGTGTGCCTCTTCCCTCGTCCACCTATTGTATCCCACCCCGATAATTGCAAGCTCACCGCCTCGATGCTCTCCTCTTCCCAATTCGAGCTGTCCATTTCAATCTGAAGCAAAGGGGCCAAATAGAGGAAACGCAGCAGTAGAAATGAAGTCTCGGTGATGTGTGAAGCTGAAACCAACTGGTTATCCAACGAACGACCAAAGGAGAGCTTACTTCATCCAGTATGCAACTGTTGGTCAGGTCGTCTATAAGGAGACGTTTGAAAAAGAGAATGAGAGGAATGTGCCTTTGCGCTCAAATACGCTCAAGCACACATACGCTCTTACCTGTGCCCGTGCAGCCCCATCCAATGCGACTCTCTAGAAGGAAGGTGATGGGAATTGGGCTATAACACACACGCAAACACAAACCCCAGACAGACAGACAGACGGACAGACAGACAGACAGACAGACAAACGGAAGCCAACACGGGCAGTGAACGAATTGCAGATAAAATTAAGAGGGAAGGACACATTCTTAACCGTTATTGTAGGGCGCTGGGATGAGATGGGCAGGTAGAAGCAGAAATTAGGATGGAGGCGCTCACCTTTGCTCTTGAGCGTGTAGGTGTGGGAGTAGGTGATAGAACTAAGGCGAGATAGGATAGAACAAACAAAAGCGACTGTAAAAGATAGGTTTGAAAGGTACTTGGCGATTTGAGCCAAGCTATGTCAAACCAAGTGTTATTCTTTAATAAAGCGTGACCTAGTCACATACAGGCTGGTCTGTGCCAGGCTGGTCTAGTTTAGGAATCCTTGTATTATTCAAACGTGTCATTAACAAAGATGCGACTGGTAGAGAGACGAAGGGGACCTACTATAAGGGTGTTGGCAGAGAATGATGTGGGAGGAGGTAGGAGAAACTTGCTGCTGAGTTCGAAGGAGATGAAAGCGAGGGAAGCGTGGGGAGCCAGAGGATTAAGACGTTCTCGCGGCACTGAAGTGGAACATAAAATCAGCAAACTGAAATGCAGGCGACTACTCGCTCCCCTCTATCGGGTGAGTTGAATGCAAGAAGCACACATGGTGGGGCAAAATGTAAGATGCATACCTGAGAGCGTATCGAGCGCAGTGTGGTACGAAGGAGACACTCACCAAAGACGAGTTGGAGTGGGGTGTGAGAAAGGAGGGGTAGGCAAGCGGACACCTTCGGATCTAGTTCTCAGTGTACGCTGTGATCCCTAGCATCTAAGAGGAAGAAAGGGAAGGCCTCATTTCACATGGTGTGGAGTCGATTGTGAGGGTCGATTATGACAGCCAAACTAGAGTGTTGGGGTCGAATTTAATGGTGACGTAGAAGGGCCAATCTGAATATGAGGCATGCACAATCGACCAGGCAGCCCTATCAGTCCACATCTTAGCTTATTTATCCAAGCTTCTCATAATCGAGCCCAGGTGGCCACTCCAGTCTGTGGTACTCCAGTGCAACCTAGTCTGAGCTAGTTAGGCATAGTCTCGAGTGCCGTGCTTCAGTGCAACCAGTGTGTCTGCTGCTTTTGCTGCTGCCCCTGCTCATTCAGTGCTTGTAAGCGCATGTAAGAGCCACTAAAAGCAAGTGCGGCGCAATGGACGCAGTCAAAGCCATAAGGTTAATTAAAGAAATCGACCACACATTCCCAAATATTTCTATGTAGCAAAAATGGATGCATTTGGTGCGTATTTGCAATGATGTGCTTGGACGCGTCCTTACCTCTCATTACGAACGACATCGGTAGCACATGCAACACTTCCGTGGAAGTGAAGAAACATGTCTGTTCAGCTGAAAGAGACAGAGGAGTGATTGAGGGAGGGGCGAAGGGACAATGCACCGTGGGAATGGAAAAAGAGAGAGTGGAGCAGGATAAGAGAGGATCGGATAGTCTTGCATGGTGCTGTGGTGCAGCCATCTTCAGAGCCTTCCTTTCTCCAATCTTTTCATGAGTTGCCGCTTTCAACCTTCAATCTAGCCATTTAGCTAAATTCAATGTGGAGGAATTAGCTCGTTGCAGATAATATGAATATCTTTTAATGACAGACTACAAGAGGTTAAGCATGGCTTCCAATATCTGTGCGATTTACACTGCATACCAGATGTGATACTATCGAAATGGCGCACATAAATGAAGTAAGTGAGACGGAAAGGCTGACTGCACAATGAGAGGACGAGGCTATCTATCTGTTGTGGTTCATTGACGTCTCGAGAGCGGCAGGATGAGTGGTTGCAACTGACGAGCAGTTGAGTACGAAGACGAGGTGAGGCGGAACCGAAGTGGAAGGGAGGCAGTGGGAGCGATACCGTGAAGCAGGATGGATAAATGCAGACGAAACATCGGGCAGCAGAGCATGTCTTCAGGTTGGCTGTGTGGTTGACATGCTTGAATCCCACACGTGTAAATCGACTGCTTGCACGTGTTATATGGTCGCGCCCAATGCCGACTGGTGTGGGCTTGGGACATCATTTCTTTTCGGCGGTTTTGCAAGGACAGGCATCACTTGCCTCTGTGCTTCTCCACCTCAAGCCAATTCCTTGCATCCTCGTGTATGCAAGTGACACGATACCAATGTACTCATGTTGAAATGTGTCACCCTTTTAGATCGCCAGTTCTCGATTTCTTTTTCTGATGCTGTCCGTTAGCTGGTCGCCTTCACCACGAGGTGCTTGCCTCATTCGGAACGATGGAGAAGAGCAACAGGAGGAGAAAGCAGACACAGGGAAGCGCATGGTGGGGTGAAATGTTGATGAAAAATACAAAGTTGAGGGGACCAAACCTACAAATTAGTTCACCTTTCTTGCAGTCTTTTTGCCGGCGTGCTCTGCCAGGCTTATAGGCACGCACTGACAAAGTGTGCTGGTGGAGGTGCAATGTGGTGGCCTCGCAGAAGGACGTCTCCAGCGGCAGTGGACACAAAGCTCTCGATGACACCTCCAAAGAAGTGGACATCTTGACTAAAGCTGACGTGCGTTGGATTGACGGCTCCACTATCTCACTACTTGGAATCACTCTCAGAATAAAATTGGACATAGGCTGCTGTACTTTAACCTGGTAACCATTACCACGCTCTGCCCTCCTGGTGAAATGTCCTTCAACGAACCGTGACTCGGAACTGTCAGTACGATGCCTTAAAAATGCCATTTCTTCGACAAGCATAGCCAGACGAATGCTAGGTTTGCCTCAGACATATTCACCACGAACTTTGATCATGTGCTTTGCAGATATATTTGCTTACAATATTAATTGCTCGACTTAGAACTTAACGAATAGTTACTCGGCGGACATAATAGCATCTTGTGGGAAGTGGGTCACTGGTTTGCAAAATAGCCTAGCTCCCAGGCACAATGAGTTAAATAGACAAAAATTTGTTTCACAAGAAAAGATCGAGCTATTTTTACAACCGTTGGCAAATCTGCGCAACATGGTCTTGAGTGAATGCCAAAAGTATTTTGCACTCACTTGCCCGTGTGGTTGTTCGCAGCCCTGCTCACCGTGGGTTGAATGAATTAGTGAATGAATCGACTCACTTGGCAGATCACCAGCACGCATGAGACTTGCCGCCAACAAATTGGCCGCTATTGTTCTCAGTGTCCAAACTTGAATGCAACACAGTTCTTACTATCAACAATGCGCATCCCATTCCATCCTCGCCGATATGATTTTTGTGGCAACCGATTCAATTGGCGGCAAAAATTAGCTGAGGAGGGCGAAGGCGTCGCATGATACGTGCCTTCAGCAATTTCGGCTACTCTACTCTCTAAAGAAAGAAACTACAGCTACGCATAGCAACGAGGCGCATTTACATTCATTCTCATTGACAGTTTTGTGATACCGACCGATGGAATTGGATCGCATTGCATGAGTCGTGACTTCAATCCTTTCCCTGTCCTTGCTTGGTGTCCTTGTAAATGAAGAATCGATCTTCTGAATTGCAACGAGGTGCATTCGAATTCATCCGCCATGGTATGCATGCCTAGATTTTTTACTTAATTGAAGGCCAAAATTACGGTAGAAGTGGGTTGCATCGCAAAACACGTGCCTGCAATCATTCGGCGGCCCGTTTTGGGGTCTTTGCAAATTATTCGAACCAAATTTAGGAGAACGTAAGGCGACACATGCAAACGCATCCGCGATGATACGTTTGTCGCAACGTCCGATTTAATTCAACACCGAATTTACGGAGGGATTAGATCGCATTGCATGAGACGTGAATTCTGTCACTCGTCAGCTGTTTTTTGTGTCTCTCTGATAGACGAATATAAGCTTCTGAATAGCAACCAGACGCTTTCAAATGCATCATCGATGACACGTTCGTCGCGACTTTCTCCTCAGTTTGATCAAAAATTAACGGAGGAATTGGGTTGCATCGCATGTGACGTGAGTTCAATCATTAAGCCGCCCCTGTCTTGGGGTCTTCGCAAATGGAATAATGCAAACTATGGAATAGGTAACGAGGCGCATCCAAGTGCATCTGCGATGATATGTGTGGCGAAACTCCTAACTTAAACCCTATCAAAATTTAGCTACGAAATTGGAACGCATCGCATGAGACGCGCCCTCATTCAGTAGTCATGTTGCTGTGGGGTCTCGACGAAAGATATTTAAATGTATGAACATGCAACGAGGCAGCATCCATTAGGAATCTTTTGTGCACTCTCATTACATGATGACGACGATGTCTCGGTGGTTGTTGCTTTCATTTTGTACTGTTTTCCTCTCAACCTGTCCCACGGTCTTTTCCAGACACTAGATGGAGGAGAAATCTTGAATAGACACAAGTATTCATCAAGCTTGTGTTTGCTGCAGTTGTGTGAATTATTTTTCATTCATTCTTACAATGAATACACAAGGAGCACCTATTGTTGTTGTTATTGGTGCTAAGCATTCGATCCCTTCTAGTGTTATTAGTACATGAAGGGGGAGGTTTGATAGAACAAACAAGAGACCGAGGGCATGTAAGACGGCGGTGGGAGGGAAGAGGATCATTTATTGCGATGCAGACACTAATTACTGCAAAAGGCACGCCTATTCTCTGTGGATTCATTGCAGTTCGGCTGGGTTCGAGAGTTGGAAGCACCTTGAACGGATATGAACGCACTTACAAACACCATACTGGAAAGAAAGGAGCTGCCAATGATAGTTGTAAAACTTGGTTTTTTGGACTGCCGGTGTTGGTCACTTGGATGGCTATGTTGCATTAGCCGGTGGGCTCGTCTCCGGGCCGTGTCAGCATCCCCAACCTCTCTGTTTCCAGACTACGTACATTCTATTCTAGTACTATGCCTTCTTTACCCCAGTGGAAGTCTTGGCACGCTGCATTAGTGGCAGCGGAAATCGGACCCGACGTCATTAAATTCCTATTTTAATCTATACCACTTGTGGCATGCCTCAGCGGCGTAAAGGAACTGCATGTGCTACGAGTGGGAGAATCTCTGCCATCCCATATCGGAAGGGTTGAGATCGGCGTCCATCTTGGGCAACTCCCCACCCTCGTGTTCTGCAAAAAAGCTATTAACATCTGAGGCGACATGTGGCACATCATCTATCCATCAAATTGCGCAAGCTGTCACCGTTTGGGCGATGGTCCTTAACGGCGTAGTCTTCTATAATCGCAAAGGTTGACGCCTTGTATGTACTTGGTTGCTTTAATTGGCTAGGTCTGCACGACTTACTGTGTGCAGCCGATTCCTGCTTGAACATTTGCGATCGCATCATTTAGTATAGATTGTTGCGTTTAAGGGCACTTGCATGGCGTCAGCTGCATAAACTTGGTCCACAACTTGAAGCTTTGTATAATGGCCTCAAATAAACGAAGACACCAACAACTTTGCAATGAGTGACAAAAAGTAGAAATTTGCATCAATGTCTTAGCATCAGTTAGAGAAGTTCCGGTCACAACACCATCCTGACTTTACCTGCTCAGTCAATAATGTCCCCTTACACAACTTTGGTGGATATTTTATCAGTGACTGGATTCACCTAATGAGGTTGTCCCTGCTACCACCAAGTCGCTACAAATGCTGTGCCATATCCTCGGTCAGTACGGGTTCCCAGAGACGCTGGTCACCGATAAACTACCTGAGTTGACTTTGCATAAGTCCTGTAGCTATTGGTCTCATCCTGTCATTTCGCGAATTTGCTCTCCGGTACCTCGCAGTTGATCCAACAGACAAGTCAAGAGTGGACTCTGTGGAAGTCGTGAGGGAAGAGCAACTGCCAATAGGTCGCGATATTTCTTTCCGTGCGGGTGTGACGGCTCAGAATGAACAGGGCGTAATTGGCAATGTGCATTCAAAGTGTCAATGTGTTGCGCGCTTCAGGGCAACACTGGCATCAAGGTTACAAAGCGACATCAAATCAATGTGTTCTGCATTACACCGTGTGCATTTCATCAATGTATCCCTTTTGGCAGTCCTGTCACATCAGCTACACTGAAGGTAGGAGGAAGCACTCGGGTGCATCACTTCTTTTTATATGCCTTAGCATGCTCGCAAAATTTGAACACCCTCACCCTTATACTTTGCTGCATCATCCGTTGACATCTTAACCTTTATATCACGATCGATCTGGCATGCGCTCCACTCAATTAAGTCTGGTTTCAATCTTGGCTAAACATTCAAAATTGTTATAACGTATAGATGTTATTCAAAGAATCGAAGATTTTAAAATTTTGTGCATTGATGTGAAATCGACTGTGTGCTCAAGGTGCACCGAAGACCTGGATAGTTTTATGAGCTTTTGGACTGGATTATACGTGCTGCATTGTCATTCGTCAAGTTAGGTTGCCATAAAATAAAAGTTGATTTGGAGAGGTGACGTAGATCAATAACACCTACGTCATCGTTCCAGTTTGGTAGCATCCATGTGCAACTAACTGTCGGTGTAGAACTGACATTCTTAGGTCCGGAGCCAAATCATCAAAGGATAACCAGTTGCTACTACACCTTGTGAATGTCCATTAGCCAGCGAAACACGTAGGTCGTCCCTGCGCATGAGTACAAAAGCGTGTATTCATCAGCAAACAAAAGCAGTTATTCAAATGATATTTTCACCACTGCTAAGACTGCACCGTCTTTCATGCAGTTCCCTTTCAACCAGCTCATTCTTCAAGCACCGAAAACACGGGCTTCTCTAATAAGGAGCATTCTTTTCTCAAAGCCCTTCTTGATTATCAACTGCTCACATCAGCACAAACATCAATTGGTGACTACCAGTCAGCCCATTTTCCCCACAGTAACAAACTACGCGTTGAACCACTGGTAGGGAGTCAACCATCAGCCGGCATGCAGCATGCTGGCCTTTGCGATTCCAGTTCACCAACTGCAAGACCGTATGCTCACGGTCCTCGTGCTTGCTACACTCCCCAACTCGCTTTGTACTCTGATGTGGCGCAAACTTATGCTTTGTCTAGCCAAGACAGAGGGAACACATGAATACAGCCATTCATCAAGCTAGTGTTCGTCACTATTCCAAGGCTGACTTCTCAAGTTGTCGATGCTTAACATTCTTTTCTTTTAATCATTCTTAGTTTGGTAAGTCAGACTAGCGACATGCTCTTCTTAATTTGCGCCTGCTTTTGTCCATCTTACTCATTCGTGCCATTTCTCGCAGCCCGAACCAACCCAGGCCCTCCTCCATCAGTAGATCGATCAACCACCTGAACAAAATGCCAGTTAACAACGCCTGCACAAAGTGTGGTCTCATTGACCCTTCGACTCAGAGACCACGACGGATGGGCTAGCAAAAGACGTGCACCGAGAAGTGCACAGACAATATAAAGCCAGAGCATCGACCATCCCATTATCCGGCGCTGACTTAAACACGGCAGTATAGGGTCGGAACTGACTCGGATTAATGGCCCGAATAAGCAGGGCAAAGTGGCAGGCAGCGGCACAGTTTCTAGGACTGTAGAAAAGTCGCAAAAGTGAGGGAACGCCTAGCATTAAATATCACTACAGCACAAGAGCGTCAAGAAGCAACATGCAACTAAATGCATGGAGAGAGGCACACTGACTACCACCTAAGCATATACTGCCTTTTCTCAGCAGGTACCAGCCCACCAGCATCTACCCTGACATCATTAGGTGAAAGTCCGTCTTTTGCGGACAATCATTCTTCACCTCCGCCTCCGCCTCCTCCTCCTCCTCCTCCTCCTCTTCTTCCCCCTCCTATTCCTTGCCGTGCAACACCCACTGGGGCGCAGCCCATACCTTGACGTGGGCAATGCTGTCAAGCAGCAACTGTTAAGCACCACATCGGTAACCTTAGCAGTCCATCTCGAAATTCAAAGTTGAACCGGCAAAGTGACACCTGCAGGGGTAAAGATGTGGCTGTGTGTAGCCTCTTACCTTCTTTTCACAGGCGAGATGAGCTAGTAAAATTTGGGCACTTGAACAATGGCAAGTACATGGGCGAGCAACGGCCCCTGCATGCCATGAGTGAGAAGTCGCCTTAACAAAGTCGCATCACCGCCGTCTTTTTTGCGATCCAGTTGTGCGTCCTCAACGGGTGCTGACGACACGAAGCGTGCTGAAAGAGCGAGGGCATATGTCGTAGGAGGAGGCAGTCGTGGAGAGAGGCGATGAAAGAGCGTACGACTCGAGGAAGAAGGAAGGTAAAGATGAGGAGAAGGAAGAGAAAGAACTAACTGGCAAGTTCGTCTGCTCGTTACCATTGAATGCGTTCAACATTTGCATGTTTGCGGTAATGCAGTTGGTTGTTGGGTATGGCGGCAGATTTCTCATCACTGATAGCTGCCGCTTCGAGTGCTGGTTGTCAGATCAGGAGAAAGTGTGCACCTGAGACTCTTGTTAGTTTGGCAGGAGTTTGCTTGACTTTCTTGGCAGGCGACTGTCAGCGTCGGGGTCGCAGTCGGTGCAGCAGGACATGGTAGGCAAGCCGTTAGGAGGGACAGTGAGGAGGGGGATTTACTACGTCGTCGCTGATTCCCGCTGCTACTACTACTGCCGCTGCTGCGAGATGTCGCGGTTTTCGTGACGTGATGGACATGAGGAGTGGTGGGGAGGCCAATCGTGTCTTCTTCATTTGCTCCTCCATCGCTACTGCTGCTGCTGCTCAACCATCGGTGACACTGGAGTGCAGATCTCGTTGTTGCTGCTGATGCTGTTGTTGGAGCCTTGCTTCTCCGAGTGGGTAAGTTGTTTTTTGCTATGGAAGGCGTGGACGTGCGATCTCATCCGCTGAACACTTGTCTGCTCTGAAAGCACTTGCCCTGCGACACATCGTTCTGCCCCGCATATGCCGCAGTAGCTCCACTTCACTTCATATGTGCGGCAATCGACTTCTCTGGTTCGTGGATGTGCCCTTGTCCTTTGCAAAAATATCGGTGATTGGGTGGGTGGCTTCTGGTGTTCGTCGTGGTGGTGGTGATGGCTGGTTTGAAGTGTTTTTTCTGCGCGCGTGAGGAGAGTGGATTTGTTGACGCATGGCGTGACGACAATCCTTGGTGTGGTTTGCTTGACTGGTGGAGGCGGTCATATTACTAGCCGGGGCTCTGTAGGTGGGTAAGTACGTGGCACTTTAATCGTCCGATAGGTGGGTCCTTCTTCTATCTCTCCCTCCTCCTCTTCTTTATAAGCTTTTCTGCATCCCGGCAATGGCGGTGGTGGTGCACATTTTCGTCGCAGCGTTGCCTTCCACTGCAAAATTGTCTGCAGGATTTTTACATGCTTCAACCTAACGCATTTGCAGTTGAATGTGGTGACCGCTGACGCATGAAATCTACGTAGTTTGCTCTGTTCAGCCAATCGACACGCAACCCGTCTGGTGCGCATCCAGCACCGCCATGATGATGACTGGTGTGATGATTGTCTGGCAAGAGAAGCTGTGAACTCTTGGCCTCATTTGCATCTATTCTGTCATTTTTGCAATGGGGTTGATTTTTAAGTAGCTTACCACCTTATCTAGTAATGCATGCGTGCGCATTACGAATGCACGTATAGAGCGTGCAGGTTGGTTGCCTCTCAGTGGGTTACGAAGTGACTGAAGTGAATCCTTTTGAACGCCAAAGAGTTGAACAACTTTGAGCCGTACACATGACATGTTCAATGGACGGAACTTTGACGCTGATGACTATTTGCCGTCTGGTGGTTTGCCATAGCCATATGAGGCAGGCGTGCATGAACGCGCAATAAGTAGCTCGACGTAAATGATTGCCCAACATTGGTTGGATAGTCTCGCACATTCATTGCCTCGACTAAACTTGGCTCTGCAATGGGTGTCGGGGCGATTGACGTATGGTTACACATGATTGTCGCTAATCAGGACAAAGTAAGTATCGGCGTGGAGCTCCAGAAGGTGGTCAACAGTCAGCCATGCAAATGGGAATGTTGGGGACTCGAAAATAAACATTTGCTTGAGTGGTTGTATTTTAGCACCGCTAGCACGAATTATTGTACACGTTTCGACAAATTGAACTTATAATTGGCTCTAAGCATCTCCTTAGCCTACGTCACGCGGAAAGCGGAACAAATCCGCATGCCTGACGACGTCGATTTGCTTAACCTTTCTTTCAATGGACAAGTAGTTTCGTATCAAGTTGACTAGACCCGCTTTGTCTCTGGTCATGAGGTCGAATTGTGTGCCTACTGAATTTCCAACTGTAGTTGGCCCACTTAGCTGGCAAGAAAAACCACTCGTGCACGCTGATGTGGCCTTGGTCTCGAGATCGTCGCCCCGTTGCATCTGCGTTTGCTTCATCCCGAATAAAAGTCGTCCCAAATTCACACGGTAATGTGCAAATGAAGGTGAGCAAGATTGACTGCTAGAGATGTTCACTTCTCACTATCGTAGCAGTTACTTCACCAACAACGGTGCTGTGTCCAGGGCTGCTTGCTCACTAAAGAGCCAACGTGTGAACCTCAAAAGCGTGTCTATCTGGAAGCAAAAGATGTACCGTGACCGTGTGCTATGTCAGGATGGGAAGACTTGGAGAAGAATATGCTGCCTCCGGATACCTTTTGCAGAGAGCGCTTAGCCAAGATGAAAAGGCAAGGCTTGCCTCCAGGCGGCTGGAGCGGATTCAAATATATTATAGGTTGAAGTGGGTGCATCTGTTGCATGTAAAACAACTTCCAAATAGCAGAGGGGTTCAATTGGAAAATAAATAGGAATGGTTAGCAAGTTACATTAGGCATGTACACTACCTATGTAAGAAACGCAGGCACTCACAGCTTGAGCAAAATCCTTTAATGATAGGCGTCTTTGGCTTCCTAGAAGGGGTATAGGGGTCGAGAAGCATACCAAGTTTTCCACTGGTCGCAGCGCATCAATTCACAAACTTAATGGCGCTAGAATTGCCCAATTGCATCAGATGCAGATTTTTCTGTGGAACTAATGATCACACTAATCCTATAAACTTGTCTAAATCGATGAGACCAACTCACCAAACTTATGAAGCATCAACTGACCCTGCGAAAATTTGAGGCTAGCAGTCATGGCCACACTGCAAAGGGCAAGTGACAAGGGCAACTAATCCTTGTCACCCCACGCAACACTGGGATAGAACTGGGCTTCTTAACTCCTACGATGTCTATACGCACCTGATTGTTGCGCGTGGGAGGATCAGCTGCAACAAATATCACGCAACATTTCATAGAATTTCACTGAACACTTTGGAAGGTTGGTTTTCCCTGCTGATCAAAGTAGAATCAAAGATAGGGATTCGGTTCCTATGATCCGCATGCTGTGCGTCACAAGAGAATTCAAAACAACAATGTTTTGCTTTGCTGGCTTCCGTCTTCACCGAAGTGTCACGATTAATTATACGCAAATAAAAAAGAAATGCGTATGTACTACTCAATCAGGCTGCTTGTGCGGCCACAATCACCGTTAAGCTTAGCTTAAACCACATCTCTTCAACCGGTGTATGCTACTGGATATGCTCGCCGAGCACCACGCATCTGGCAAAACTTTTGACCGAAGTCGGTCATGTGGAACAATTGTGTTTGGATGTATGGCTTATTTGCAACAACTCGTCAATTGAACCACCACGCGTGATAGGTGAAGATTCGTTCGTTTGTCGTGGCTGAAGTGGCTAGTTTTACTAGCCGTTAAAAGCCACCTATCATCAATAAGGGGGTGCCTAATTTTGCCACCCGGAATAGCAATGGAGACAGATGGTCCCAATGCCTAAGCACGTTCGTAGTCCAGCCGATGAATAAATGTGTAAGAAAGCTGTCAAATGGATGCCATCAAAGCAGAAGGTAAGAGGCATTTCAACTTAAAGTTGATCTGGTGTCATGCGTACATGGTTGTGAATTCGCGCATCCATTTTTGCTGTTTTGTGGTGATTTCCTACACTGAAGGAGTGTACTTATTCCTTCTCTTTCAGAAAAGGGTGTTTGTCAATGGGCTTGCATTATCGCGAATTTATTGAATTACCTATCCCGAACAGCGTAACATCGTCATCACCACCATCCTACGAGAGAACTGAACCATGCCAGGAGGAACACACGACCAGTAGGCGGTGGTGTTTGTGTGTGTGCGCGTCATCTGCATGGCGGCCACTGGGTGGTTATTGGCTACCCTTTCGGAGAATGTGGGCCCGTAATTGTCAATCGTGCACTCCACCAATGCCACTCGTCGTTGTGGTTGAGGCATTTTAGTGGCAGGAGGAGGAGGCATGTATGTAGTCACTGCTTGGGAAGCTGGAAGAGGCATCCCGCTTCTAAATGTTACCCCTGTGTTGTTCCTCTTGGGCAAAGTGGTAATTGTACTAGTCGCGTCAATGTCTGTTATTTCACTAGCCCCGACTCGCTTTCTGATCACCTTCGACCTCTACACTATGGTTTCCGCTATCACGATCAGGACAACGTTTTGTCGGCACGTACGGCTTGTGTTTCTTATGAACAAATCATTGTTGGCAAGACTATTGTTTGGATTGGAAGCAAAAAGCTGGTGGAAGAGAGTTGGGGTTGTGGTTTCTAGAAACGCGTTGAGTTCTGTGATTAATTGGACGATGCGACCCCCACTGCTAGCATGGTGTGAAAACTAATAGCATACATATTGGTAGTGATAGCAGCAGTAGCATTACCAATAGAAATGGTAGCAGTGGGAATAAGCGTACTAGAGTTGTGGCCAATAAATCCACCAAAGGCGAAGGGGCGAAGGGCGGGAAGCATGCCGAAGCTGCTGCTGCAATTGCATTATCACTACAGTAGAGGGACAAAAGAAGGCGTCGTCCACTGATATGAGGAGCCGAGGGTGGAGGTGGAGGAAGTATGCAGGAGGGTGGGGAAAGGCTAGAAAATTGGTTGCCGTGTGCGTGTGCGTGTGGTAGGGTAAACAGAGAGGGAGACAGGATGGAAATAAGGAGAGGAAGAAGCAAAGAGAAAGGGAAACGAGGAAGTTCCCACTTTCTCACATCAGGAGTGACAATCTCCTACTGCATAGGGGCTGCTAGCAGCAAAAAGAAGCAATTGACACTACAAACACTCGCCATAGAGGCAGTTAAAATGGTAAAGTAGATTGGATTTCAGTCTATGAACAGTGTGTTCCGAACAACGCAGTCCTAACAGTGGTAGTTGATGGTGTGCACACTTTACTAGCGCATCACCAAAAGGGGTTCAGGAGGAGGAGAAGGTCAATCACAGTTACACCTCCATTATCCCATGGGTTTGCCCACCTGCTGATAGTTCCTTCTACCAGCATGTTTTGGAGGTGGAATGTAGCTGCTACTGAATCGATGCTGAGTAAGGGATGCACGCCAAAGCAAACACCTAATTGGGCATTAGGTAGGCTACGGGCCTTGCAGGCATGCATAGATCGCAAAAGGAAGGAATTGAGGAGGTGGAGGAGAAGAGGTGCGCATCCATACACATCTACTTTGTTAAAGGGAGTACTCTGTCACGTAATCACGATGTTATTAAATGAGAAAAGGCTGTCAAAGACGCGATCCTTGACGAGCCATGAGCAAGTTTGTAGAAGTAATTCGTGGAAGAGAGAAAAGGGGGAGCGCACACTCCACTTCTCAGCATGATCGTCATTTCCGAGCCTCACTTCGCTCAAGAAATTGCAGGCGGTGCAATTGGACGGAGGTGCCATGGGGGTTAGTGGCTAAGAGGTGGCTGTGCTTCGATTGGAGTCACTCTCTCCCCCACACCATTCAATATCCTCCTCTCTGGTTTGGTTGTAAGTGCAGTCCGTTTGGGTGCCTTCGCCATGCCTCTCCGGTCACTAGGGCAACCCATGCACTTGTCATTTGGAATGGACCGTACCGCTTGTTGTTGTGGTTGCTGCATTTAGAGACAGAGATAGAGATAGACATGGGTTTTAATCACAATTAGTCCTAACTACTTCATGTCACAGAAGCCCTCTGGAGACTGCCGACCCCATCTTGACAACCATAGCCAGTATTTGTACCAGAATAGCACGCTGATGACTGGTGTGATGGTAATGTGGGTCTCTATGGGTGACTATTGGAACAGTGTGATGCTCAATGAATTTGGTGTGCTCCTTTGTAGACACTCTTCGCCTGCTCACGCCCCGATGAACACTGACTTATTGTATTTGGCTGTGTTAAAATCACAACGTGTGGGTTCGGAAGGTGCTGCACAAAACATGGGTTGCAAAATTATTGTAGGCCGCTCGTATCATCAGTGGTTGTGCACTGCACTCGCAATCCTTGACTCGTTTTCCATTTACTTCTTCCACCATCACTGATTCGCAGCTTTCACACCAAACTATAACCACCGGAATTCCGAATTCCACAGTTTGGCCCAATCTCACTTGAACATGGCAGACGATCAGAGTCCTTTCAACGAAGGTGGGATGTTGAGCGATCCCATGAATAATTGCAGTGGTCACGAATGCAACTTCCAAGTCGACGGCGTACTAAAGCACATAGCGATGACAGCAGAGGCACACCCAATGTCTATTTGAGAATATGAAGGCAATCGTTAGAGCATTCATTGCTCCTTTCCCTGTTCCGCTGATCATGAATTTGAAATGGCAGAAGCAAAATGGGAATGGCGGAACACTTCCGTCTCTAATGGACTTCACTCCACGTTGGCGGCTGAGCACCATCCAGAGCGGTGGTTTTGGTGACCATGCACAAATATTTCTTCTTGGCCACCCAAAATCTAACCACGTGTATTATCTGTTCTTCGCTGTTAAGTGCTTGCAGTGTTTCCTACTTTGAGACTACCGAAGGCACCTGCGTTTAGCAAATGTCAAGAGTGCTGTGAATTTGCCCACCTTGACCAGAAATTGGCCTCGTGTCGCATTGCCTCGAGGAATGGCCCCCTAGTGAACACCTAGACAGAGAAAAACAGCATTGAGAGGGGTGCGGGTGTCAGCTCTGCATCTTACGGCCTTCCTCAACGCTACAGCATAGTAGAATGCGAGACAAAGCGGAGTAGAGCGCCTTTCGACGAAAACTTCTCCATGCTGATTGTTAACTTGGGAAAGAAAGAAGCGCCTACGTCTTAGGCACATTCTTTAAGTTTTCACTTCAGCGATTTCTAGCGCTAACGACACCAGGATCAATGGGCTTCAAGATGGCCTCCTCACTGCATCACCTAGAGGAATGGCATATACACCCTCAGCTGTAAACCAATAGAGGTGAGCTACAAAGCCTGGTGTGTGGAGTGAAGCCATGCCACATCCTTACACTCTTGTCCTACACCAGTCGAATGACATTCCAGAAAGTATATCCATATGGGCAGATGTTTAACAACCGTGAGGAACCGAATAAACTCCTCAACTGCCACACCTGTGGTCTCTGACATTCCTATGATTAGACAATTCTCACCACAGCAAAACTGAGGTCCAAGAAGAGGCCCAAATTACCATAGCTGAAGTGGCTTCTTAGCTGAATGCACAATTAAGACAGTCATCGCTCTCTCACTTCGACCACCTTGTAGAGAAAAGTTCGGGAACCACTACCTTATTGGAGCAGGGCAACGAATGTGACACACTGATTCTACCTTTAAACGGTTAAGCATTTAACCAAGGTGTCAGAAGTGACTATTGTGATTTGGATGGAATCGCAGTTCTGTTCACTCCGTCAAGTATTAAGCACCATTCCATAATGAGCTCTTTCAAATTCCAAACCTAAACGGCTGATTGTTTCCATAATTTAGTGATTTAAGGCAGCTACGTAGCCGTGATTTCTATTAATTTCTATTTTACAATCTACATGAAGCTCACTTGGACGTGGGATTCGAGGGAGGGAAATATGAAAGGCGGAAGCATGGCATGCACTTATCCAATTTCTCACGGCCTTGTATGCTACCATGATAATCGCACCGTGATTGAAATATCTGTGTGGTTAGGTGCACAAAGTAGACCAACGATAGCGCAATTACCAACGTAACGTACAGCTACAAGCATGATTCCATAAGAAATATGCAAACTGGATAGGTCTGCAACTGAATGCAACAAGTCTCGCCAAATGGCTATCCACAGCGTAAAGCAATCAAGCCACCCTTCATTATTTTATTCGACTTGAGTAAAACACCGCCATGCGATGCCTAGTCTGTATTACAAATTAGGAAAATTAATTCCAGATGAGCACTTGAATAACTGTCAAGGAACGAAGCACACCTTGAAAGAGATCTTGAGACAAGTGCTCTAAAATATTCCAACTATGCAATCGGTCAGATAGCGTTCTTCATCACTCGAAATAGTGCTGTTGCAATTATTGCTGCATAAAATCTACTGATAGTATGAGTCTGAAATGCTGACTTACAACTTATTAACGCTATTTACTGTGGTGATTTTGCTAAGTCCTTAGTAGTAACTTGACTCTGACCATGTTGTGTAAATGGCAAACACCACTGATTCCGTCCAGTCACATTGTCAGTCGGAATCCTGCCTGTGCCTCTCATCTGCGCTGCGTACAGTAAATCTGTGTTTCAGGTCTCCCTCTTTTTGCCAACAAACATCCACTTCAAATTTTTCACATTAAGGAAATAGGCTATTTCTTCTAGTGTAAATACTACAAAAAAGTGCTTGATTTGAAGCGGCAAGTTGTCAGATTTGGTATTTTTATGGGGACATGTTACTTTGACCACATGCATAAGGTGATATTGCCTGACAGGAATCATCATGCAGTCCTTCTCAATTGTATTTCAATCTCGGCTCAAAGATGACATCTTTTAGACATGGAAGTGCCAAAATTTTGAGTCCCTTTATGGGAAGCGTTTTCCCGGCCCAGATCCAACGATGTGCTTTTGACTTTTTGCAAGAATAATAAGGTAATGATTTCAAGCGGGCCAGACGTAAAGAATTTGCATTGCAACTTCATAAGGAGATTGTGTTCATGTAAAATGCAAAATACGGCGTCGGCCATCAACAGTGAAAAACAGTGACCAGTATCACTGTGCTCATATAAATCAGGCCCTACTATTAAAATTAAATCAAAGCTCCCACAAAAGTTGCAAACAACATTTCGCTATCCCA
This sequence comes from Taenia multiceps, assembly GCA_001923025.3. Lineage (NCBI taxonomy): Eukaryota > Metazoa > Platyhelminthes > Cestoda > Cyclophyllidea > Taeniidae > Taenia > Taenia multiceps. The sequence goes on along the minus strand of CM010311.1, from coordinate 65,614,479 downwards.
CTCATTGTCAGATCACCTTCACATGAATGTAGCTGCCCACCCCAATGGCTTAAACAAGTGTCACGCCAATTGCCATTGTACCAGATTTGCTGAAAGGGCTAATCAAGTTCCGAGGTTAATCATGGAATTTCACATGTTGCAAGCCGTGATTTTGTACTGAAGCACCTTATAGAGCGAACTCTGATTTCCATTTATCGGGTGAACTCCAAGTCAAAACATGGTGATATTAGCACTGCTAATTTGCAGGAGAGGCAATCAAGGAGCACTTTATCTGGCACTAAATGCAGCGCAGTCGTACAGGAGGTCGACCAGGAATAAGGCAGAGGGTGATAGCCCAAACTTCGTACGGGCTCATCCGTTCATTCATTCAGACGCCCTGTCCTCCTATTGACATGCCCAACCAACTATCCAATAGAGGAGGCGCAGTGATTCATCGATCAGCCAGTAAGTAACATCGAAGGAATCCATACAGGCCAAAGCCATCCACGCAGAAGCAGATTTCGTACTAGGAAGAGGACGCTGCTCAAAACTTTTCATTGCTCCATTGCCCTCTGCTCCTGAGAAGGCTTGATCTGTGCAAAAGGCCGGTTGTGGTCCATGCTGTATTCTAACAAAACGAGGCAATAGAGCGCAATATAATTCCGAACAACATCTCGTTCTAGCACGAAAACGACAAGTCGAAGACACTTGTCTACTAATGTTGGCTGCCCACCCACACCTTGTCAAACGCGTCTCCATTGCTGTGTGTAGTCTGGGTCATAATCAGCTCCCTTCCTCTCCTGCACATATAATTCTTAAGGCGGATTCTGCATTCCTTTCCATGCAAGTGAAACTGCGCAGAAAGCAAGGGCTCACTCAGTGTCTACTTCTCACAGCGGCCTCACGCCTGCACACGTCAGAAGGCATCCGAATTTCCAACGAGTACGACTGCACAAAGTAAAGCGCTACGTGCATCCAAGAGCTGGGTGGTCGAGTGACTGACCAGCTGATTCTCTAGCTGGTTGATGATGCTGTGGTGGTCAGGCATGTTCACTTACACGTGGTTATAGAGTTTCCTAACTATGACGCTCGACTCGTGATTCGTAGATCCAGAGTGATGTCGACTTCCTAAAAGCCAATGCGGAGGAACGAAACAAGAGTGCGCAGCTGCATAATGCCGGGAGATGAGATTTTGAGCACGCTCACAATGCTATTGCAGAATTAGAACTCATGGAAAGTGGTGCAATTAGTAAAAGGCAAAATAAATAGTCTTGGCAGTATCATTTTCTTGCCCTAGCTCCCGACATTTTGTGGGAGACTACAATGCATGAATAGTGACGAAACGCTGAAGGATTCGTAAGCTGTTGAAAACGTGAAAAAGATTTGCAGAGCTTCCAACCGGACTTGGTGATTGAGGCATTTGAATGGCAAATGTTGCCAAAAACGATCAGATCTCAAAACATTTGAGAAGCACCATATTCGCGGACATATCCAGTGCTATTAGGTGGTGACGTCGTTCGCATCAGGCAGTTATTTATTCAAAACAGGCATGGTTTAGTCGAAATTGGGGTCGAGAGTGTCATCGCCACGTAGTAGAGTCTAGCACTTAATTGAATTTTCCTCTATGTAAATAGCAGGCTCTCTTCAGCTATAACGCTGAAGCTACTAAAATTGAAAGTAGCCTTTCACGCACCTTAACCCACGTAATCGCTAATGCCACCGCAGTTGTTGAACTGTTGAATCGCGTGCAGAGCTCTACCTTCCAACCTGTGCAGATGGAATTGACTGGCGTTGGTTCCTTGGTACACTGGTCAGGCGTCCATTCACCCATGACTAGCCTCAGTAGCTAACTTGACACCTCTCTTCCTCTCTGACTGGTGCTTCCGGAGAATATAGCCTCTCCACAACGCTACTTCACTTATTTCTGGAAAGTTTCTACCGTCCTGCTCGTCGAGGGGTGCAAGGAAGCTCTCTTATGCCGGAGCAGCTCCAGAAATCCTGTTGCTCCTTCTACGATGCTCAAAAGTTTAGTGTCAAATGTGTTCCATACCATAACACAATCTTTTGCTGCGCTGGGCGAATTTTCTTCCCTGTACTTTGCTGCAGGTATGCTACTGTAGTTTATTACGCTAACATCCAACAGCACTTTGCCTGTTATCAGATTAGTTCATGATGCTCCATTCCGTGAATTTCCTCGACATCAAATTGTGCCTCAAGTGCCTTCAAATTGGAAGCAGAGTAAGTAGCTGGCATTTTTGTTAAATCCCTCTGCCATCTTTTTGCAACATCTGGCACTTGAGCAAGTGGCGACTCGTTATTAATCTGTTTTGTCCTTATGAAACCGTATCGACCCTATCCGCGTTTTCGGTGGCAATGCCTACTACAATTACCTGGGTGCTAATACAGCGCGGAGCAGATCGGATACTCCCCCATTTTACACTTTGTTATGCTCAACCCGGTTGTCAGTGCTCTTCAAGCCATCATTTGTCCTGTGTGGAGCTCAGTAGATGAAAGTTAATCTGTAGAGACATTATAATCTCGGTAGCAACTCACTGTTTTATGAGTCGGCGTCTTCCTTAATGTCAAATCAGGTGTTCGTACTGATGATCCACTGCAAGTGTTACGTTGCAGTTATCTCGAGAATATTATCCTGATAATTAATGCAACGCTTTGGACTAAGCTGGCTTGTGCAGTTTTATCCTACTTTCGTTCGCGTCAGCTACTGCCACTCGCCAGTTTCCCGATTTTGAGGCTTTGGTGGAGAACTGTTTTTTTCAGAGAAGAGCCAACAAATCGTTGCTGTGAGGGATTAGATAAGCTTCTCGGTTTGATACTGCATTCAACTCCCCATATTCGTCAAACAACCACAGAATTTGATCGTTTTGCTTTACCAGATCCAGAAAGGGGGTTCATGGTGACTGGTGTGGCTGTCTGATGGGTCTATATCTGCCGTTGTTGACCTGCATTGTCGCGTCAGTTAACTTATCTCAACCCTCAAGTGTTTACACTCACAAGAGCTCGAACACAGTTGCTTCGTATGACGGATACAAACACAATCTGGCTAGCATCTCCCATGGAGAAGACGTAGTACAAGCACATGGAACTATCGCGCCGCCCGGAGCACAGCTCAAGATTCATCCTTCATGAACCAAATTGCGTTTGCATTATGAAGACAATCTCATTATGAAGCCAACTAGTTCGTAAGGCACAGTTTATGCCTGGGCAATCGCCTTTCCTGCAAAGGTGCATCAACTGTGGCATACAAAGATGGAATTCCCTACCATTGAAACAAAGGTCTGCTGGAGACGGCATGTGTGGATGCCATCCCTAAGGGTATCACCAGAGGCAGTAGCAAAATGCGAAGGCGTGAGCGCGTAACTAGCACGCGGCCAGGATTTGAGACCGTTCACTAGGTCAAGTGTTGTGATAACAGGTCCCTCGATGGGGTTTGAGGTCGCCATCCACGCCCAATGCGTCACGATAGAGCTCTAGGCTTTGACATAGATCGGTTTCAAGGTGAAATGGCTCTATTTATGAGTCCTTGCCTTCAATACGGGCATGAATCTAGGTCTTATATTTGTTGCGCTCGTCAACCATCTCATTTTCACGACTTACCGAACCTTGTCCAAACAGTGGATTGTAACTCGTTGTGAGAGAAGGACGAATCAATGACCTCATCTCATCTCATGTCTACCACCAGACTGACAAGGCGAAAACATGCTCACGTAACTAAATTAAGAATCAAAGCCAGTACTAGGCAAAAACAGGAAAATCTGATTGCCCAAATAACACAGGGCAAGCCGTAAGCCACGTTTGTGGATTTCGAACTAATAAAGAGAAAATGATGTGTGCAAACATTTCTATTATTGAGTTATTCAAGTGCAAGTAAATGCGTATTTAGCAGTGCTTTCAACCGTTCAAGTGATGAAGCCCTTGGTTGAAAGTTCTCGAAGGACTTCCAATTCGCACATGCGTCCCCTATGCCCAACAATGGAATACTCAAAAGGAAGACTGGTGTAGGCTGAAGAACAGGTGTCTAGTCGTTTATTAAGCTATTAAGAGCAATAATCAGGAATAATAGCAATCGTTGCGCGTTGAAAGCAACAGAGAAGTGGAGGAGGGCTTGGGCACCGTCGACTGGCTCCCTCACCTCCATGGCATGCGGAGGCACCTTCACGAGCGTTGGTGTAAGCACATCCTCGGTCGTGGCTGCTGTTTACCACCATTGCTGCGGCCAGCCCCACGGCTGCGCGCACGGCGACCAACATTGTGGCTTCTGCTTACACGGCCACGCACACGGTGACCAGCATTGCGGCTTCTGCACAGACCACAATACCCACTTCTGCCCACATTCTGAGCCCTTCGCAACCTCACCCCACGGTGCCCACTTCCACGGATACGAACATGGCCAACTTCCCCACTCCATTTCTTCGGCTGCGCCTTTGCTTTCTTCGAAACTGCCTTGTGTGTCCAGGTGTGCCCGCTTATATACTAGCCGCCATGTGTCTACTTGCTCCACGTGGCACCTGTGCTCACTGTACTTTTAGGTCCGAATTCGTGCTTGCCGATCTTCAACAATGCCCTCGTGATTCGGACTCTCCATGTGATGTTTTAGGTGATGTGTAGCCTGTGAATTGCATGCGACTGACTTAGCATAGTATTTTCCACTCAAGCGTTAAAGTGAGTTAGAAATCGAGCAAACATTCTCATTGTTGGTGACCGCCTTTGCCAATGCACAGATCGCAGGGCACAGACTGGTATCGAACTGCGCGAACCACTAAGCCTGGTTCCTTTGTGTTCCAGTGGGAACGACGTTGAATGGGGATAAATCGTTGGAGCTGACTTTCTTTGCAAAAGCTGAAACGCGTTAGTTGCCGTCTGCTTGCGAAACTAAAAAGGTAGGATAGCATTCAAAATGCTATGTAAATATTTGGTGTTCGAAAACCTCAGCAGCGCATTGACGCACAAGGCACTAAAAGAGAAAGCTGAATATATCTTTAAATGCACACAGTTGAATCAATTTAATGCTAGCAATTGACGGATACAATGGCTGCATATAATTGCTATCGAAAAACTAATGCCGATTGCTTACAATAAACGTTGCACTACAGAGAAGAGAAAGTGCTTTGCTTGGCAACAAGAAACGTGATGTTCCAAAAAAATGCACCTGGATAAAAACCTCACTATCCAAGATCTAAGGATGGATCTTTTGTGCAAAGAAACACTTAATTATTTCTGCCTCAGAATCGACACGCGGCGCTATTCACAAATATGTGTTCATTCGATTGTAAAGCCATTCGTCTTTTGAAATGAATAAGCTCACGTTGTTCTATGTGATCTTAGCTAGGATGCGTCATGTTGATTTGCTCAGGTATACCTCAAGATTAGCGTAGGCATAAATTCTACATAAGCGATGTTGATGAATCGCAGCTGAGCGCGTATCTAATGAGATGCTGAACAATGGGCTTAAGGAGGTGGGTGTAAGCTCAATTTTGCCCCCTTAGCACAAATTTCTATAGCACAAACAGTTAAAGAAAAAACTGCTTAAACTTTTTGATTCCGTCGAAACTACCCAAGCGTAACTTGATTTTACGGTTATGCCTGACTGTTAGATACCCATAAGGTGCTCCTAAGTAATCAGTCGTTAGGCTGTGCAAAAATGGTAATGCAGCGATGAAGCAGCTAACAAGATAAAGTGGTATTTTTGACTCTCTACTTCACACCATCTGCTTGCTATTAATCCACTCGCCCATGATGAGGAGTGATACTAATTTATGCAGTGCTTGGCCTCCTCGTTTTAACTAGAGGCATTGCAAGTACTCCCATTTGTGCAGTAACCCTTAATTCACTCTAAAGTTATCACATGATTTGCACACTTCACCTCAGACACAAGCGCCAATGAGTGCAATTTCAGGTAGCTTGATGCAGTGTATGGTCACGTCGAAAAGGGCATCACTGCCTCGTAGAGGATTTAGGAAGTAACTTAAACCAGCCAAAGCTAATGGCACTTTATTAAAGGCTAGAATTACGCATGACAACTGAATCTCGTCAAAATTAATCGACCGTTCGAATAGATTTGCACTTAAATTTACTATAATTTTTAATCTTTTCCAGCGGACATGATTTTAGACGACGCTGGTGTTCGCCTTACCGAACTAAGACCAGAATGCGAACAGTTACTCAAGATGTTGCAAAATACCCTGGTCAAGAGCACTACTAAATAGGAGGGACGCAAAGACAGAAAGAAATCCTTGCTAGGTAAAGGGAAGTTCCAGAACTGATGTTTAACAATGCGTCTAGAGAACAGGCATCCATCTTAACTTTATGTCCTACAGCACAAAAATTGCAATGCCAATCTAAGGCAATTAGTAAAATAATCATTTGTTCCGATTTATGGGGTGCAGACTAAAAACGCACTGCCGAATCTAGGAAAATCAGAAATGCAAGAAAATTTTGGGACTAGTGACCCATGTACAGGCATGTAAATGCTGCCAATAGCGGCTCCGGTCGCACCACCATTTCACGGTTTGCGCACGCACAGACACACAGGGATATTTCCTTCATTTCGTTTTGTAAAGCTCTGCCACGAAACAGTGTTTTCAAAGGGAAATAGCATTAGCAATCGTCAAGTGCCGTGCAGACCAACTTCTTTAAGCACAATCACCAATTCTGCATCCAGTTGTAGCATGTGTTGATTTCAAATGGAACGAGAATTACGACTTGGAAAACGCCGTACCACTTCTACATTTTTTGGGATTTTTCTTGGTTGTTATTCAGTCAAGCGGATACGACTGCATACGACCAACAAAATCTCTCTCCCAATCATGTTCCTCTGGCCAGTGCAATGCAAAAGAGCTAGTAAGGAAAAAAGCAGAACAGTAATTGCAAGGAATCTAAGCGTTTGGTATTTTGCATTGGACGCAGATGAGATATGCAACAAATTTGAAAACAGAGAGGTGACCATCAATAAACTATGCTAACGCTTGTGTGGTAGAGTATTTGCATAATGGAAATTCTCTGTGTAATACTTAGAAGAGTTTATTATCAAAAAAGAAGTTTGCGCAACGATACAAATCTAAAAAATCAGCGGTTTTGAGTGTAAGCTGCATCAGCCATAATCAAGACCACCAAGAATGCAATCATAACTACTTCACTATATATCCAAAGCATTACTTAAGCAAACATGAGCTAATGCTGAGGAAAGGCAGCAGTTCCTCATATGAATCATCTTAATTGCCCTGCTCACCGGTCTGTGTAGGTGTTTATTTCGCTTATTAAAATGATCTACACGTCTGCTAACGTTGTGATCGTTTGTAGAAACAATGTTGGCGTCCAAGTGCGCTAGGTTGTTATATTTAACCTTGTCGATCCTTAAGCGGGTCGAGGGTCAATATGCGTTTAAGAAAGCAAATTTGGATGCACATAAGATCAGATTTGGGTATGACTGCAATGCATGACTTGCTTCGCGCCAAGTCAACGACAAAATCTCGTAAGTCCTGTGATTGAGAACAAAGAATTATGCCTGCAGTCTATATGGACAATGAGTGATGCAGTCAAAAAAACTAAAATCGTTTTTCGATTGACCATCACATCGCCATGCGATGGCCATTGCAAAGGCCAATTCCTAAACAGCCGGTGGTGCAACAGATCACCAACAGCTGCAAAAGCACTTTATGCCAATGGGTTGTCCTCTTTCAACGTCGTTCCCACTGGAACACAAAGGAACCAGGCTTAGTGGTTCGCGCAGTTCGATACCAGTCTGTGCCCTGCGATCTGTGCATTGGCAAAGGCGGTCACCAACAATGAGAATGTTTGCTCGATTTCTAACTCACTTTAACGCTTGAGTGGAAAATACTATGCTAAGTCAGTCGCATGCAATTCACAGGCTACACATCACCTAAAACATCACATGGGAGAGTCCGAATCACGAGGGCATTGTTGAAGATCGGCAAGCACGAATTCGGACCTAAAAGTACAGTGAGCACAGGTGCCACGTGGAGCAAGTAGACACATGGCGGCTAGTATATAAGCGGGCACACCTGGACACACAAGGCAGTTTCGAAGAAAGCAAAGGCGCAGCCGAAGAAATGGAGTGGGGAAGTTGGCCATGTTCGTATCCGTGGAAGTGGGCACCGTGGGGTGAGGTTGCGAAGGGCTCAGAATGTGGGCAGAAGTGGGTATTGTGGTCTGTGCAGAAGCCGCAATGCTGGTCACCGTGTGCGTGGCCGTGTAAGCAGAAGCCACAATGTTGGTCGCCGTGCGCGCAGCCGTGGGGCTGGCCGCAGCAATGGTGGTAAACAGCAGCCACGACCGAGGATGTGCTTACACCAACGCTCGTGAAGGTGCCTCCGCATGCCATGGAGGTGAGGGAGCCAGTCGACGGTGCCCAAGCCCTCCTCCACTTCTCTGTTGCTTTCAACGCGCAACGATTGCTATTATTCCTGATTATTGCTCTTAATAGCTTAATAAACGACTAGACACCTGTTCTTCAGCCTACGCCAGTCTTCCTTTTGAGTATTCCATTGTTGGGCATAGGGGACGCATGTGCGAATTGGAAGTCCTTCGAGAACTTTCAACCAAGGGCTTCATCACTTGAACGGTTGAAAGCACTGCTAAATACGCATTTACTTGCACTTGAATAACTCAATAATAGAAATGTTTGCACACATCATTTTCTCTTTATTAGTTCGAAATCCACAAACGTGGCTTACGGCTTGCCCTGTGTTATTTGGGCAATCAGCTTTTCCTGTTTTTGCCTAGTACTGGCTTTGATTCTTAATTTAGTTACGTGAGCATGTTTTCGCCTTGTCAGTCTGGTGGTAGACATGAGATGAGATGAGGTCATTGATTCGTCCTTCTCTCACAACGAGTTACAATCCACTGTTTGGACAAGGTTCGGTAAGTCGTGAAAATGAGATGGTTGACGAGCGCAACAAATATAAGACCTAGATTCATGCCCGTATTGAAGGCAAGGACTCATAAATAGAGCCATTTCACCTTGAAACCGATCTATGTCAAAGCCTAGAGCTCTATCGTGACGCATTGGGCGTGGATGGCGACCTCAAACCCCATCGAGGGACCTGTTATCACAACACTTGACCTAGTGAACGGTCTCAAATCCTGGCCGCGTGCTAGTTACGCGCTCACGCCTTCGCATTTTGCTACTGCCTCTGGTGATACCCTTAGGGATGGCATCCACACATGCCGTCTCCAGCAGACCTTTGTTTCAATGGTAGGGAATTCCATCTTTGTATGCCACAGTTGATGCACCTTTGCAGGAAAGGCGATTGCCCAGGCATGAACTGTGCCTTACGAACTAGTTGGCTTCATAATGAGATTGTCTTCATAATTGCAAACGCAATTTGGTTCATGAAGGATGAATCTTGAGCTGTGCTCCGGGCGGCGCGATAGTTCCATGTGCTTGTACTACGTCTTCTCCATGGGAGATGCTAGCCAGATTGTGTTTGTATCCGTCATACGAAGCAACTGTGTTCCGAGCTCTTGTGAGTGTAAACACTTGAGGGTTGAGATAAGTTAACTGACGCGACAATGCAGGTCAACAACGGCAGATATAGACCCATCAGACAGCCACACCAGTCACCATGAACTCCCCTTTCTGGATCTGGTAAAGCAAAACGATAAAATTCTGTGGTTGTTTGACGAATATGGGGAGTTGAATGCAGTATCAAACCGAGAAGCTTATCTAATCCCTCACAGCAACGATTTGTTGAGCTCTTCTCTGAAAAAAACAGTTCTCCACCAAAGCCTCAAAATCGGGAAACTGGCGAGTGGCAGTAGCTGACGCGAACGAAAGTAGGATAAAACTGCACAAGCCAGCTTAGTCCAAAGCGTTGCATTAATTATCAGGATAATATTCTCGAGATAACTGCAACGTAACACTTGCAGTGGATCATCAGTACTACGAACACCTGATTTGACATTAAGGAAGACGCCGACTCATAAAACAGTGAGTTGCTACCGAGATTATAATGTCTCTACAGATTAACTTTCATCTACTGAGCTCCACACAGGACAAATGATGGCTTGAAGAGCACTGACAACCGGGTTGAGCATAACAAAGTGTAAAATGGGCCGGAGTATCCGATCTGCTCCGCGCTGTATTAGCACCCAGGTAATTGTAGTAGGCATTGCCACCGAAAACGCGGATAGGGTCGATACGGTTTCATAAGGACAAAACAGATTAATAACGAGTCGCCACTTGCTCAAGTGCCAGATGTTGCAAAAAGATGGCAGAGGGATTTAACAAAAATGTCAGCTACTTACTCTGCTTCCAATTTGAAGGCACTTGAGGCACAATTTGATGTCGAGGAAATTCACGGAATGGAGCATCATGAACTAATCTGATAACAGGCAAAGTGCTGTTGGATGTTAGCGTAATAAACTACAGTAGCATACCTGCAGCAAAGTACAGGGAAGAAAATTCGCCCAGCGCAGCAAAAGATTGTGTTATGGTATGGAACACATTTGACACTAAACTTTTGAGCATCGTAGAAGGAGCAACAGGATTTCTGGAGCTGCTCCGGCATAAGAGAGCTTCCTTGCACCCCCTCGACGAGCAGGACGGTAGAAACTTTCCAGAAATAAGTGAAGTAGCGTTGTGGAGAGGCTATATTCTCCGGAAGCACCAGTCAGAGAGGAAGAGAGGTGTCAAGTTAGCTACTGAGGCTAGTCATGGGTGAATGGACGCCTGACCAGTGTACCAAGGAACCAACGCCAGTCAATTCCATCTGCACAGGTTGGAAGGTAGAGCTCTGCACGCGATTCAACAGTTCAACAACTGCGGTGGCATTAGCGATTACGTGGGTTAAGGTGCGTGAAAGGCTACTTTCAATTTTAGTAGCTTCAGCGTTATAGCTGAAGAGAGCCTGCTATTTACATAGAGGAAAATTCAATTAAGTGCTAGACTCTACTACGTGGCGATGACACTCTCGACCCCAATTTCGACTAAACCATGCCTGTTTTGAATAAATAACTGCCTGATGCGAACGACGTCACCACCTAATAGCACTGGATATGTCCGCGAATATGGGTGCTTCTCAAATGTTTTGAGATCTGATCGTTTTTGGCAACATTTGCCATTCAAATGCCTCAATCACCAAGTCCGGTTGGAAGCTCTGCAAATCTTTTTCACGTTTTCAACAGCTTACGAATCCTTCAGCGTTTCGTCACTATTCATGCATTGTAGTCTCCCACAAAATGTCGGGAGCTAGGGCAAGAAAATGATACTGCCAAGACTATTTATTTTGCCTTTTACTAATTGCACCACTTTCCATGAGTTCTAATTCTGCAATAGCATTGTGAGCGTGCTCAAAATCTCATCTCCCGGCATTATGCAGCTGCGCACTCTTGTTTCGTTCCTCCGCATTGGCTTTTAGGAAGTCGACATCACTCTGGATCTACGAATCACGAGTCGAGCGTCATAGTTAGGAAACTCTATAACCACGTGTAAGTGAACATGCCTGACCACCACAGCATCATCAACCAGCTAGAGAATCAGCTGGTCAGTCACTCGACCACCCAGCTCTTGGATGCACGTAGCGCTTTACTTTGTGCAGTCGTACTCGTTGGAAATTCGGATGCCTTCTGACGTGTGCAGGCGTGAGGCCGCCTGTGAGAAGTAGACACTGAGTGAGCCCTTGCTTTCTGCGCAGTTTCACTTGCATGGAAAGGAATGCAGAATCCGCCTTAAGAATTATATGTGCAGGAGAGGAAGGGAGCTGATTATGACCCAGACTACACACAGCAATGGAGACGCGTTTGACAAGGTGTCGGGTGGGCAGCCAACATTAGTAGACAAGTGTCTTCGACTTGTCGTTTTCGTGCTAGAACGAGATGTTGTTCGGAATTATATTGCGCTCTATTGCCTCGTTTTGTTAGAATACAGCATGGACCACAACCGGCCTTTTGCACAGATCAAGCCTTCTCAGGAGCAGAGGGCAATGGAGCAATGAAAAGTTTTGAGCAGCGTCCTCTTCCTAGTACGAAATCTGCTTCTGCGTGGATGGCTTTGGCCTGTATGGATTCCTTCGATGTTACTTACTGGCTGATCGATGAATCACTGCGCCTCCTCTATTGGATAGTTGGTTGGGCATGTCAATAGGAGGACAGGGCGTCTGAATGAATGAACGGATGAGTCCGTACTCATTCCTCCATCACCCGTGCCTTTCCACCGCTCATCGCCCTCCCTACTGCGATCCGCGTCACTTGGAGCCGTCGCAACCACTCCTCCTCATCACTGCAGAGCATTGGCTTTGCCATTGCAATGCGCGTCATTGTGGGTCACCGTGGCTGGTGGTGTGGTTTGCTGTGTTGTGTTACGGTGTGATGTGCTGTTGTGTGGTGTGGCGTTCTGCTTCCCTTGGCACTCGCATGTGCGCCTGCCGCACCGCACTGCACTGAGGTGAGGGAGAAGACGATGGAGGGAGGGTGCGAGGTGGTGGATGGGTGAAAGCAAGGCTGCGGCAATGCGGCCTACTGTGTGCATGTCTGCTAGGCAGGTAGGCGGTGGTGGGGTGTGTGTGTGAGTGTGTGTTTGTGTGTGGCTTGGTTGGACGTGGTAGTGGTAGGGTGGAGCGAGGTGGTGAGGGCCAACGCAAGCCAGGGAGGGAGGGAGTGAGGGAGGGAGGCACGGGAGAGTGTAGCCTGCGCGACCGCCCGCATGCCAATAGGGAGGAGGTGGGACGGAGGTAGTGGTGGAGAGTGGGTAAGGAGAGGAGAGTAGAGTAGATGAGAGGAGAGGAGAGGAGACGGTGGGAGGTGTGAGGCGAAGTCGTGGGAAGTAGCGGTTCTCGTCCGATCACCGAAGTTAAGCTACGTCGGTTCGGGTTAGCACTTGCATGGGTGACCGGCTGGGAATACTCGGTGTTGCTGGCCCTCTCTTCTTTCACATGACTTACTTAGCCACCTACCTACCTCATTCATTCATTCATTTATTCATTCCTTCGCTCATTCCTCCATCACCCGTGCCTTACCACCGCCCACCGCACTGCGATCGGCTTCACTTGGAGCCGTCGCAACCACTTCTCCTCATCACTGCAGAGCATTGGATTTGCCATTGCAAATCCCAAATCCTTTATTCTGCCATGCTAAAAACCACTTTGTTTTGGTGTTCATGGCACACTATTCTTCTACTCTTTCTATTCTTTTGCACTAAGAACCACACTAGTACAGTGAAATTATCTATTTAAATGACATGATCCTAAATGAAAATGGGCATGCGCATGAGAGGTGAAACCTATCCTTTCCTAGGTATATAGTAAGCAAATGGCTCTGCCATGGCCTAAGGAATGCATACACATCACAAATTTTCTCTTTACCCTCGCCCTGACTGCTGCAGTCGTCGTCGAAACTACAACTATCAGCTGCGGCCTAGGTAGCATGAGTCAGTTTTGTGGTTGATGCTTCTAATCCGTGTGCGGCCAATTTGAAATCTTTTACCTTTGCATTATACCTTCTTCGGTATTCAAAATAATCGGCGTCTATATGTCATTATGAATTTAAAGCTTACCAAGGGCCAAATTCAAAAAATATAAGCCATTAAATGGGAGTTTTTATCAGGATTTGCCGAGGGAGAACTGCCAACTGACAATTTAAACAAAATTCTTTCTAATCAATCAAGGTTTGTGCTTTGCGAAGGTAACTGAGTTTTAGCAGTTATTTCAAACCTTTTTATTCTATTATTGCCACGGAATCGCTTCAAATTCCATTATACAGCTTTGGAGCACTATTTGACACCAAGAAGAGCTCATCTGTCAACGGCCCATGCGTGAAGGTCGTTGACAGTACCTTCTTAGAATCTAAAAGCCTCCTTCTTGCCACATATTTAAACTCAATCAAGTGAGCCGAATTGGCCTAATAAAGCAACATCCAGTTTGACAGCAAGATTAAATTTATACAATGAGTTGCTTTGCTGAGTTTTAAAACGATAGCCCCTAAATCAGTATGCAACACCTGAAGGCTTATCTTTACCTTGATCGTCCATGTTGGTGAGCTGTCTAGGCAAATTCATTATTTGTCCCTTGGCGGTAGTGTGCAGTCATGCAGAAGGAGCTCAGGTTGGAACACAAATCGTAAGGTCTTGAATGCAGAAGAGGAGTGCAATCCGAATAATCGAGCAAGTTACATCTCAGATCATATTAAAGTTGATGCCTTTTTGACAAATCCAAGTACAAGAGGTCCATTTCAATGAATGCATTTGATTTCTGTAAAGCTTATGTCATAGAAAAGGTGGAATGGCTAAAACAAGACTGCGATGTCGCAAGGGGTAGCTGCGGCTCCTTATAACGCAGTTAGTTCATGCAGCTTATAACAGAGAAAGTCAAGCATTGCCAAGTGAAATACTTGTACGAGAGACTTTGCACAAGTCAGTGTGGAGGAGCAATCAGAATTATTCAACAACTGTTTACACAACAGCAAATTGCTTCAAGTTAGGCAATTTTTTTGGAGGGTTATGTGGCAACAAACTTTTATTTCTTATTTGAGCTAAATAGGCTTTATGTTGACAATGGTTCGCTCAGTCAGCCAAGTTCAAGCCCACTTGCTCTGATAAGCATATTGTCTGCTGATGTGGTGAGCACTTTGTGGACTTTAACAATGACAAGATTTTGGCAGCAAGGTCCTGGTCATTAAAAGGAGACAACTATCAAACTGCAGGTTCTGCTTGTTATCAATGAGAGTTTAGGTCTTAGCTCTAGTACTCTTAGGAAGGGTGCTTCATTATGCTTTCTTTCATCAGTAAACTGAGTTACGACTTTTGCAGCCTTTTCAGACGCGATTTTTATGAATCCAAGCCGGTGCAGTGGGGGTTTTGCCACGAAGAAGACATCAACGCACGGCTTACACCACCGTCAGGCTAAGCGTCAATCTGCAGATTCGGTTTGTAAGATTATCAAAGTACGTCGTCATAATTGGCAATGTTCTTCTACGTCGCATTTTGTTCAGCGGGTGGGTGAATATTTTTCGGTCCGAACGGACCATGACTTACGTCGATCACTCATTCATGCTAATGCTCTCACTGCTGCAACTAGGTATTCAGCTATCTTCACCCAGCACTAATGTGCAGCATACATTGTCAGCTCCAATTTTTAACTTGTTGACATCCTCTCATGCCAATGGTTCTAAATCCCTCACTTTCGTAATAGACTAACTCCTCGTAGTTTTCCGTTAAAACAGTGACTGGTGTGCGTCCCTCCATTGCACTGTTTCAGCTCAGTAGTAAAAGGTTGTATTTGGGGGATGTAATGTGCATACATGTGCTTTTAAGAATTGTGGTTAATACACTGTTCGAGGGTTTAAGTTACAGTTTCTCAGAGCTGCCATCATCGGAGTGAGCTTATCGGATTTCGATAGGTAGGGTACGGCAATCTGCGCAATAACTCGCGCAACTATCTGCAGTGAAACACGAATCTTACTTCTGGATAAGTTTTTATTTCAAATCAAAAGAGTGGTGCAGGTTCTGTTCTCATTAAGTCTAGTTAATGCCTTTTTTGCCCAAGTCCGTTAAGCGAACTTATCATGACAGCTTGTAATGCCTCAGGCACACATAACATGGTATGTACCATTCAGGTGGAAGTGGCGTTTTGCCACCGTATTGCCATTATGGCAAGTTTAGAGTGTATCTGAAAGCTTTGTGTTCATGCATCAACGGACTTTAGATTAAGCGGGTCTGTTAAAATGCAGACTTAGAACTGATTGTCGGTCTGAAGACTAATGTCCGAGAGCAATCTAGGTCACATTGGGCACAGTGGGTGAGGAGGGCTCCAAACTTTGGTACAAATGTGTTTCAAGTGGGCGGCCTTATAAAAGTTCTTGTGGCTAAAGGACAGGGGAGACAGCCGTCAGGCCTTGTTTGTGCTTAAATGCCTGAAGCATCTCACTGGAATTTGAGCTTCTGTGCGGTGTGGTTATGTTTGCAAGCAAGGCTGGTGCATATACATCCCTAAATACAGCTTCAAATCAGGGACAGTGGCAGGGTAAATCACAACCTCAACAGTGTAAAATCGCATAGAGCCTTTTACGCAGGCTATAATTAAGTTTATGAACGTGTGGGCAGTTATGCTTATTTAGCGTGGTTGCGAGTCCCCTACTCATGCTTCCTCCAGTTTAACCCTACCAGGTTGTGGACAAAGGGTGTTCGAGGCGGATAAAAACCGCGAATATCAGTCACTGCACTGAATCGAATCGTTGCATACTTAAACACAATAGTGTTACTGAAGTTGATTAAGTAGCATCATTAGAAACACTGATGCGTACAGGAGCAAATAGCAGGGAATAGCAGACTAACTGGTCGCTTAAGTCATGCGTGCTCCCATTGAACTTGTTCCCTACAGAACGAATTCCACAACTGCTTATGGCTATGACGTGCAGCTCTATATGAAAGAATACCCCTCATTAACCTGTAGGAGTATTTAAAACAGGTATAGTGGCCTTGCGCATGCCACCATCTCATTGGAGTCGTGTAGATCCCAAGATTTAGCAGCTAGCTTAAAATAATCAAAGCCCAATTAAACGCAAATTGGAAGAAGTTGCGGCAAACGTGGGATTAATAAAATTCTATTTGCGGCTCATAAATCACGTTTATCAAAATTTCTATTTTTTAAAGCAAGCTTTCAACTCAGCACAAAGCACCAATCGCTGTTAGTTCAATCATATGATTTATTGTGCTAAAGAACTCCTTGCCGGTAAAGGGATGTTATGGTCGTCCAGGTTAGTTCAATTAATCGTTGTTCCAATGGTAAACAATTAATCCTTCGACATTTCTACGCATACCGGGACACATCCAGCGGTGAAGAGAGATGACTCCACTGCCGGCTGATGCAAGCCAATCAACCAACTTTGCCCTCTTCTAAGCGACTAAAAGCCATTCTAAATAACTGGATTGTGCGCGCCTATCGATCTGTGCACTGGGTTTCTTGTAATTATTGCTTTGCAAGAATTACAACACACAGATCAAGGTGTCCACTAGCAACCAGAATAATTAAATCGCAATGACTTCCTTACCGCCTTGCAATGAGGATAAAATTAGTGATAAGAAGTGAAAAGTTGATCAGATTTTATAGGGAATTCTCAGAACACGTTTGATGTGAATCCTCCATCTGCCCCACCCCTATCCTCATCCCAACATTTCAAATGCTTCTTCCAATAAGGCGTCCTAGCTTTCACAATAAACGGTTTCTTTTATTTAACCGCCTGCCGCGATTGACTGCACAGTAAGTGAGTCGAAAACACAGTAGCACCTTCCCATAATCCAACTTCCACTGCTTAAAGAGCTTCTTACCATCACTGTCCATCAAATCCTCTGCGACAGTCAAAATTCAAGTGAATAACAATTCTTTTTGCAAGTCACACACTACCACTTGTGCATGGCTAAATCCACGGCGCGAATTCGCCACGTGACGCGCTACTTACCCCCGTGGCCACCACTTGTCACACTGGCACACGTGTCTTATTGGCTGCGCAGCATTTCATTCTCGTCGGCTCGCCACTCATTCGTTCTGCTACATCGGGTCAACAGTTGCATCTGACTTGACCTGATCTCATCTAAACCAGGGCATAGGTGCACTTTGCTTTGATTAAAGCTGACATTTCAGTGTTCGAATCGATTGAAGATCAGTACTGATTAGCTGATGCAAAGCTGACATTGACGTGCAGGTGGAGAAACAGCACAAGAAATGGCTGCAACCTCCTCTATCGATTCTCAAATGAGTGGGAAGAAGTCTTGTCAGCTGAATGCTTTTAGGCGCACTTATGTTGTAAAGGCGGAGAGTGGGTGAGGTGCGAAGGTGGATTACATCCATATGGGGAAGGAGAAAAGTAATAAAGGTAGAGTGGTGTGGAAGGCATAATTCAGTGTGCGGTACGCCCGGGTAGCGCAGTAGGTTAGCTCGCCTCGCGGCCTTTTTCATTGCTTCCGTCAATCCCATTTACCTCGTATTTCGTTACGCCTACTAGGTCCTATCACCCACGCAGCGTTGCTTAACAACTTCCAACTGGCTTCGCGTCATCGACCTCCTTTTTCTCCACGTTCTATTAATTTTAGCATAAGTCGCAATCTCCCGTCCTTATCAGCTCCTCCCAATATTTACTTTTCTTTTGGCATTTTGAGTGTCCTTTACACCCTTCCATTTCCTGTTTTCTTCGCATTTCTTGAGCTTCTTCGCATTTTTGTGCTCGCCTGTTACTTTAGTTTTGCAATTACTTCAATTCTTTTGTTCTTTCTTGTCAACTTTTTTACTCCTTTATGGCGATTTTGTAAATGCAGCAAGCTTGAGTGGTCGTGGCGTTTCCAAACAAAGCTCGCTTTGGAGTTCTGCGCTTGTGGGCTGGTCGTACTTATCCAAAGTATTCACCTCCTCTACTTTTTCGTAAACTGTGTTCCTGCAAACATCTGATATTATTGCCTCACAGCGACGCGAATTGCTGCGTAAACTCAAGGAATAATCAACAAATCGACATCCATCCCCTGATCATCCTGAATGACTGCGTTGAAAGAAGCCATAATCCGGCCATTTCGAATAAAATATGAAGTTACAACCTTCGATTCGAGGAAGCCGAGGCCTTATCAAGTACTTGGCGAGAACTCTGCTTGTGCTTGAATGTAGGCTAAGCATGCACGCTTGAAATTGTGGTTATAAATTTACACGGGGTAACTACAGGGTCCAGTGGTCCTGCGGTATGGCTTCGACCCTAGGTGCGAGGGTTTTTGGACATTAAAATTCGGTTCAGCCCGAGCCCTGTTTTGTACACGGCAGATTATCTGGTAAACGCGTTTTGAAGTTACTGAGTTTCTAATTGGTAAAACTTCTGTTGGCCTCTATTTTCCTCTATGCCGCCTCCAAGTGCTTTGCAATTTCAACATATCATTCACATAAAGAGCGCCAAAATGGCTTTCTGAGGTCATCTGACCAAGTGTGATAATGGATCTCTCCGACATCAATTAGCTGATATTATCGCAGAACAGGGGTAACCAAGCTTTGCATTTGAAGCTTAATGCTCTTCTCACTCGACCTGCGACATGGTTCAAAGTTGATGGGTGGATGTGGCAATAAACTAGAAATTTCCATTTCGCAATACGCATTTAAATCACTTTGGGTCATTAGTGAATTTGGATCTATCTTTCTTCTTGTGAGTTATTCGCGCTTATTTGTCCTCCCTGCTCGACCTTGGATAAGGAAACCGGGCATTTTGTCTGTGCACATTCCAGCGACATGGTTCAGAGTTGATGGTTAGATGTGGCAAAGAACTGGAAAGTTTCGTTTTGCAGTACGCACTTAAAACATCTTGAGCCATCGGTGAATTCAGGTGTAGCTTCCCTTTTGTGGCATATTCGCATGTATTTATTGATGTTCTTTGCCATTTTTGTGCATATTGTACTTTGCTTTTAGTTCCCTTTGGTCAAATTTCGCCAGCGCCTGGGTGGTGCTTGCGAATCAATCATTTTCAGCCTTACTACTATGAGTAGCCAATGAAATGTACGCAAATGAATGGTCCCGGTCTCATTCAGAGGGAGGTAAATAAGTTCTACCTTATAAGGCCAGGTTTGCTAGTTACGCTTCGTGCCATCTAAGGACAGTTTCGGACTGACTTTGACTTCTTACAAGGGACTACTTCTTGTGTCAAATATTTCATTTATGCATTTCCTGCTCAACTATATCAAATTGAGCTCGAGGATGCTATGCTCTTCGACTTCTTCATTAGAACTGTTCGCCTAGGCAGACAATTCAAACGCTAACCGTCAAATTGAATGGTGCACTTAAGGCCAATTGAAGTAGGGCACTGGCGTATACTCTGTCTAATTAAGCTGGTTTCGTCCTAGGAGCATTGGCAAGAATTCAAATGCTACCAACGAATGGGAATTGAAACCCAAACCCTGGAATCAGTGATCTAATGAGACTCTTATGAGCAAAGCATCGCGAAATCATGGAAGTAATGACGGCGAAGTATCCAAGGGTTGGCCATTACCAATATGGTACATGCTTCCTACCATGAATAAATATGTGGGATGGCGCAGCAAAAGAAACATAAGATTTAGGCTAAAGTAACTACTGTTTTTGATATCTAACGCCACTTTAAAGGCTGTTTTGAAAAGAGAGCAAGAAGAAGGTTGAGGAAGAGCGACGGATGATGGGGGCATAAACGAGACAAAACGAAAGGAGGACTTAATGATTTCCAGTGGCAAACACTACGCACCCGAACGATTCCGGTTCGAGTCCACTGCAGGCTTTAGCATGGTGGAGTGCAATGTAATGCAACCATTTGGGATCAAGGCTTGATAATCAACCCGAACCCACTGCAAGTAGGTCTAAAGCTCTGCCCCCATATTACACCCGCCTCGGGGCCACAACTCGCAACGCACACGGCCTTTCACACGCATCCGCCCAGCCTCTCCGTTTCAGGTCAACCTACGTCCACACTCGCCTTTTTCTTCCTTCTAATCAGCCGCTTGCCAAACATTTGCGCAAGCCTAATTCTTCACTCCAGGATACCTCCTCTCTCACCTCGTCATCACTCATGTGATGTGGATAATGAGGTGTGGGATTCCTGGCACTATCGTACCACACCGGCCAGGTAATGTGTCTCTTGTGTCGTGCGTCATGACAAACTTTAGGCTCCGCATTTAGAACAGACTACAAAAAGCTCAAAACCGTCAATGCTTAAACAAGAGTGGTATTTCCTCTTCCACTATTTAGTGCACTTACACTCCTCAGTCTATCGACGTTACGACCAGAGGTGAGGCGTGGGGATAGATGTGTTCACTGAGCACTTGTGCTCAAACCTCAGTGATGCACCCTATTCAGATTAGCTTGTGTGTTTGTTGAAGAGTTGAACAACTACTGGACTTAACCAGGATGGCTGATCCGGATAGGAAGTCTTGACTGGAAACCACTTGCCTAAACGTTGTTTGCAGAAATGGTGTAAGGTGAAGTAAGGCTTAATATAAAAATTTGCGTGTCACCACTTATTATGCTCAATCCAGAAGCAGTAGCTAGGCAATGCTATGAATTAAACGCTTCAACAACCTATCATAATTGTAATTGTTAAAAAGCACAGGCATAAACATGGAAACCTGCTCAACACAACCTTTCCGATCTAGGCTAGGACAACAATGCAGGCAGTAGGTGAAGGCGCCATTTATTTTTTTGCACAAATAAACAAAAAGCATGGCGTACTCTACTGCAAGTATAGATGAATTCAGCCAACTGCATGGCTGAACGGCAGTGAACCCAACATACAGACCTGCCAGCAGTCGATGCAAACCAGTGCTGGGTAAAGGCACCTAAACCGCTAGTTACAGCAGCCTAGACGATCATTTGAGGCCTAGACAAGCGAGTGAACCACGTGGAATTTTCAATCGTGGGATTCACCCTAGACTGCCAGCATCTGACAGATGTGAAAGACTTCACTTCAGGGCAAGAAGGCACATTCCATTAATGCAAAAAATGACTAACAGACAGATAGCCTAATGAGGAACTCTTGCAATGCAAATAAATGCACACTTACACGCACTTATAAAGTGGCAAGTTCCCTCCTCCATGCATTTACACTCGTTCTTCACATAGACGGTTAATCTCTTCTGTCACCGTGTCATGAATGCAGGAATCAGCGAAAACGTCAAAACGTTTCCCGGTATCGCCGCAGCACATCTAGCTCGTACGCTACTTCACATGTCGGTTTCTTCCAATTTTTCGAAGAATAATTGAGAGTTTACACTCAACCCTCACATGCTCCAGCAGAGTCCGACTTGAATACCTCTTTAGACCAATTAAAACAAAACGGGGCGTAGAAAACCCATCCCAAACATAGCATAATTCTATTATAATCTTACCAACCAAGCCGTGGATTATTACTTAGTTTGGCAGAGGCGTGAGCTGCATATTAACGTCTTATTCACAGCAGATTCTTCGCCACCTCAGCTAAGGAGCACTTAAATTGTACAATAGCCGAAAGGAACATCGCTTTGCGTTCTTTTTGGTCACAACTGCATTCATCGTACAATAGCCGAAAGGAACATCGCTTTGCGTTCTTTTTGGTCACAATACCACTAACATTACACCATCAGCAGCAGCGCCTTCGCAGATGTGCTGGTGCTCTTTCGATGCCGCATAAATTGCAACCTGTTTTGCTTTGGTCTTCAAAATCGTAATCGCACCACGCCAAGTATTCCCCGAGCGCATCATCATCAGCTGGTGACCTTAGATACGCATAAGGGGCAAATAGGTGCAATATGCGTATCATACCATAAATTATTATCATTTTTTGTGTGCTGTCTAAATCAACAAAATTATTAGCTCTTTGCATCGATGCCACAAGTGCAAGTTGCACGTTATCGCATAAACACAACTGTAAAATTATATAACAGAAATGCACTAGTTGACGTTCGGTATGGGTATAGGACTATTTTACGTGCCTTTGCAGCTGCATATTCACTAGTTTGACTGAAATCTGAGTCACATCAGCAGTCTCAGACCTGTGCGCCGATTACCTACAAATATTTTGTCTAGGCAGAATGTCTTCCTTCGTCATTAAGAAGCTCCAAAGCGTTCCATAATTGTGAAATTTATCACCGTCATCTTATTATGGTTCTTAGCGTACATGTATGAGCATGCGTACAAAGTACATCGCTTTGAGTCAAATAAATGCAGTGCCTGCTGTCTTTAAGAAATGCCTTAATGGGCGGTGTTTATGCAAGCAAGTCGACATACCGGGCATATTTTTGACTCAGGCTCACATGGCTCCACTGCAGATCTATAAACTGCACTGATCCAAGTCCATTTTCCTGCTCATGCCACTCATTAGCAAGCACCTATATATTGGTTTCAGCTTGTCCTCGTGGATTCGTAACTCATTATTAGGGCATCAATGTTGCCATCGAAGACCATCAAAGACCATCAAAGTCAGTTTTAGTGCATCTTATTACGCTTATTGCTTGTGAGCCAAAATAACACTAGATGGGTTGATAATCAGTGCACCATACTGATAAGACTTATGATCCTTGATTTACTTATCCTCTTTGACCAACGTTACTCTTCCCCATTGCTGCAGCAGTGTGTCTTGAGAGCACTCCTTCACCTTTGCTTCGTCATTCCACCAAACGTGGCGCTAAGCGTTGCAGATATGATGTGATGCTTGCATAGACACGTCGCCTCAAATCCGCCTGGCAGTGGAAGTATTTCGAGGTGGTGCTTTACCTCCGAGCACAAAATTACTCACAGAGTAGTTATTCTTTATAGTATGCAGCAATGAGCAGCGGTCGGTCATGGTCTTCATGGATTGAAAGTGGTCTAAGAGAAATGTAAATTTCCTGTTGTAGCGATAAAACAGCAATTTGACATCCGATCCCTGATGCGGGAGTCGATTCCTTGGTAAGTAAAACACGCATATCATGGCTCACTTTTTCTTCAATTCCCTTCCAAGCTGCGATTATCTGCACTGCCAGACAGCTAAGATACCTACAGTTCACTGCGTTTAACATTGTTTAGTCTTCCTATTTATTGCATACCAATTTTCCTCATTTGCGAACTGGCTGCTTTTCATAAAAGGGGTGCTATAGTGGCGCCAAGTGTATTTCATTCCCACTTGTACTGGTGGGTAGACATGATGAGAACTAACCTATTTTAAGCATCATTAACCGATGCACCAAGCAATGGAAAGAGGCGCATACATTCATAAGGCAATGTGCAATAAAGAATCAAGCATTCTTTTGACTAAATTTTGCTTGTAAATGTGCTACTTCCACTTCTCGCTTCATCGGTGCATTTCAGAGTTACCGAGACAGCGGAATCAATGGCACGCCTTGACCAGTTGTGGTCTCGCATATGTTCCATTAATCTGAGACAATATAACTAAGAAAGTAGCTCTACATAATCCCATCCTATCTTATGTGTGTGCATGTGCGTTCGGTTGTTAGCCTAGATAAGTAAGTTTGGCAAAGAAGACGATCGCGTATAATTTGCCATTGAAAAGGAATAGGTTTGGAGTGAATATTTTTAAGAAGGGAGTAGGATGGCATAAGTGTAGTGGTCGGGGTGGTGCAATGGTATCAGAAACTTTGCGGTCTCTAAGAGAGCTCTTCCTCAATTTACCTGGCAGAATACTGCTGTGTGTCTCATTACGTCTGCAAATGCATCCGACTCTGTCCCACATTGCTATGTGTGACCTTTCACCACACACGTCCACGCCATGATCTTGCATCAAGACACATCGTTTTTTGGGGGGTCAAGGGCGGAGCCGGTTGAGGTATGAAGATTCAACTTGACTGCTTGTCAGTAGGTTGGTCGATCCTCCAATCTCTCTGCCTGTCTGCTTGTGCATGACTATGATGGAGCATTGCCTCTCAAATTGACAAATGCAAGTCGTTTCTAAGGCTAAAAGTGACTATTTTGTGTCTCCCTACAACTTGGCCTAAAAGTCAGTCTTACGGTGTGTAGTTGTTTTGGTGTCACATGGATGAGTGACAGAAACCAGAAAACCAGATGCACAGCGCATGGGAGCCGTTGTCGCATGCTCTTGTCTCGAGTCTTGTTGCTCACTTTTCAGCAAAGAGGCTAACATTACTTTCACGGGGCCATACCCATGCGAATTCTATCGCCAAGTCCATTGATGCAGGAAACACATTTGACTCGCCATCCATTCTTACTTCCTCCATCAAACACCCGGCCACCAAATGCCGAACTCATCGGTATTGAAATAAGTTTGTTAATGTAAACAAAGGAGGCGAATGTTAGCTTTGGCACAATACTTTGTTTACGAAGAGCAACCAATAAGAACCGTGTAGCTAACCCAAGTCCCTTTTAAACAGAAAATAAATTCAAACGCACAGAAAATGAACTAAGTTAAATGCGCTCTCGAAAACAATATTAAAATAGCATGAGTCACAACCGTTAAAACAGCCGCTAATTGCGACAAGGGTGGGATGTAATTAACGACACATCACCAACAGCAATATCACCACGTTTACGACACGACAATGCTGAGGAAGAAGAAAGATGGGGAGAAGACGGAGATAAGGCCATAGGAAGCATCGGCCGAGTTGGGCGGCGGTCTCTGGGACGGTGTTGCTAGAACATTAGCAAAGTTTAGAAATTGTGAATTTTTTTTTAAGGTCCCTTATTATTAGTTGTATTTGTATATGACCTATTCGATCCCTGTGTGGATTACTTTTAATTTTACCTACCCGAAGTCCTCAAAACAATGTGTTACACATCGAAGGAGATGTGGCTAGGTCTGTTGAATGAGATAGTAAAAGAGTCAGTAGACTGGGCTCAGGAGGTAAGCAAGTACGCAGGTGGCAACGAGATAGTGAGGAAGGATTTGGTAAGGCAGGGAAGATTGGCTGCGTAACGCTATGGTTGCGTAGTTAGGGGTGAATGGCTAATCCACTAGGGTACTCCCGCGTGGCTTCAAATCTCACCTGCGTCGCGATGGCAATGCTTATGACGCAAGTAATCTGTTTCTGCTGCGCTAGAACATTGACCTCCATGTGTGCATACGCAGGAGCTTGTGCGGGGGAAGAGTTAGGTAGCAAACAACACTACTGATATCCACCGCAACCCGCAGTGGAAGCAAAGGCATTTAATTCTACAACCCACCACTCTCCTTGCTAAGCTACTACCGTATCGTCAATCCTCCAACTGCTCCACTTTGGACCTAGATGGTCGTTTGTAATTAGCGCTTAGGTATCCATTAGGTGGCAGTGCTTACAAGACCCACGGCACTGTTCAGACGTGTGCCGCATGTGCATCAGCTTAGCTGCCCACAGTCGTATGCTCAACAACCGCAGAGGCGTTGTCATCGATAGTGGAAATGACTACAGTGTTGATTTCGGTAATGTTGTTACACTGTGGTGAGCCGAAGGAGTGAGGTGACTTGGAATTCGTCTGTTGGGTGCCAGCGATGGCAACCACGACAGCTCCTGATTCTTCCACCAAGAACACGGCCCAGGCACTAGCTCACCCAACAAACAGGTGTTGAGGTGAGAGCATCAGTAAGCAACTACTCGTATGTCATGCCAATGCCAAATTCAGTGAGCTCGACAGGGAATGGATGCGATTAATAAACACACCGCCGACACGGCCACCACCACTCCCACGGCCATGACAATGAAGGGGAGGAGATAAACATCGATATTTTGTAGACTCTCATTAGTGGTTTGCACTAGCAATGCGGCGGTAGGATGAGCAATGGTGTAATACAGTGGACTGAGGCAGGACCGGCCAAATCCATAATGCCTAACAGCCTAACTAAGCAAGCCACCTAACTTGACAACAAAGCAGCCTGCTTAAAAACGCCTTGTTTGTGGCAGAATCTTTACGACCAAAATTAATGTTATTGTGTTTTATTGATTTACTTTTCTGAAATGAAAAAGCATTTTGCGAATTGCGATACGATACAGTTCTAGCAAACATGAGCTGCTAGTGAATACATGTCACCAATGTGTCACGTAAAAAACAAATAGTTGAGACGAGGAGCGTGGATACTCACTACAGACAGAATAGCCTCAGCTTAAAACAGGTTTGAAATCAGGAGCATAAAAATTGCTTAAGTATGTAGGGTGATAACCTCGCTCGTCAGGTAACCCATCACAAGCATGGAACTAAGAATTGGACGAGCATAATCACCATCTCAAATAGTGGTATAGCTAGTGCATTCTGCCTCAACAATCGCCGAAATCCAGGGCCGAATGCTGTTGACTGAGGGTGCGACTTTCGTGAGACGCTCCGCGTGCTACACGGCATCAGTTGCTGAGTTCTGATTTCGAAGGGTAAGCAATGCGGGCGAGTGGTCACTGCAGTAACAACGCAGACATCAATTCTGGCTGAAGGTGTATTTTCCCTGTGGCAGTTCATGTCTCCTGATCGGTTGATTAGTTGTTGTTTACATTTGGCGTGTTTGTTCACTTATTGCGGATGTGACCACATAAAAATCACATTCATCCTAAAACATGTAGGTTTAATCATCAAAACACACAAAAGCAGTAGAAACGTCAACAAATGTGCACCAATTGGTCGCAAAAGCAAAGGTGCACCCAAGCTTACCTACGATGTTAAGCGCTTTCCAGTAACGCACTGCAAAGCGTGGATTGCTCTTCTTTTGCCGCATTCATCCTTCAACTCTGAACAGAGTTGGGCAAGCATGAACAGTCACGAAACAATCCAAAATTGCATGCGGAAGATATCTGGCTAGAAGAAAGTTTGATTGCTCCTATTCGGTGGTTAAACCATTTAATTAATCTAGAAGAAATCCATACACGTCAGGCAGTGAGCCAGTAAACTAGTATGTTTACACGCGAGCGATGACCATGGAAAGCAATGTTGGTACTGTTTGCGGATATGGGAGGCTAAGAATGACGATGAGGACGGTGACCCGCAAAATTGAAATCAAATAAGGTTGAGAAATTGTATCACACACTCATCAAAGCACATGCGAGCTACGAAGCCGATAACGGACACAGCCAAGATTTTGAACCCAAGACGTCTCGAATTCGAAGCGAGAACCATACCTGCAGACTACCAGTGCTACGACGCTTGTCCTGGTGACCTAATGAATAAGGCGTCGGTTTCCGGAGCCGAAGATTGTGGGCTCGAGTCCTACTCAGGATGGTTGATTTATACCTTTTTGACACGGTCGTATGATCGAGAGGTGGGTCTTGATAAGTCGATCATTCCTGGGCCTTTCAGTGAGCGATAATGCTAATCGAAGTCAGCAGCGTACAAGGAAAGACAGTGCATTTGCGCTTTCGTATAGCAAACACTGAGAACAAAAAGATGTGCATCTACCACTCGGGTTCACTAGTAGATGTCAGCTTCTACCATTGGTACTAGGCGAAATTTGACCCTGATCAAATATATGTACAAGCAAATGTCGCAAGAGGAGGTCTCTCCTTATCAATGCGGCCGTATGCAGCTTCGAACAGTCACAGTGATTGGTCTGAAGATTGTGTGTAATGAGTATGAAGTATGCCAGCCGTTGTTAGCATTCGCTAATGAAGCGGACAACAGGAGCACGTCCAACGTGATGCATCCATACAAACAGGGCATCTCCTCGACACCACAGAGATAACGGTGGCAGCAGGAGTAAACAATTATTCGGGCGGAAGTAGCAGTTCTGAAAGTAAGTTGATCTATGGGTGCAGAAATTGGCAAAAATTTTTTTGAAACATCACAAGCACTTAAGTATGTTGTACCTACAAAACTGTTAAAAAAGGTTGGAAACAATTGGCATATACGAACCAAACAATTAAATCAGTCATAAAGTTAATGTGGTCGATGAAAATGGACTGTAAACGTTCCTAGGAAAGGTGAAGAAAGCGAAGGAAGTGAGTAGGGAAGAGGGATACTTTGAATTTTAAAAAGAGAAGGGATATTGTCTGGAGCAAAACAGAATGGAAGAGTGCAATTTCATTGAGCAATTAACGGGATTAGAGGATTGAGAGGGAGTGATGCGAAGTGACTTGGAAGTTGTTTAGTAGCACTATCAGACCGATGCAATGCAACACGTGTGCTTCCGAGCTCGAGTTCCATACGATACGATTTTACCGCCCGCTCGTGGACCGGCGAACACTATCGCCCTTACCGCATTGACCGATTCATCCACCTGCAACAGGGGCAGTTGTTGCACGATGCCTTTTACTCATACTTTACGTCAAAACCTAGCCAAGACATGAAACTGACTTTGGCATAATACGGGGCAGTGCTGAGTTAATTTGTGGTGTCGCAAGTAATTCCACCGACGGTGCGAAATCTCCCAAAATTAATTTGATTAACTACTATTATGTTCTGGTCTCCTGTTGGCAAATACATTTATCGTCTAACAAACGTTTGTTTTAGGTAACGTTACTCAGGTGTCTGGGTTGTGGATAACAGCTAGCTTTGCTACTTAAGTTGTAGGTCACATGCTCACACTCCAGGAGTTTCAATATTTGACATCGAACTCACCCTTTTTCCTGTTTTTTACAGTGCACCAAACGACTGCAGGCGCAAGAGCATTTGTGGATGAAAGCGCAGGCAGGTCGCCACATCTATTGGATGTGAACAAGCAGCTATTCATTACAGAGAAGGCGGGACAACACCAACCCACCTCAAGTGATAAAGCTTCCTAATTGACGTCGTTAACCTTGCTGGCGCAACTGCATCATCACCGCGTAAACGAAAGGGAATAGGAATTAAAATATGCAACATTTGTCGATAGTAAAAGCTCAACAAATTCTTATTGTCGATTTTTTATTTGATAGAGCCTAATCGCTTTCAATGTTTTGCTTTTGCCAACCAGAAGTAAGCATGCCCATGCTGAAGTCTCAACATCGAATCAAACGACAAGCACTGACATCAGCCTCTTAGCCGATCGTAACAGTTAGGGCATAGCATCTGGCAAAACGAGATTTTCGATTTCTAGTGTCCTGTGGACAAAAAGGGGGCACTGTACAATGAACTGCCATCGCAACCGATTTCCTATGAAAAAATGCCTTTTTGGTAGCCGCCTGTGCATTTGAGTTGCTTGAAAAGAAAGCTAATAAATTTGCTAACCCAGAAAAAGGTTATAATATAAGACTGAGTCAAAAAACAAGAGCGCAAAGGAGAGAGTTGAATCTAAGTTACCGAATCGCCTCCCTATTCATACGATTCGCTTGTCACTAAACGTTAGTCAAGTTTCGTGTGACAAATATACCTGAGGTTGCACCAAATTCCAGGATTTGTGCCACTCCATCAAGTCGGGATGCTGTCCATTGTGCAAGACTCCATGTCAGGCCGGAAAATCCATTTTGCTCGCTTTAGTAAATGATGAGTGTGGAAAATCTCAATTCGCATCCTTCTTCCAGTACTAGTCTCTTAGCAAGTAAATTCAAAGGTCGTGATGGAGGAATGTATCTGCCCGCGTGTGCTAATTTGCATCTTGCAGACAAGGCATCTAGGAAGCATTGGGGATGGAGTGTTTTAAGAGGCATTCAAGACTGAGTCAGTGTGGCCTAGTGGTCTAAGGTACTAATTTTAGGCACCAGCCTGAAAGGGCACCAGCTCGTCCCCTTTTATCTAGTTGCACTATACTTTCACTCAGTACTGTCCCAGCAGGGCAAAATGGTGGGTCAGCGAACCGAAAAGAAGTTGAAAATATTGTATGAGGCAACAGCTAGAGTATTTGAATAATTTACACGGCCTTACAGTAGGTCGGGCATCTATCAGTCCTGCAAGGGTACATAGCTAAGTTTGTTCATGCTGCCCTTCCAGGTGCTGCTGTGAGAAGGCTATATTGAGACTTATCCATTAATGTCCGGATGCACAGGAACAATTGAGGGGTAGCTGAAAGAAGACGGCTAATCCTGAAGGGTATTTCTTTCCCAAAGTGGCATACAACATGCAGCAGATTTTATCTTAAAATATGTGTAGAAATAACGTGCATATGAACTGTGATGCAGAAGTGGCCCACTTATCTAAGCAGCGTGTTTAAAATGTTTCACTGCTGATCAGACTGCAAACATAAGTCATACGTTTTTTCTAGAGTAGCGCATGATTTATATTTAGTGATAAAGTGGCCTGTCAGAATCAAGCTTCTCACTTGATTTGCTTACCCATTTTATTTGTAAATTACCGCTGTTTAAACTGACCAAGG
The DNA here is from genome assembly GCA_001923025.3 of Taenia multiceps. Lineage (NCBI taxonomy): Eukaryota > Metazoa > Platyhelminthes > Cestoda > Cyclophyllidea > Taeniidae > Taenia > Taenia multiceps. The sequence continues at coordinate 65,583,879 of CM010311.1, read as the reverse complement.
CAGCGGTGGATGCTAAGCATAACTTAACACGAGTAGCGATCTCATCAGTGTCAGGTTCCTCAACATCATGCGCTTCTGATCTGAATAGTTAATATGCCTAACAAGGTATT
>CM010311.1:65524627-65583669 GCA_001923025.3 Taenia multiceps | reverse complement strand
TCCAAGTATTCACCTCCTCTACTTTTTCGTAAACTGTGTTTCCTGCAAACATCTGATATTATTGCCTCACAGCGACGCGAATTGCTGCGTAAACTCAAGGAATAATCAACAAATCGACATCCATCCCCTGATCATCCTGAATGACTGCGTTGAAAGAAGCCATAATCCGGCCATTTCGAATAAAATATGAAGTTACAACCTTCGATTCGAGGAAGCCGAGCCTTATCAAGTACTTGCGAGAACTCTGCTTGTGCTTGAATGTAGGCTAAGCATGCACGCTTGAAATTGTGGTTATAAATTTACACGGGTAATACAGGGTCCAGTGGTCCTGCGGTATGGCTTCGACCCTAGGTGCGAGGGTTTTTGGACATTAAAATTCGGTCAGCCGAGCCCTGTTTTGTACACGGCAGATTATCTGGTAAACGCGTTTTGAAGTTACTGAGTTTCTAATTGGTAAAACTTCTGTTGGCCTCATTTTCCTCTATGCCGCCTCCAAGTGCTTTGCAATTTCAACATATCATTCACATAAAGAGCGCCAAAATGGCTTTCTGAGGTCATCTGACCAAGTGTGATAATGATCTCTCCGACATCAATTAGCTGATATTATCGCAGAACAGGGTAACCAAGCTTGCATTTGAAGCTTAATGCTCTTCTCACTCGACCTGCGACATGGTTCAAAGTTGATGGGTGGATGTGGCAATAAACTAGAAATTTCCATTTCGCAATACGCATTTAAATCACTTTGGGTCATTAGTGAATTTGGATCTATCTTTCTTCTTGTGAGTTATTCGCGCTTATTTGTCCTCCCTGCTCGACCTTGGATAAGGAAACCGGGCATTTTGTCTGTGCACATTCCAGCGACATGTTCAGAGTTGATGGTTAGATGTGGCAAAGAATGGAAAGTTTCGTTTTGCAGTACGCACTTAAAACATCTTGAGCCATCGGTGAATTCAGGTGTAGCTTCCCTTTTGTGGCATATTCGCATGTATTTATTGATGTTCTTTGCCATTTTGTGCATATTGTACTTTGCTTTTAGTTCCTTTGGTCAAATTTCGCCAGCGCCTGGGTGGTGCTTGCGATCAATCATTTTCAGCCTTACTACTATGAGTAGCCAATGAAATGTACGCAAATGAATGGTCCCGGTCTCATTCAGAGGGAGGTAAATAAGTTCTACCTTATAAGGCCAGGTTTGCTAGTTACGCTTCGTGCCATCTAAGGACAGTTTCGGACTGACTTTGACTTCTTACAAGGACTACTTCTTGTGTCAAATATTTCATTTATGCATTTCTGCTCAACTATATCAAATTGAGCTCGAGGATGCTATGCTCTTCGACTTCTTCATTAGAACTGTTCGCCTAGGCAGACAATTCAAACCGCTAACCGTCAAATTGAATGGTGCACTTAAGGCCAATTGAAGTAGGCACTGGCGTACTATGTCTAATTAAGCTGCGTTTTCGTCCTAGGAGCATTGGCAAGAATTCAAATGCTACCAACGAATGGGAATTGAAACCCAAACCCTGGAATCAGTGATCTAATGAGACTCTTATGAGCAAAGCATCGCGAAATCATGGAAGTAATGACGGCGAAGTATCCAAGGGTTGGCCATTACCAATATGGTACATGCTTCCTACCATGAATAAATATGTGGATGGCGCAGCAAAAGAACATAAGATTTAGGCTAAAGTAACTACTGTTTTTGATATCTAACGCCACTTTAAAGGCTGTTTGAAAAGAGAGCAAGAAGAAGGTTGAGGAAGAGCGACGGATGATGGGGGCATAAACGAGACAAAACGAAAGGAGGACTTAATGATTTCCAGTGGCAAACACTACGCACCCGAACGATTCCGGTTCGAGTCCACTGCAGGCTTTAGCATGGTGGAGTGCAATGTAATGCAACCATTTGGGATCAAGGCTTGATAATCAACCCGAACCCACTGCAAGTAGGTCTAAAGCTCTGCCCCCATATTACACCCGCCTCGGGGCCACAACTCGCAACGCACACGGCCTTTCACACGCATCCGCCCAGCCTCTCCGTTCAGGTCAACCTACGTCCACACTCGCCTTTTTCTTCCTTCTAATCAGCCGCTTGCCAAACATTTGCGCAAGCCTAATTTCACTCCAGGATACCTCCTCTCTCACCTCGTCATCACTCATGTGATGTGGATAATGAGGTGTGGGATTCCTGGCACTATCGTACCACACCGGCCAGGTAATGTGTCTCTTGTGTCGTGCGTCATGACAAACTTTAGGCTCCGCATTTAGAACAGACTACAAAAAGCTCAAAACCGTCAATGCTTAAACAAGAGTGGTATTTCCTCTTCCACTATTTAGTGCACTTACACTCCTCAGTCTATCGACGTTACGACCAGAGGTGAGGCGTGGGGATAGATGTGTTCACTGAGCACTTGTGCTCAAACCTCAGTGATGCACCCTATTCAGATTAGCTTGTGTGTTTGTTGAAGAGTTGAACAACTACTGGACTTAACCAGGATGGCTGATCCGGATAGGAAGTCTTGACTGGAAACCACTTGCCTAAACGTTGTTTGCAGAAATGGTGTAAGGTGAAGTAAGGCTTAATATAAAAATTTGCGTGTCACCACTTATTATGCTCAATCCAGAAGCAGTAGCTAGGCAATGCTATGAATTAAACGCTTCAACAACCTATCATAATTGTAATTGTTAAAAAGCACAGGCATAAACATGGAAACCTGCTCAACACAACCTTTCCGATCTAGGCTAGGACAACAATGCAGGCAGTAGGTGAAGGCGCCATTTATTTTTTTGCACAAATAAACAAAAAGCATGGCGTACTCTACTGCAAGTATAGATGAATTCAGCCAACTGCATGGCTGAACGGCAGTGAACCCAACATACAGACCTGCCAGCAGTCGATGCAAACCAGTGCTGGGTAAAGGCACCTAAACCGCTAGTTACAGCAGCCTAGACGATCATTTGAGGCCTAGACAAGCGAGTAAACCACGTGGAATTTTCAATCGTGGGATTCACCCTAGACTGCCAGCATCTGACAGATGTGAAAGACTTCACTTCAGGGCAAGAAGGCACATTCCATTAATGCAAAAAATGACTAACAGACAGATAGCCTAATGAGGAACTCTTGCAATGCAAATAAATGCACACTTACACGCACTTATAAAGTGGCAAGTTCCCTCCTCCATGCATTTACACTCGTTCTTCACATAGACGGTTAATCTCTTCTGTCACCGTGTCATGAATGCAGGAATCAGCGAAAACGTCAAAACGTTTCCCGGTATCGCCGCAGCACATCTAGCTCGTACGCTACTTCACATGTCGGTTTCTTCCAATTTTTCGAAGAATAATTGAGAGTTTACACTCAACCCTCACATGCTCCAGCAGAGTCCGACTTGAATACCTCTTTAGACCAATTAAAACAAAACGGGGCGTAGAAAACCCATCCCAAACATAGCATAATTCTATTATAATCTTACCAACCAAGCCGTGGATTATTACTTAGTTTGGCAGAGGCGTGAGCTGCATATTAACGTCTTATTCACAGCAGATTCTTCGCCACCTCAGCTAAGGAGCACTTAAATTGTACAATAGCCGAAAGGAACATCGCTTTGCGTTCTTTTTGGTCACAACTGCATTCATCGTACAATAGCCGAAAGGAACATCGCTTTGCGTTCTTTTTGGTCACAATACCACTAACATTACACCATCAGCAGCAGCGCCTTCGCAGATGTGCTGGTGCTCTTTCGATGCCGCATAAATTGCAACCTGTTTTGCTTTGGTCTTCAAAATCGTAATCGCACCACGCCAAGTATTCCCCGAGCGCATCATCATCAGCTGGTGACCTTAGATACGCATAAGGGGCAAATAGGTGCAATATGCGTATCATACCATAAATTATTATCATTTTTTGTGTGCTGTCTAAATCAACAAAATTATTAGCTCTTTGCATCGATGCCACAAGTGCAAGTTGCACGTTATCGCATAAACACAACTGTAAAATTATATAACAGAAATGCACTAGTTGACGTTCGGTATGGGTATAGGACTATTTTACGTGCCTTTGCAGCTGCATATTCACTAGTTTGACTGAAATCTGAGTCACATCAGCAGTCTCAGACCTGTTCGCCGATTACCTACAAATATTTTGTCTAGGCAGAATGTCTTCCTTCGTCATTAAGAAGCTCCAAAGCGTTCCATAATTGTGAAATTTATCACCGTCATCTTATTATGGTTCTTAGCGTACATGTATGAGCATGCGTGCAAAGTACATCTCTTTGAGTCAAGTGAATGCAGTGCCTGCTGTCTTTAAGAAATGCCTTAATGGGCGGTGTTTATGCAAGCAAGTCGACATACCGGGCATATTTTTGACTCAGGCTCACATGGCTCCACTGCAGATCTATAAACTGCACTGATCCAAGTCCATTTTCCTGCTCATGCCACTCATTAGCAAGCACCTATATATTGGTTTCAGCTTGTCCTCGTGGATTCGTAACTCATTATTAGGGCATCAATGTTGCCATCGAAGACCATCAAAGACCATCAAAGTCAGTTTTAGTGCATCTTATTACGCTTATTGCTTGTGAGCCAAAATAACACTAGATGGGTTGATAATCAGTGCACCATACTGATAAGACTTATGATCCTTGATTTACTTATCCTCTTTGACCAACGTTACTCTTCCCCATTGCTGCAGCAGTGTGTCTTGAGAGCACTCCTTCACCTTTGCTTCGTCATTCCACCAAACGTGGCGCTAAGCGTTGCAGATATGATGTGATGCTTGCATAGACACGTCGCCTCAAATCCGCCTGGCAGTGGAAGTATTTCGAGGTGGTGCTTTACCTCCGAGCACAAAATTACTCACAGAGTAGTTATTCTTTATAGTATGCAGCAATGAGCAGCGGTCGATCACGGTCCTCATGGATTAAAAGTGGTCTAAGAGAAATGCAACTTTCCTCCTGTAGCAATAAAACAGCAATTTAACATCCGATCCCTGATGCGGGAGTCGATTTCCTTGGTAAGTGAAACACGCATAATCATGGCTCACATTTTCTTCAATTCCTCTTCCAAGCTGCGATTGTCTGCACTCCAGACAGCTAAGATACCTACAGTTCTCTGCGTTTAACATTGTCCAGTCTTCCTGTTTATTGCATGCCAATTTTCCTCATTTGCGAACTGGCTGCTTTTCATAAAAGGGGTGCTATAGCGGCGCCAAGTGTATTTCATTCCCACTTGTACTGGTGGGTAGACATGATGAGAACTAACCTATTTTAAGCATCATTAACCGATGCACCAAGCAATGGAAAGAGGCGCATACATTCATAAGGCAATGTGCAATAAAGAATCAAGCATTCTTTTGACTAAATTTTGCTTGTAAATGTGCTACTTCCACTTCTCGCTTCATCGGGGCATTTCAGAGTTACCGAGACAGCGGAATCAATGGCACGCCTTGACCAGTTGTGGTCTCGCATATGTTCCATTAATCTGAGACAATATAACTAAGAAAGTAGCTCTACATAATCCCATCCTATCTTATGTGTGTGCATGTGCGTTCGGTTGTTAGCCTAGATAAGTAAGTTTGGCAAAGAAGACGATCGCGTATAATTTGCCATTGAAAAGGAATAGGTTTGGAGTGAATATTTTTAAGAAGGGAGTAGGATGGCATAAGTGTAGTGGTCGGGGTGGTGCAATGGTATCAGAAACTTTGCGGTCTCTAAGAGAGCTCTTCCTCAATTTACCTTGGCAGAATACTGCTGTGTGTCTCATTACGTCTGCAAATGCATCCGACTCTGTCCCACATTGCTATGTGTGACCTTTCACCACACACGTCCACGCCATGATCTTGCATCAAGACACATCGTTTTTTGGGGGGTCAAGGGCGGAGCCGGTTGAGGTATGAAGATTCAACTTGACTGCTTGTCAGTAGGTTGGTCGATCCTCCAATCTCTCTGCCTGTCTGCTTGTGCATGACTATGATGGAGCATTGCCTCTCAAATTGACAAATGCAAGTCGTTTCTAAGGCTAAAAGTGACTATTTTGTGTCTCCCTACAACTTGGCCTAAAAGTCAGTCTTACGGTGTGTAGTTGTTTTGGTGTCACATGGATGAGTGACAGAAACCAGAAAACCAGATGCACAGCGCATGGGAGCCGTTGTCGCATGCTCTTGTCTCGAGTCTTGTTGCTCACTTTTCAGCAAAGAGGCTAACATTACTTTCACGGGGCCATACCCATGCGAATTCTATCGCCAAGTCCATTGATGCAGGAAACACATTTGACTCGCCATCCATTCTTACTTCCTCCATCAAACACCCGGCCACCAAATGCCGAACTCATCGGTATTGAAATAAGTTTGTTAATGTAAACAAAGGAGGCGAATGTTAGCTTTGGCACAATACTTTGTTTACGAAGAGCAACCAATAAGAACCGTGTAGCTAACCCAAGTCCCTTTTAAACAGAAAATAAATTCAAACGCACAGAAAATGAACTAAGTTAAATGCGCTCTCGAAAACAATTTTAAAATAGCATGAGTCACAACTGTTAAAACAGCCGCTAATTGCGACAAGGGTGGGATGTGATTAACGACACATCACCAATAGCAGTATCACCACGTTTACGACACGACAATGCTGAGGAAGAAGAAAGATGGGGAGAAGACGGAGATAAGGCCATAGGAAGCATCGGCCGAGTTGGGCAGCGGTCTCTGGGACGGTGTTGCTAGAACATTAGCAAAGTTTAGAAATTCTGAATTTTTTTTAAGGTCCTTTATTATTAGTTGTATTTGTTCATGGTCCATTCGATCCCTGTGTGGATTACTTTTAATTTTACCTACCCGAAGTCCTCAAAACAATGTGTTACACATCGAAGGAGATGTGGCTAGGTCTGTTGAATGAGATAGTAAAAGAGTCAGTAGACTGGGCTCAGGAGGTAAGCAAGTACGCAGGTGGCAACGAGATAGTGAGGAAGGATTTGGTAAGGCAGGGAAGATTGGCTGCGTAACGCTATGGTTGCGTAGTTAGGGGTGAATGGCTAATCCACTAGGGTACTCCCGCGTGGCTTCAAATCTCACCTGCGTCGCGATGGCAATGCTTATGACGCAAGTAATCTGTTTCTGCTGCGCTAGAACATTGACCTCCATGTGTGCATACGCAGGAGCTTGTGCGGGGGAAGAGTTAGGTAGCAAACAACACTACTGATATCCACCGCAACCCGCAGTGGAAGCAAAGGCATTTAATTCTACAACCCACCACTCTCCTTGCTAAGCTACTACCGTATCGTCAATCCTCCAACTGCTCCACTTTGGACCTAGATGGTCGTTTGTAATTAGCGCTTAGGTATCCATTAGGTGGCAGTGCTTACAAGACCCACGGCACTGTTCAGACGTGTGCCGCATGTGCATCAGCTTAGCTGCCCACAGTCGTATGCTCAACAACCGCAGAGGCGTTGTCATCGATAGTGGAAATGACTACAGTGTTGATTTCGGTAATGTTGTTACACTGTGGTGAGCCGAAGGAGTGAGGTGACTTGGAATTCGTCTGTTGGGTGACAGCGATGGCAACCACGACAGCTCCTGATTCTTTCACCAAGAACACGGCCCAGGCACTAGCTCACCCAACAAACAGGTGTTGAGGTGAGAGCATCAGTAAGCAACCACTCGTATGTCATGCCAATGCCAAATTCAGTGAGCTCGACAGGGAATGGATGCGATTAATAAACACACCGCCGACGCGGCCACCACCACTCCCACGGCCATGACAATGAAGGGGAGGAGATAAACATCGATATTTTGTAGACTCTCATTAGTGGTTTGCACTAGCAATGCGGCGGTAGGATGAGCAATGGTGTAATACAGTGGACTGAGGCAGGACCGGCCAAATCCATAATGCCTAACAGCCTAACTAAGCAAGACACCCAACTTGACAACAAAGCAGCCTGCTTAAAAACGCCTTGTTTGTGGCAGAATCTTTACGACCAAAATTAATGTTATTGTGTTTTATTGATTTACTTTTCTGAAATGAAAAAGCATTTTGCGAATTGCGATACGATACAGTTCTAGCAAACATGAGCTGCTAGTGAATACATGTCACCAATGTGTCACGTAAAAAACAAATAGTTGAGACGAGGAGCGTGGATACTCACTACAGACAGAATAGCCTCAGCTTAAAACAGGTTTGAAATCAGGAGCATAAAAATTGCTTAAGTATGTAGGGTGATAACCTCGCTCGTCAGGTAACCCATCACAAGCATGGAACTAAGAATTGGACGAGCATAATCACCATCTCAAATAGTGGTATAGCTAGTGCATTCTGCCTCAACAATCGCCGAAATCCAGGGCCGAATGCTGTTGACTGAGGGTGCGACTTTCGTGAGACGCTCCGCGTGCTACACGGCATCAGTTGCTGAGTTCTGATTTCGAAGGGTAAGCAATGCGGGCGAGTGGTCACTGCAGTAACAACGCAGACATCAATTCTGGCTGAAGGTGTATTTTCCCTGTGGCAGTTCATGTCTCCTGATCGGTTGATTAGTTGTTGTTTACATTTGGCGTGTTTGTTCACTTATTGCGGATGTGACCACATAAAAATCACATTCATCCTAAAACATGTAGGTTTAATCATCAAAACACACAAAAGCAGTAGAAACGTCAACAAATGTGCACCAATTGGTCGCAAAAGCAAAGGTGCACCCAAGCTTACCTACGATGTTAAGCGCTTTCCAGTAACGCACTGCAAAGCGTGGATTGCTCTTCTTTTGCCGCATTCATCCTTCAACTCTGAACAGAGTTGGGCAAGCATGAACAGTCACGAAACAATCCAAAATTGCATGCGGAAGATACCTGGCTAGAAGAAAGTTTGATTGCTCCTATTCGGTGGTTAAACCATTTAATTAATCTAGAAGAAATCCATACACGTCAGGCAGTGAGCCAGTAAACTAGTATGTTTACACGCGAGCGATGACCATGGAAAGCAATGTTGGTACTGTTTGCGGATATGGGAGGCTAAGAATGACGATGAGGACGGTGACCCGCAAAATTGAAATCAAATAAGGTTGAGAAATTGTATCACACACTCATCAAAGAACATGCGAGCTACGAAGCCGATAACGGACACAGCCAAGATTTTGAACCCAAGACGTCTCGAATTCGAAGCGAGAACCATACCTGCAGACTACCAGTGCTACGACGCTTGTCCTGGTGACCTAATGAATAAGGCGTCGGTTTCCGGAGCCGAAGATTGTGGGCTCGAGTCCTACTCAGGATGGTTGATTTATACCTTTCTGACACGGTCGTATGATCGAGAGGTGGGTCTTGATAAGTCGATCATTCCTGGGCCTTTCAGTGGGCGGTAATGCTAATCAAAGTCAGCAGCGTACAAGGAAAGACAGTGCATTTGCGCTTTCGTATAGCAAACACTGAGAACAAAAAGATGTGCATCTACCACTCGGGTTCACTAGTAGATGTCAGCTTCTACCATTGGTACTAGGCGAAATTTGACCCTGATCAAATATATGTACAAGCAAATGTCGCAAGAGGAGGTCTCTCCTTATCAATGCGGCCGTATGCAGCTTCGAACAGTCACAGTGATTGGTCTGAAGATTGTGTGTAATGAGTATGAAGTATGCCAGCCGTTGTTAGCATTCGCTAATGAAGCGGACAACAGGAGCACGTCCAACGTGATGCATCCATACAAACAGGGCATCTCCTCGACACCACAGAGATAACGGTGGCAGCAGGAGTAAACAATTATTCGGGCGGAAGTAGCAGTTCTGAAAGTAAGTTGATCTATGGGTGCAGAAATTGGCAAAAATTTTTTTGAAACATCACAAGCACTTAAGTATGTTGTACCTACAAAACTGTTAAAAAAGGTTGGAAACAATTGGCATATACGAACCAAACAATTAAATCAGTCATAAAGTTAATGTGGTCGATGAAAATGGACTGTAAACGTTCCTAGGAAAGGTGAAGAAAGCGAAGGAAGTGAGTAGGGAAGAGGGATACTTTGAATTTTAAAAAGAGAAGGGATATTGTCTGGAGCAAAACAGAATGGAAGAGTGCAATTTCATTGAGCAATTAACGGGATTAGAGGATTGAGAGGGAGTGATGCGAAGTGACTTGGAAGTTGTTTAGTAGCACTATCAGACCGATGCAATGCAACACGTGTGCTTCCGAGCTCGAGTTCCATACGATACCGATTTTACCGCCCGCTCGTGGACCGGCGAACACTATCGCCCTTACCGCATTGACCGATTCATCCACCTGCAACAGGGGCAGTTGTTGCACGATGCCTTTTACTCATACTTTACGTCAAAACCTAGCCAAGACATGAAACTGACTTTGGCATAATACGGGGGCAGTGCTGAGTTAATTTGTGGTGTCGCAAGTAATTCCACCGACGGTGCGAAATCTCCCAAAATTAATTTGATTAACTACTATTATGTTCTGGTCTCCTGTTGGCAAATACATTTATCGTCTAACAAACGTTTGTTTTAGGTAACGTTACTCAGGTGTCTGGGTTGTGGATAACAGCTAGCTTTGCTACTTAAGTTGTAGGTCACATGCTCACACTCCAGGAGTTTCAATATTTGACATCGAACTCACCCTTTTTCCTGTTTTTTACAGTGCACCAAACGACTGCAGGCGCAAGAGCATTTGTGGATGAAAGCGCAGGCAGGTCGCCACATCTATTGGATGTGAACAAGCAGCTATTCATTACAGAGAAGGCGGGACAACACCAACCCACCTCAAGTGATAAAGCTTCCTAATTGACGTCGTTAACCTTGCTGGCGCAACTGCATCATCACCGCGTAAACGAAAGGGAATAGGAATTAAAATATGCAACATTTGTCGATAGTAAAAGCTCAACAAATTCTTATTGTCGATTTTTTTATTTGATAGAGCCTAATCGCTTTCAATGTTTTGCTTTTGCCAACCAGAAGTAAGCATGCCCATGCTACTGAAGTCTCAACATCGAATCAAACGACAAGCACTGACATCAGCCTCTTAGCCGATCGTAACAGTTAGGGCATAGCATCTGGCAAAACGAGATTTTCGATTTCTAGTGTCCTGTGGACAAAAAGAGGGCACTGTACAATGAACTGCCATCGCAACCGATTTCCTATGAAAAAATGCCTTTTTGGTAGCCGCCTGTGCATTTGAGTTGCTTGAAAAGAAAGCTAATAAATTTGCTAACCCAGAAAAAGGTTATAATTAAGACCGAGTCAAAAAACAAGAGCGCAAAGGAGAGAGTCGAATCCAAGTTACCGATTCGCCTCCCTATTCATACGATTCGCTTGTCACTAAACGTTAGTCAAGTTTCGTGTGACAAATATACCTGAGGTTGCAAAAATTCCAGGATTTGTGCCACCCCATTAAGTCGGGATGCTGTCCATTGTTCAAGACTCCATGTCAGACCGGAAAATCCATTTTGCTCGTTTTAGTAAATGATGAGTGTGGAAAATCTCAATTCGCATCCTTCTTCCAGTACTAGTCTCTTAGCAAGTAAATTCAAAGGTCGTGATGGAGGAATGTATCTGCCTGCATGTGCTAATTTGCATCTTGCAGACAGGGTATCTAAGAAGCATTGGGTATGGGGTGTATTAAGAGGCATTCAAGACTGAGTCAGTGTGACCTAGTAGTCTAAGGTACTAATTTTAGGCACCAGCCTGAAAGGGCGCCAGCTCGTCCCCTTTTATCTAGTCGCACTATACTTTCACTCAGTACTGTCCCAGCAGAGCAAAATGGTGGGTCAGCGAACCGAAAAGAAGTTGGAAATATTGTATGAGGTAACAGCTAGAGTATTTGAATAATTTACACGGCTTTACAGTAGGTCGGGCATCTATCAGTCCTGCAAGGGTCTAGCGTAACTTAGCATGGCTAGTGGAGGACGCGTCAGTGTAGACGAGGTCGGCCTAACAAAGGAAAATACATCCGATATTTTCGTTTTACACACTATTTTTAGGGCTCATCTGTGCTGGTGTATAGCTAAGTTTGTTCATGCTGCCCTTCCAGGTGCTGCTGTGAGAAGGCTATATTGAGACTTATCCATTAATGTCCGGATGCACAGGAACAATTGAGGGGTAGCTGAAAGAAGACGGCTAATCCTGAAGGGTATTTCTTTCCCAAAGTGGCATACAACATGCAGCAGATTTTATCTTAAAATATGTGTAGAAATAACGTGCATATGAACTGTGATGCAGAAGTGGCCCACTTATCTAAGCAGCGTGTTTAAAATATTTCACCGCTGATCAGACTGCAAACACGATTTATATTTAGTGATAAAGTGGCCTGTCAGAATCAAGCTTCTCACTTGATTTGCTTACCCATTTTATTTGTAAATTACCGCTGTTTAAACTGACCAAGGCAGCGGTGGATGCTAAGCATAACTTAACACGAGTAGCGATCTCATCAGTGTCAGGTTCCTCAACATCATGCGCTTCTGATCTGAATAGTTAATATGCCTAACAAAGGTATTGCAAAAGACGCCTCAGGTACTCATTTATAAATGCGTCATTCGGTGCCGATCATCACGGTGGTAACGATAGTCAAAGCTAACGAACACGCTTGAAGGAGTTCCTTTTCGTATTGGTAAATCTCATGTATTCTGGAAAGGCGCCACTCCAACAAAGACATTTTGTAAAAGGTTATATTCTTTTAGCATTTTTGTGAAAACTGGCCTGTGAGTGTGAAAATTTGTTTCACAGGTCTGGTTTTATTATCTATATTGATGTATTAGGAAGACAGGAAAATAGTAGGAATGTGCCGATGTCAATCCTTGTTCCATTTACAATGCTACGCAATCTGTCAATGGAGTGTACGACCTTCTCCACTGTCCATCTCTCCTTTCAGAACAGCCTCCGTATCAGTTACTACATAGTGGCATTATATGTCAACAGCAGTAGTTCTTCCCACCTTAACCTTATCATGGTTTGCAGCACCGTTTCACGCACTTGCTTATGATTGAAAGCAATTGCTTCTTCACTCTCAATCATCCCTATAATATTCTGTCCTTATTACACCAATGTATTCACAGTGCTTTGCTCATGAAAATCTCACTGGGCTCCAGTTTCCGTTTGTGGTTAATGTTCGAGGATGGCGTCAGTTTAATTAGGCAGGAGACACGCCAACGCCTTGCTTCTATTGGCCTTAAATGCTCACTCGATTTGACGTCTTCATACGACTTACAACGCAGTGGGGTAGATGGATGTTTAACACTTAAAATGTCCGATGCTATTATAAGTACGGTTCGAGAACAAGAGGAAGAATTCACTGCTTAGTGAAATGTGTTTCCTTGTTAGGCTAAAACCACACCAACTTCGCGCAAAACGCATCACAGGAAGCCGATTGGTCACAGCTAATCTCAGATGGATTCTTGAACTTGACTGCTGCAATTTCATAGTCAGTCTTCACTTTTGTGTTCCCAGCTAACAAGTAAAGGCTCCGGTAGTCACTTTCAGGTAGCTGCCACAAAGCTGTTCTCCAGTAGATGTAGCCAGCAGAAGAACAGCTTATGCACTCAGACCAAACTTCGCCTCGCGTCAGCTTGGCTAAGCAACAGTCTAAAATCTATTAATAGTCCAAATCAAATCAAGTGACGTAAGTACCCTGAAAAATGAGTTTATATTCGAACACGAAGATGTCTACACTATAGTGAAGAACCTTTTGGACTTTAAGCCACTCAATCTATACAGAGTGGTACGTGGTTGCGTGAGATCATTAGTGCAGTGAAGCTGTCATGGTGGCTATTACCTGACTAGATAGGGTATGCTATGGCCGTTGTACCCTGTGAGTAAGTCTTCGGTAGGTGTTATCACGGCTATATCTAACCACTTTTATAAAAAACGGAAGCCGTGCACGTCTTAGGAATCAAAAATGTTTTTGATTATAGTGTGTTTATCGTTTACATTTTCCATCTCAATTCTTTGGCTAATTCCGTTTCTCACACAAAGCTACCTTGCCCTAACGTTAATAGCACACCTAGGCTACAAGACTTAAGACTTAAGGTGTTTAATATTATTCACTGTGTCAATAGGTGCGTCTGTGCATGTATGCGCTCTTGCCAGGGAATGACTTTATGGTTCATAATAAGGCTATATACACCAACGACGTACCATAGTTGGGGCTGCAGAGACGGGAATAGAAGCATATCTCCAAGGCTGAACGCTTTAGTAGGCTTAGGGTGGAAGCTACTTTGAAATAGCAGAGGCTTACATTCTCAAACTCAAAGATCTGGTCCACCCTCAGATCAAACACTGCTTCCTCAGGCTCCTTCCGTTTCCAACTTGTACACTTCACCGTTTTATCACTCAAAGTTACATCAATATCTAATCTATGATCAGTCGAATTCGTCCTGCCAGTCTGTCACCCACAACATGCCTTGCACGGCTACGAGACCCGCTCATGTTATTGATGCTTGAAATCGTTCAAAATCAAGTTCGTCTAACTGCATTTGTTCAGCCTTTCTGATAGCAGTAGGGCAGCTGCATCTCAATGCATGCTGTGCTCATTGCACTTTTGAAAGAAAAATCGATGGTGGGATTAAAACTGCAAGTGGGGTTGTGCTTTTTACAAATTCGAACGCTTTTCTTCAGTCACATTACCGTGTTTCACGAACCACTTGCTATTAAAAAGAATTGAGCAGCATAGGGGATGGAATTAAAATACCTTACGCATTAGGTGGTGGAATTTTTATATGGGTAGATAAAAGTCAAATGTTGCAAGTGATGTCTGTTGCAATTAAGAAGTCCTAATGCATATATGAGTCTTTAGTTGCTAATAACAATGACGCAAGTTAAAGGCAGCCGAATGGGAAGATGCGACAACCTCAAGCCCTAATTTAGAAGGATATCCCTAACCCTAACCCTTGAGAGGTTAAGTGTAAACCAAGCCCAATTACGTGTCAACGTGTCGAATGCAGTCCCTTTTGAGTTATCGCTTGTCTCTATTTCATTAATCGGAGGGATCACTAATGCACGTCAAGTAGTACTGTAAAAGTAGCAACTTGTTGGTCAGTGACCATGAAAGCGGTCCCATGTTGAGCTGCAACAATCAAAATTTTGCCCAATCATCATCCACATGCCGCGCTTCACAAATCCGCTTCACACAAAACAATGTGAAGAATCGAGTGAGACATTGAAAATGAAGCCAAATGAGGTGTGTCCTCGGGTAGGTTTGTGCTAGCAATAAACGTATGTCGGGAAACATAAACACGCCAAAGGCATTATAGCACCTTCTTGCATTCATAAACATGGTTGCGTCAGGTGGAGGATGATTTAATAACAGTAAGTTAAGCTGTGACCGCCAAGTGATTCAATATGGCACCGAAGATTGTGATTTTTAAAGTCGAATAGCCATCATACTTTGTTCGAGTTGGCATGGGCACATGAGGTGCACGCTTTTACTGTCCGCATCATTCCATCCCCCCTGATTGGCTGTCGTTGAGTCAAGATGCAAGGTTATTGGGACACAAATGATCGCTCAAAGATTGCAGATCATAATCAATTAGTCAGACATTCAAAATAGGCAAATCTGATGCATTAGCTAAGTTGGGATTAAACTCCTGTTTAGGCTCCCATGTTGGTCCCCATCCCAACTTAGGCGATCGTCGTTAAGTAGTCAATTGCACGTATGCATGCATAACAAATAGATTCTTCCGAAAGCTTTCATCAAATGCTCACAAAATGGTAGCCTTCATCCGGTGGGTGGTATCTTATCCAACTCGCATTTCACTGTCGGCCTTTTGGTTTTCGCAAGCACTTGCTGCCACCATGGTGTAATCTGCCATCACGCCAAGGAACATAAGATCCTACGGAGTCCAAACGAGAAGCAGAAAAGTATGATCGCAAATAAAATGATCAGCGCAAATCCGTGCTCAAAAGTAAATCCTATTAGTGGGACGCACAGATTTCTACTACGCGTGATTTTGTCCTTTGTGGTAGGCTAAAATGTCCCCAATGAAAAACCTACCAAAATGTTGGTTTAAATTAGCAGCAGCAAGTAAATATTTATGCAGTGTTAACTCCGGATGCTAAAATGTTTGCGAAGTTGGGTAAACGGATAAAGGGATAAGGAAAGGAATAAAAGGAAGGACGATAGTGGGATTGGAGAGGGGCGTTTAGGGAAGAAGAGAAGCAATGGAGCATAAAGTTGGCAGAGAAGGCGAAAGATGGAAAGCAGAAAGTGATGGAAGAATGAGCGTTGGCGATCGCAAGGGGTGAAAACCTCTGCACATCGTTACCCTAGCAGAGTAGTGTTATGCCGATCCGGGCTATTACATGCTCTGGTGGCAGCTGTGGAATCGCCGGAACTGCCAGTCCGCTTTATGGAATTTTACTGCGTGCGATTTTCCTAAGTTCTCCCCAATCATACGTGCCTTTTTATATGTTCAGGTTGCCTTCTACCCCCTTTGCTCCACATTCGACCGCGTAAACTGGAATGCACAATATTATGGTAGACCAAGCAATGCTAATAGCAGAGGCGATAATGCTACAGGCGGCAGTGCATTCGGTGTTCTTATCGATGTCGATACTATCGCCTACAACTACAAACCGCAGTCACATTGATGATTGGTAGAAGGCCCAATATGCGTCGAGACATTGAAGTCATTTGCTTTCAAATTGCTTGGCTGTGACTGATTTCTCTGGCCCAAGTTAGAACTATAGGTATTCTGTTTCTATGCTTTGGACTCCGTAACTCCCCTACTACTAACAGCAGGGACGGCGGTAACTTAGAGAACAACAGTTACATAAGGGCACCCGTCGGTCAATGACGGGGAGTGTATAGTCGGTTTAAGGCAAAGGGCCTGCAGGTGGTGGCTGGGCGCTTTGGCGGATCCTTAACAGGTTATCGTTTTTGGTATTAATCATCTGGTCGCGTGTGGTCTTAAGCTCGTTGTTTAGCAGAAATCTGACTATTTTGCAGGCAGCTAGCATTGGCGTCAAAGCTGCTACGGCAAAAGGGGTTGGGAGTGGGGATGCCGCACCGACACTTTTGATGCCATTGGGTCTGTGATACGATGAAAGAGCAGTGCGTGGGGCACCGGTATGCGCTGAAGTAAATTGCAAGCGCATCCCTGTTTCCATTGACAAGGCTACTGTAGCCTAGACAAGGTCCCCTTAAGAACGAATTAGCTTGTTTACGTGTTTTTTATTCTGTGACTGAATACCTGACCTTTTATAGAGTGCACTGGCATCTTTATAACACACCGCCCTCGCCTGCTTAGTAAGATTGTTCGGTACCGTTTGTGGATGCAGCTGGCTTCCGATCCGGTCTGGCAGTCTGTCTGCCTATACCTGACGATGATGAAGTTGGGTTCGCTGAATGCGATGGTAAAAGGGTCGGTTGCTTCGGCTTCTAAGGTAAACAGGTATGCAGGTAGTGAGGAGGTGGTAAGGTGGTGACAAGGGGGTCTGTAAGCCAACTTAAATAGCGCAGCGCTTGACGCGGTGGCCGAGTGGTTAAGGCGATGGACTGCTAATCCATTGGGGTCTCCCCGCGTGAGTTCGAATCTCACCTGCGTCGTGACGACACCATTTGTGGCTCTCACGCAGGCGATCTGCTTTGCCTTTGTCAACACAATGCCCACCACGTGCGCACGCGTAGAGGCACGTGCAGGGGGAGGATTGGGCAGCAAAAGTGACAGTAATGATATCCGTCGGGATCCACGATGGAGCGGAGGACGTTTGGATCTTTAGACCGGTACTCACCCAACTGAGCTGTCACGGCGAAACCACGCTTTTAACTGTTGTAATTTTTATCGATGTGGTTGCCTGCAATTAGTGCTGATGCCGCTACCACACTGCTCATTTGCGTACCGCACGTGCATCAACTTAGCTGCTCACGGTCACGTTAACAGAAGCTGAGGAGGCGTTGTCGTCTACGGTGGCAATGGCTACAGTGATGGTGATGGTAACGATGCTGTTATGCTGTGATGAGCCCAAGCAAAGCGATAATGCAGAGTGCGTCTGGTTAATGTCGGTGACGGCCATCTCGACATCGCTTGATTCTTCCAACATAACCTTAGCCAGACATTGGTTCACTAACTATACAGGTGTTGTAGCGAGAACAGTAGTAGGTAGCAACTCGTATATTATGTCTTTGCCAAATTCAGTGAGCGTGACAGAGGAGAGATGCGATCAACAAATACAGCACCGACACCGCTACTACCACTTTCACGGCCATGACGAGGAGGAGGAGGAGGGAAGAGGAAGAAGGTGGAGGGATGGGAGTAAGTGTTGTCGGGATAGTGGGAGTGGTGGCCGGTGGAGTGACGTTGCTAGGACATTAGTGAATTCGGAAACGATAAATGAAGAAAGCGCATTTAAATGCAGATTATAATTGAAACGTAGTGAAAGGGCTTGCTTTAGTTCTAGTTGCAGTAGAGTCAGCAAAGTTTTAGTTACCTTCAATCAAGGAACGCACTGGCATTCGCCAACATCATATTTGAATTCGGGGCTGCTTCGCCATTTGTCAACATAATGACGATGATTTCAGCCAAGTCTAGATGCTTTGATATTTTCTTTAGGAGTGCCCAGCATCTTTGAAACAAGCGGGTGCGTAATTGGATAATTTATCGAAAAGGTGAGCACTCCGATCCAATGCTGCGTCGGGAATATGACGGCTTGGTAAAATCTTGTGCTAACCTCTAGTTGTATTCTAAGATTGTGGAAGCAGTCTATGGCTGGAATAAGGCAAAATTGGCTTATAACCGTTTCGAATGCACATGCACGAAGTTCTTCAGTAATTTTAAGCCATTACTTAGAAATTAAACATCCCTGTGAAGTCTTCGCAAACAAACGTTTATGCTTGTTTTCATCTCGTGGGATTTCTTTGATGGTTTGCGCTGGTAAGACAGTGGTCGGATGGTCAGCGGTGCAATACGATTGGCTGAGTCGGGATCGTCCCGATCCATAATGCCTAACAGCCAACCGATGTAAGCCTGGGTAAGCGAACGTTGACGTAGCTGAGCGTTTGGGCCTAAGGAAACTTCTCAAATTTATTGTGTGGGAAATTTGATTTGCAGGGTGAGTCGCGCAGTAAAGTCTACGGGCGCACTTAATGTCCCAAAATGTCTTGTGTAGATGCCACAGTGTGCACTTTAACTGGCGTATTACCGTACATGACAACCACACTTCGTGAGATGAGAGTACACCGTGATATTTTTGCATTGAATGCAAAAGTAGCAAGCATTGTTCTCCAAGAACAAGTAATAAAACTGAAAGAGAAAACAATGTCAATGTTCAGAATATCAAGGAAAATTTGCAACCATCATATATCAAACAGAAGAGACGCGATGGCAAGCATGTCTATCTGCGTGCATACCCGAAGGGGTATCTACTTCCACCACCAAAAGCATCTTGCTATTCGCATCATTCGCATAACAGAGGTTAATTTTAAGCGCTGGAAATCATTATGCCAACGAACGTTATCTATTTAGAGCCCGACAATACAAAATGATTTATACAAAGGTGCGTATTCGCTTGGGTAAAAGGATGGGATTTGCTAAAAAAGAGGCAAAAGAAAACTACAATAAGCACAGCAATGAGATCCTTGCCCAAGATACGAGGGATCTGCACAAATGTGAATCTTGCGACTGGGCAGGCGCTATTGACACCTGAGTGAAAAACGCAGTCCTGTCTCACACAACCTCGGAGCCTCACACATTTTCAAACACGACTTCTCTATTCACAGTAGCAAAGGCAGAAGTTAAACGAAACAATCCAACTCCATCGAACAGCAAGTCGCGTGTCAGTGGTTCCGATTTCCATGGAGTAATTTAGCTAGTTTAACGAGTTGGGGTAAACAAACACAGGCTTTTGGATGACAACTGCAGACGTCTTAAAAGCATCTTGGAACATTCATATAGCTGTTATGCCTGTAGAGATTTGAACCAGTTCGATTGTTAACAATAAAGCAGCCTAAAACACAATGTTGATAGCGATTATTATTATAACGCCAACAAAATTGCAAACGACAAATGCAGCTTAATGTGCTCTCAAGTCAGTGTTAGTCACGAATTTTGTCAAATATTGCTACGGGCATTTATACTATGGCCAGTATGATCGCAAAGAAACACTTGCCCACAAGGGTGTTTTGGGTACCCAAGCATGAGTCAACAGTCCTACTTTTGTTTGTTTATTCCTACTGGGATTGCGGGCT
Organism: Taenia multiceps; assembly: GCA_001923025.3. NCBI lineage: Eukaryota > Metazoa > Platyhelminthes > Cestoda > Cyclophyllidea > Taeniidae > Taenia > Taenia multiceps. Next base: position 65,563,535 of record CM010311.1, on the reverse strand, counting down.
TGGAGGTCACATCGGTCTTAACCGAAGCAATCGCGTTCAAATTCTTCAATGTCGGATAGGCAGAGAGAAACTTTCCAACTGCTTTGCCATCTCGATTCCTCAGGAAGGATTGTGCTCGCACCTTATCTGTCAGTTGCGTCCTAAAACTAGTTTACGCAGTCTATGAAGGTTGAATGACCTTGATGTTGGAGGAAAGTGTCTTAGATGCAAATAAGAGGATCCGTCGATGCGGCGCTTCAAATGTTAAACAGTTATTCAATGGGAATTGAAGCGAGTAATTTATGCGACTCCTGGTAAATAGTCGTTATCCCACACTAGCAAAATGGCATCTGTGAATATTGCTGTGAGTGGTAGCATATTTATTTATAATGGTTTGCAACTTATTGAACGTGCATTCGAGTTTTCAGATCTTGCTTGCAGTTCTGTAAGTGTTAAGTCCCTGTGATTGTGTTTAATTGCAAGTGGCATTCAATTAGTCTAAAGCTTAAGGCTGAGTTAACGTTGGGTGTAAAATCACGCTCTGATCAGTTGCACTTGATTTATGGTGGCTCTTATGACGGCAAAGGTGTTGCATTTGTTTGCATTTCCGATTCGCGTTCGAGCTTCCGAAACTGCCGTGCTGCTTTGTCAATAGGGCAAGCCTTCCTCCCTCACCCCAAAAGGCAACAAATCAGTTAAAATTCTTCTTAAGAAGCTTATACGGATCATACCGAAAATAGGCTAAACCACCTCCTTAATTCCTTGACACCCGGCAGTTCGTATCAAGCACTTAATAGTTGGTGTTGAGAAAGTTAGGATGGCTTATTGGTGCACGGTTTTATCTAGTGAATGATCCTTCGTGATCTGGACCTTTTGTTTACGTCCAGCGCTCGCTTCAGTAGCCTTATATTTCCAATTACTGCTCGGTATTAGGCACAGAGAGACATTTCGCCCAAAACTGTTGCATTAGCTGTGGGACCAACCGATAGTTGTCATGAATTTTGTTCGTTGTATTACTTTGCAGACAATGCATAGGAAGCGTTCCTTATCCAGCTGCTCATGCTTAAACTCGCTGTTGAAGTGGGAAATCGAGCATCAGCATCTGTGGATCCGACGCTACATTTGATTAGTCCGGTTACTGTTTGCTGTTCAACCGAACGACTTGGTCGTGTACTTGCCATTAGCAGATGTTGCTGCCTGAATGGCTTCTATATTGACAGTCCAACAATTGCATGTATTCATGTAACCTATGGCGGTAAATTGTGGTCTACCGACCACCTCACTCGTGATGGTGGCGATCTTCGTAACTGCTGGAGTTTTGTACCTTCTTATGGTCATCTGTTTACTTATTTACTGGCTCTGACATAGCGGGAATGAATACTCTTTAACTTCTGTCACTGTACAATGTCTCATGCACTGCCTTTATCGTATAGTCGACCATGTGTGGCATTCCTTCCGCATATGTATTATTAAGACCGGACTTAAAATGTTTCTTCAGGTTTAGACACGTCACATACTCCAGGATTTAACCGATATCATTCACGACAGCTAATTACGAGAAAGGGATGTTTTTGGTGGATCCACCATTATGCGCATGATTATTAGCCTAAATTCCATGGTTTCTAGCGTTGATGATAGCCATGTGGCCGTACTATTTAACGAACACTGCATCTGGACTACAAATATCAACGCAGTGATGGCACTTAGGATAAATTAATACGCAACTACTTGGCCAAACCTGGTTAATCCTCTCCAGCATGCCGTCAGTAGTATAGCGCAAATTGAATGCGGGTCTAGTAACAACGGCTTTACCGAGCGACATGCCTAGGCCACACAAACTCACACCCTACCCACACGGGTGTGTGCTGGTGAAGGCGCGCACGGTGATAATGTGAATAGGGTCACGCACTGTCTCATAGGCAGGCATGTTTAAACCGGCTGCGATTGATGCGTCATACACAGCTGGTAAATGGGTGGTTTTGCTCACCGTAGCTATCTCACCTCCGCCCCTTTTTCTCTCCTCATACCGGTAGCACTTACTATCACACACCCACAACCCCATCTGTATGCACATGCATGATACGGACGTGATGATAAATTTTTCACGCGCAGGGTGGTCGTGCTCTGTCTATTTAAGAGAGCTGCATAAATGCATCTGTAGATTGTTTCTTGAATGTTCCGGCGCGTTTTTAGCCTAAAATGAATTGCTGTAGGGCCAATGTGGCTATCACTGGCTTCCAAATTCAAATCTTTTAAAAGTCGCCAAAGCTCGTCATGTGTTATGCTGTTCCCTGCCAGCCTTCGTCAAATTTAGCTACATATCCAGACCCACAAGGAGCGTTTTCGGATTGCCGTTTTGTTTACTGCCTGCCACAGATTTGATTAACATCATGTTATATAACTCAGTGGGTTCAGCACTCCGAAATGTATTCTTTGGAGCCGCATTCATTCATCCGCCCAACATATCAGGCAAATAAGGTCACATGGAACATAATTTTAGCATCTTTGTGCTTAACCGGAGCCTTCGGCACATCTAAGGTGGCAGCAATCCATAGGTGCTAAAATAATGCACCGAACCCACCGAGTTACTGTTCACTGCCACTTGTCATGCATACGCGAAGGGCATTACACACAATGTTATAAAATTATGAACTGACTGAAAAATACGGGACCTGGTTTTTACGGTATAATTTCAACTGAGAACAAACATTTTGCCTAACTTCCAAAGAAATAATTAGATGCATGCATAGTGCGCAGTTATGAGGCGAAATTGGCGAGAACAGGAAAGTCGAGGCATTGCTTGTTGGCTTAAGTATCTGCGCATACAAATGGTGAACGAAACAGACTACTAAAACCCGAATCTATTGTCAAGTTTTTAAAACACTTAGACGGATTTAATCAGCACAAAGACCTTTAGTGCGCTATCTGTATCATCAGTGAAGATAGCAGCAGAAAAAAGCCTTCATTTGGACAAAGTTTGGCAACTAGTTCTCAAGTGCTTCCTTTTTGACTACAGCCTGAGAAGTTGCTAACATGCGCTCGCCATTTTGAGTGCACAACCTTTCGTACACCAACCCACCTGCACTCCAGAAAATGAGGGACATCCACTGGGGAGATATCGGTATCGTGACCTTTGCACGCTTCCACACCCATAAACGGCGAGCAGATTGATGGCCTGAAAATTAATTTGCTAATGTGATTCGAGCAGCACAACCTGCGGTCTGAACTTGCGTACATTGATTCGAATGACTGATCTTCGAAGTGAATCCTCATTCCTCCACCAGCTGTGCATGATTTTGCCTCTAATCCAGTGGTTGCATCTGCTTCAGATGTCTTTCCACTTTCCTTTGAATACTGAGACGCAGGAAACGAGCAAAACGCTCAAATTTATTTTCGTACATCTTAAATTCAGGTTGATTTTTTGGAAGTAGGTGACGAAATTATTTTTTGAACAGCATTATATTTTACTGAGTAGAAAAGTAGGTGTGAGAATCCCATAACAGATTAGAGGATCGTGAACCCCATACAGTGTATGCATAAAGGCCTCGCGATCATTTATAGATTGCATCCCGGATGATAATGGCAGACGTGGAGACTACTGTTTATTGTGGGAGTTCCTGCACATGTTTCTAAAAACTGATTCGTGGCCTAGCGTCTATAGCTGTATTAGGTGAGTTCAACCTGGGTGCTGTTGATAACCTGGATGCCTACATGTGGTCTCGAAGAGAATTCTCCAGTTTTTCATTGCACAGCGGGAACCTTAGCATACCGTTTCCATTAATCCAATGCTACTCGCAATCACCTGCAGAATTAAAAATAAATTAAACTAAGGAGCGACCATGTGTTACAGCATGCTAACGGGAAAAACGATCAGTGATGCTATTCCAGATGTGTTGCACTCAGTTGCTTAGCGTATCAGTACCACAGCCTGAAGGCCGCAAGCTCAATGCCGATTTGGACACATCTTTTTTTCTCAGGAGTACCAACATAAAATGCAAGAGGCTACCGTCGCGATGGACGAGTGGTTAAAACGATGGACTGGGAATCGATTGGTGATTCCCGCGCAGGTTCAAATTCTGCTCGCGACGTCCGCGTGCTTTTCAACAGACTGTCCAGTCACAGCTTCGTCTTGCGACTCCGCGTAAGCAACGATACGAGCAGACATTTATCACCTGTTTATCGAATGCAGCGGTCACGTTCCACGGTTGTGAGGATTGGGATGAGGAGTCGGCACAATGGACCAACGGAACTATGGTTTGAAGAGAAGCCAGCGGAGACACAGAAGACAAAAAGGATCTACTTGAGATTGCTCACTAGCGCTGCAAGCAGGACCCGAACGCACTTAGGAAAATTTGAATGGATTCTCAGTCCATCGCATTGCCCACCCAGTTATCAAGACGTCCTTTTAACCCTAGCCATCCCCGTCAACGGCACCATGCAGACGGTCCCTACATCAATGTACTGCTTGAGCTCACCACAGTACAACAACAACAACAACAACAACAACAACAACCATTGCTATCGCAGACGACAACGTCTTCACGGCTGCTGTGCAGATGGCTATGGGCAACTAAACTGATGCACCTTCGACATGCACCGGAACACTGTGGTGAACCGCATGGTTGTCAGCACATCACGAGGCTACCAGCCGTGATAGCTCAGTTGGGAGAGCGTTAGACTGAAGATCTAGATGTTCCCCGTTCGATCCCGGGTCGCGGCACACGCCATTATTGCAGTCTTGCTCTCCAACTCTTCCTTCGCATGTGACTTTGCTCACGGAGACGCGGTAACAGGTCGGTCACACCAAAGGCGTCTAGGGTGTGATTAAGTGCACTGTCCGCATGCTCTGACAGGAAGATGGTTAGCGCTGCCACGGCTCATATGAGACCCAAGCTCAGGCAGAAATACGGAGTGGATCTACAGTCAATCTCCTTAATCATCTGCCTACCGCGTCACCCCTCGATACTTTACGCCTGCTTCTTCCATCCCATTTTCGCCGCCTCATCACCTCATCACCCACTTTACCAACTTTGCTCACTGTCTTTTGTTCACAGCCTCGCTGATGCCCTAAATCTGGCATTCCATTGACTGCCACTCCTGATCTGCCGTGCTCTCTCTATGTCTAAACTCACCCACTTGGGTAGCTGAATGGTTTAAGTTTTGACGCAATGGGAGCGCGTGTAGCTCAACGGCACTACGCAGCACCGTAGGATGTGGTCTAGTGGACTGTGTTGTGACGTAGTGTGGGTATAGTTTCAGCAACAGCAAGAGCGAGAACACGTGGACATGTGGTTGTGTCTGGAGAGAGTGTCTTGGGGTGAGACATTGCCGCTACCTAGAAGGCTTAATGTTTAAGTGGAACGCTGGGCTAAATGGGATTTGGAACTATATGAAACTATTTGTTTTGTCTACATGTGAAAATCCCATACTAAGAGTAACCTGCGAGACTGAGTCGCGCGCTGATGGCCTGACTTTAAGCCATAGTGCCTGGAGAGATGTGCTCTTGTTCAAGGCCCTAGGTTATTGATGGGCAAGAGACATAGTTAACTAGTCTGCAATGACCTAGTTAATTATTTGAATGTACAGCTTTTGGAGGCCGCAAGTGTCCACGCGGTATTGCACAATTATTATTTGTGGAGCTGTATCGGTGGTGTTTTGTAGATGAGGTAGTGGCCTCCAGATTCCGATCAGGTTACACGTTATCGACGTTGGTTTGCGAGCATCTCCAGGTCGTGTTATTTGGCCCTGTGGGTAACAGCCCCAATTTATTTCTGAGAATTAAAATATCTTTGTAGTTTAGATGTGGTACTAGTTATAAGTGGCTGTGACTATCCTATTTAAGGACTCAGAGGAGGTTAACTTACTGCTAAGCATCCAGGCAGTTGCTTAAAAGGGAGCATAGCAGCACTTCGTTTTCGAATTTGCACGAGCTGATTGCAGTAGGTGTATTATCCAGTTATGGTAAGAGAGTGAGATCATCACGTGCAAACGGTGGTGGATAGGTGCATCGCTAGCATTCTGCCAGATAACGATTTCATTGGGTGATTGTTTAGCAGAAAATGTCGCTTTGTGGTAATTATTTGCCGTGCGTAAATCATGAAGAGTGTTATTGTTAGATCTGCAGCTGCCCTGAGACGTGAGACTGATATTGGCGTCATCATATTGGTAGTGCAGGCACAAATTGGTGCGTGGGATTTATTGAGTTGGAGCATACCAAGCCCATCCATCCCCTCTCACTGTTCATGGGGAGTGAGATGAACGTTAAATGCATTTATCACTTTTTTTATTCTACCATGGTCTTCGAGTGCGAGTGTTCAACTACCTCAACTAGGTGTTTTATGCAAAAGAGAGGGCGAGATCTCACCCACTGGAATATGTGTTTATTTCGATAGTGCCTTTTTGCAATTAGTCGTTCTGCCCTCCATATGCTAACTTCACTGAACATTTCCAAACAATTGCAATAGTACCCATATTTGGTGGTGTTTAAATAAAATAGACCGCCAAGCAATCACATGACCGAAACCAGCGCCTTGTGAGAAGGGAGTGAAGTCGCTCGCTTTCCTCCGGCCACACCACGTAATCACATAGTAATTGCTGCTGAATAGAATTGAGTAATATAATTAAACAAACTGAGATACTTGACGCGTTAGGGAGTGGCATTACAGCGTAGGTTGGTAGAAGTCCCAGTTGTAAGGCGAATGCTTTGTTTGCTGCAATAAAAAGGTGTCACCCCTTGACCTGTGGCATACACTCGCGTTTTCATGCGCTGCAATAGCTTCACAAGTATGTGCTGATGTTGACGTTTGCAACACGTCCATCGTCTTTGCTGCTTTGTAACGATAATGGGGGCAACCATTCATGAGCGCATGGATGCATGGGAGGAGTGTTGAAGCGGTTTAATGGGATGACTGATCCTTATGCTAGCAAAGTAATAGGAAATCTGTGCAGCTAACATCATTTATCATCCCATGTGTGTAAGATGAACTCAAATGCACGTGTGTTGGATATCATCGGTTTGGTGTGGTTGTGGCTAGGATGGAAAAGTGGCACTGCAAGCAGAGCATAAAGCTATGAACTGTGGAGGAATTACATGAGCGATCGGTTGTTAATTGCCAACCGGTTATTCTTTTTAACAGACGGTGGTGCGAGCTGCAACTGCGGCACCTCGGAATGTGCATAGAAGTAGAGCGGAAGGCTAATATCTATTTATAACAATGTATGCGCATGGACAAAACCGGTCCCTATTGCTGCTGCAGTTTCGTAACCGTATAATTACCTACAGCCTTCTCTTTAGTTTTCACGGCCTAGAGACCTGTATTTACAGTCGTTGAATAAAATGCAGTGCTCTTTTCCACAAATTATGACGGCTATTTCTTGCTTCTTCAGAGAAAACTGTCTCATTGCTTTTGGGGCAAGTTTAAGAGTGCTTGCAATTTGTAGATACTGTGATTAAATAATGGAGCAGCAATATGTTCGAAGAAACGTTGCGTGGTGTTGTCAGTTCCCCAAGTTTTAACGCTTTTAATTTACCCTCCTAACCTGGACCAACACAGCTGGTTGATTGTCTGCACACGTGGAGAATAACCTTGTCTTCTTGGTTAGGATTCGTGCGTTGCGCTATATTAATCCCATCATTAACCTGCCAGTATAGCTTGCCGCGCGTTGCATCGAATGGTGAAGTGTGTGATAATGCGACGCGCCTCTGCCGGAATGGCGTGGCATGGGTAAGCGTCGTCAATATTTTTCTGCTGAGCGGAGGCAAGTAGCAAAGAGTGGAACACGCCTACCGAGGCAGCGTGGCCGAGTGGTCTAAGGCGCTGGTTTTAGGCACCAGTCTGAAAAGGCGCGGGTTCGAATCCCGCCGCTGTCATCCGCTTTGTCTGATCACTCTTGACATCACCTTCAGATTTCACGCAAAATGATACCTCAGCAAGCTAGAGTGGTTGGCTAATTTGGTGGTAAAATATTGTAGGCGTAGAAGCAATAGCTAGAGCATTTAGATGGTAAGATAGGAATCTGCCGGTTCAGAAGAGCTTCGTGGAATGCCGCATGACTGGTGGGGAACGCGCCTGTAGAAGGGAAGCTGGTCGACTATTCCGCTTTGCACATCAACTTTAGCAATTTATCTGCGCCGGTCTTCGCTAAGACTGTTCACGCCATTCTTTTAGATGATGCGGTGGAAAAGTCGTCTTAAAGCCCATCAGTTCTAGTGTCATGTTCAGCAAAATTCGTTAAAGTGAGAAACAAAAGGGAGGTGGCTAAGATAAGAGTAAATTTTTGACTCCCAGTGGCACACACCATGCACTTGTGAAGTTCACACGCATAGAGTGTGATACGTACCTTAAACACACTGTCAGGAAAAGAAGAGAACTTTGGAAATCAACTGTAAAAGCAGCTGTTATGGTCCCCACCTATCGGTTAATGGTTTTAGTGAACGCCCTTTAGCTTTACTTATAGAGACGCGTTCTTAAAAATTACCGAATTCGAGGTCTCAGCTTCGCACCGCATGTGGTACATCAAGCGCAATCAGTCTAAACAGAGACTCTTAGGTGCACCAATTTGCGTTTGAAAATGCGATTTCTAGTGACAAATATTGGCAGAAACCTAAAAATAATTGCCACCGTGCAAGTTGTGAGCCAGTTTGCAATTAGGTGGTTGAGTTGTCGGACGACAGTGGAGGGTCGTGCATGAGACAGCACTTGGTGATTGCCGGTGTTGCTTGTAACATAATTCTAGCATTCGTGGAATGCCGACACGAATGAGTGGGCAATTTGTCCAAACCGGACCCCTGTTTATTAGCTAACCTCTCCAGCCTTAGACCTTCCTCTCTCACCACACCATGACACATGCCTCTGATTAAATGACACCTGCAGTATCAGTTTGTCGTGCATTCAGTTAAGACCTCTGATTGGTCGAAGAAGGCAGGAGGCAGCATCTAACTTCGCGTGAAAAGTTCAACCATTTGTGAAGTAATGAGTTTAAAGCATGGCAAAATATGCACTAGTGGCCTGCTGCAGATGTTCTGATTGTTCTATCATGGCAGCAGTTGGCTTTGTTTTTTCACTTCATTGTCAATAGGATTGTGCTGACAGATCGCTATAAGGGACTTGGAGCGTTGCAATTGAGCATCCCACTAGTAAGTGAAATGCCTGATTATCCATGAAGCCGCGGCCACCATAATTACAGCCAAGAACACACCGAATGAAGCCACCAGATATCCACAAAAGAAACGAGCTTTCATGGTAGTCTATTCCATCCCACAGCAGTTTGGGCTTACAAGTCAAAATTCTGACTTTTCAATTTATGATGTAAAGGAAGGCCATTCCAGTGTCTCGTTCTCCTCTCCTGAAGGGACGCACTCCCTATAGTGAACAAACATTAGCCATTTAAGCACTTTATGCAGGTAGATAAAACCTGAGGCAAAATGTATTGCTGACCTGTCGAAATAGCAAATAACATGCAGGTGCCATTTGGCTTCCATGGCAATAAAAGGCAGCCAGATAAATCCAAAGGATGCCCTTCTTGTCTTAGCTTGAAATTCAGCTTGTACTTGCATGACTTTGATTGCCAAACATGTCAATATTGTCTTCATCTTGCTGCTTTGGTGAAGAAGTGAAAGATAAATGTACTCAGTGCTGTAAACTTTGGTAAAATCAGCAGATCGGCCCTAGTGGGTGGATGTCTCGCCACCGCCTCAGTAAGAACGCGGCTCTGTTATTTGTGCCTTTAACCCTATGCAGGAAAGGAAACACCACCTAAGTATATCACATTAGATGCTATCTGCCGCTGTGATGAACACTATTGGAGAAAGAGAGGGACGACTTCGCTGTTTATTAAACAATTTTTTCTGGTCAGCCTAAAAATATACCAAGTCGGCGTAAAATGCACTACGGGAGGCTGATTAGCCGCAAATAATGCCAGACGAATGCTTGAAGTTAGCCATTGCGTTTCCATTGTCAGTCGTCATCTCTGTATTCCACAAAATAAGGAAAGGCTCTGATGATCGCTTTTGCATAGCTACCACAAACTCTTCCATAACAGCTGCAGTAAGCAGAAGAACGATTTAAGTGGTCGGAGTAAACTGCATTTCGCGTCGTCTTAGTCAAAGAACAGGTTGAAGTTTAGCAATGCGTCAAATAGATAGACAGGCAAAGGTGGGAGACTTGTTTCTTTCCTGCATTGGAACGCCTCACTGCCGTCTCGATTTTGTCGACAAATGAGTCTTCTTTGCGGAACGTTGATATTGTTCCCCTAAAATGCGTAATCACGCTGTGGACGCAAACTTTCTGGTGCAAAAGCTATTTTTGGGACAAAAGGAAAGCTGTCGACCGCGCAAATACTTCCCATCTTTGCATCGTTCGCCACTCATTTTGACTTTCTGGTGGCATTATCATCGGAGAGTTTGTGTAAATTTTGGCATAACTATCACAATGACCGGTTATTGCATAAATCTTGTAGACTCGTGCGAAGCTGTACTGTAGACGATCTGTACGGTACCCTTTTGTTTTACCCTGATTTACGGAACTGGTTTAACCCTCCCCGGGGCCGTAACAGAAGGCGGCATTCCGAAAAGTTATTACTCCCATGTGAAAGCACACGAAGGTGAGTGCATTGCATTGAGAATGCACTGGTGGACTCTGTTTAGAACAACTTTCAGCAATGTCCAAATTAAGCAACTAAGCAGTGTTCATATCTGCATATCCCATCAAAATGAAAATACATGGGAACCACTATGAAACTGGGTGCTGCGAGCATTCTGTGAATTTGAACTGGAAATTTTTCCAGATTTCTTGAAAATTTTTGTCATATTTTCCCATAGGCATGCATAATTATTGCGTGTCTCTTCTTTTGCTCAACATTAGCCAATCGCTATAATTGTGCTTTATTGACGGTGGCATTTGTCAGTTTAAGGAATGCCATCATAAGCAATAAGTGAAATGAAGAAGCATACGAGACAGCATGTCCATTTCCTTTGATCTTCTGCACGCCTCATATGTGTGTGTTCACAAAGATCACCTTTCCGGTAGGTGGTCCAAGACATTTATTTTCTGCTTTATCGCTTCCAAAGAGAAATCATGCTTCTTTTTGTCCAATGGCTGTCGTATCTGTTTCTTACATAAGGGTCTACTTCGAATCATACCGAGTAGATTGTTCTTGCCAGCATATTCTCCCATTATCATAAAGAAATGCTGAATGCATTACCTCTTCATCGAAAACGCACGATGCGTCCGATTCAGCAGATAAAATACTGAAGCCAAATTTTAGGTCAATTAGAAATGCTTTCATATCTTCCCCAACTGCTGCTCAGCAGACCTGGCAAGAGCCCACACTCTTAACTCCGTAATTGACTTGCCCTCTGCTCACATACTAGATCAGTTCCAACCACAAGTCGCATTTTAAGCTCAACAGATGCATTATGCAGTGACACATGGCACCGTCTATGCCCTATGCTACATGTGGAGGTTGCTTTCATTTCCTTATAAAATGCAAATGCTCATGTTATAGTGAGACCTCCTAGTTGCGCTCCTCCACTTCAAAAGATAGCTTTTCATCGACTTACTTGTTGCCGTAGCATCAAGAGCGTTGCATTCGACTGGAATTTTAAACTCCCTCAACTGATTGACTTGGCTAAGCTGAGCGAATGCTACTTTGTGCCAGTCAGGCATGGCTATAGGCGTGCGAAATATTTTGGAATATTTGGGCGTGTTTTCGCAATCAGTGCATAGAAACCTCACACTGTAATACAATATGCTTACATGTTGATTTGGAGTGAGATAAGCGTCGGCTATACTTCAATTACGCTCCCTGATTACTTTCAGATGACGTTCGCTTTGATTTCCTGAAAGAGAATCGCCCCTAAAACTTTTGCTTGAGGATCAAAACCAAAGTTTCCAGAACGTAGTAATGTGTGCATAAAACCTTTTCCAATGATGACGAACTGTGGAGGAATGCAGTTGTGTTACGTTAGATTGTGCTTCTGCTCTCGGTTTAAGCATTTGACGCTCAAAGATTGCAGACAAATCACCTACTAAGCCACGCAACAGAAAATTGACTCTGGGCGTTGTTGGCAATGGGAAAGGCAAATAAGGCGCTTGCTTTCAGGATCGATAAGGTCTGTTGTGAAAATAATTTTAATGCACGTGATTCCTGCTCGAAACCACCTGTTTATGGTGATCAGGAAGCATGAGTGGATGAGGATCACAAAAACCCCACAAACCCTTCGGTATTTCTGGTTTTGAAAGGTTAATGAGTCCCATCATCTTCATGCAAATTATCCGCTTGCTTTATTATAACCACCCAAATATTTGAAGTTTTGGCTTTGTCAAGTATGCGTGCGAATTTCAGAGATTATAAGGAAGGACACCCAAACGATGTTTTTATTCAAATCAAGCAAATATTGTGCATTTTTGGACTTGAAATGATAGTTGGAAATAGGCCTTTGAAGCTTGTGAAGTTACATGCAAGTCGAATTGTGCATGCTATCATAAATAAGCATAGTGTGTGCAATGGTGAATTTGGCATATTTAGAAATCATTGCATGGATGATTTTGTGGCCGGTTTCGTAAGAAATTGATTGTAAGTCGCGCAGACACCAACTTCTAACACTATGGCTTAAAACATTTTGCGACTTGGTTAGCATCAACTGGTTTAATAGGTTAAAATGCTACCTTCATTCCTGTTCAGCTAATGCTGACTTCCACCGGCACTAGTGATCATGAGGAAGAACACGCAAGGAGATGACCTCGCATGCGCACGTACACATACGCATCATCAGCCAACTATTCTCCCGTCAAATGCAACTTAGTAATTTATCCAATGACAGTGTTTAAGTGATTGGCAAGGGACACATGCAATGTTTACATAGATTTTGTGTTAGGTTAGTAATGTTACTCGATTCTGCACCCGGTATTAAGATAATGGCATTTTGCCAGCGTTTGAAGGATACATCAGAGCAAGTGGCTAGTGGGATTCGAGAGTCTGAACAGTTTAATTATCAGTTGTCCAAAGTACCAATGCAAATAAACGAAGAGGTTTTCGAATTCGCAAGTTTACCAGCTGAGAGCAGTGGATCACTTTGTGGCCTAAAGGTTGATGCGAATCAACAAGTGTGTTCCAACACCATACAGCTGTTCAATGAAGGCAAATTGAACCATACTTGCCAAGCATTTCTAACAGGAAATTTCATGAATATGCTAATGCATTTTAGCAGCAGAAGTGGGCTTATGCTTGTAGTCGAAATAATCAAAGGCTGCACTTGCTCAGTGTATTCCATGAGTAAATTCGTTACCATGTTCCATTTCCTGAAGGTCGTGGCACGCATGATTTTGGGCAGACAAAATACTCTTCTGCATACAAAGGCGCTATGTTCTCCCAATAAAAATGTTTCATAATGTTGCGTCACCAACTTTGTCAAGAATCGGCAGGATTTCGTTTCTAAGTGCTATGGCTACAATTATAGAAACATGTTTGCAAATACCTAATGTGTATTTTTGATGCTTAACGAAGCAGATGTGATCTGAAATTGAATTGATGCTCGTCTTCAAACGCGGCGGCGAAATATTGGTCATCGCTCTTCCAAACCTGCACAGACAATAGCTCTAAACACAAAGCCATTACTACAGTGGATTGAATCATGAACAATTGAATGGATCTGACGTGCAGTTCATTAGGTAGCTCTTGCTTTGCATGCGAGAGGCCCTGGTTTCCATTTTTGCTACCTTTAATCTATGTGTCCTGTGTGGGGTCTTTGGTCAGTGTTCCATGGCCAGAATTCTGTGTACGGTGCCGCGCCCTTGCGCCCGGTCAGCAGGAATCAACTCGTAAGAAATCGGCGACTTTTGCCCAATTTCAGTGATTTTGTTTTCCAAGACATCAGCCACTGGTCATGCGCGAGTTTGCATGATGTTCATTCACCTACTCTTGTTGATATTGCGGACTGCCAATGCAGCTGATTTAAGATCAAGTTGAACTGGGACGAAGGTGGACCAATGGAGGGTGATTAAATGTGTGAAGCAGACAGAGAGAGAGTGGGAGAGTGGATGGAGGTGGAAGGAAAGGAGATTAAAATTGGTGGTGCAGTAGTTAACACGCTGAAAGCATTGATTTAAATACAGTTTGCGATAATGACATATACTGGCTCAGCCAGGATTCAAACCCGAGACCTCTTGCACCCAAAGCGTGTTTCCTACCCATAAACCACTGATCTGCATCCTCGGTACGATTTTTGTTTTCATCGCAGACACTTTCTCTCACGCAATATCCAGTGCTACAACTATTCCAAAATAAGTACCCTTAGCTAACTGAGCAAAAATCATGATTGGATCCACCAAACAACCTCATTATTGATAATTACGAACTAAGAAATCCTAAGAGAGGACGAATTAAGTGACATCAATCCAAAAATTTCACTGCTCGACTGCACACAAATCGCAAAGAGGAATTCAAATGCAACGCACGAGTTGCTAAAATGTCCGGTTTTGAGAACAGTCCATGTATTTATGCAAAATCATTAGATATTCATTTCATGCTACTTCGCTATCAATGTGAAATCAGATCCAACTTCTTAGTACATTAGGGCAAGAAAGCCTTTTCATCAATAAAAGAGAGCGTCCTTGCAAAGTTCACTTTAACTGTGTTTTATGGGTGGAAATGGGTATACAGAACCAGACTCAAACCCATCTGAAAGGAGACGCTGTGCGGAACCTTAGAAATGTTTCATCTCGATACCAGGACATGCTACCAATTTTCATCATGCAAACATGCGTTATGAGTGATCATGGCAGCTCACAACGCGCAGCTGCTCACACGACTTATCACAGCGCGTTGTAGCACAATGCACTTCTACATAGTCACTCGGCTGGTTGAAATAAGAGTGGCGTCCACAATCCAGGTGAAGAAAGAAAACTGCATTGATTCGCTTTAAAATATACGGTCATGTAGAAGGCGCACGATTGTCTGTGAATGCTATAGCAACCGCAAAATACTGGCACTATGTTAGCACAATGCCATTATTTGGATCCTTCGCTACTCTCTCCCCATGTTTGGATCCGTGCTAAATATCGGTTAAGAAATGCTGATGTAATTCTAGCTTGCCTGATTAAACACATCAGCTTGGCTCCAAAAATCCGATACAAATAAAAGTTATGTGCTACTATTATGAAACATGTTGCTGCCTTATATGCAGCGCACCAGAGACACGACCATTCTATTGGCCTAGGTTAAATAGCGATTGCGTTTTAGTGGAAGGGATGGCGAGCATTGTGCACATTTTGGGGATTATGTACAGGATTAAACGAAGGATATTGCAATTTTCTAATGATAATCTCTTATCTAAACAAGTGTTTAAATGACTAACGGTGGGTCATAGGTAATTGCTTCTGACTGCTTAGTACGGAAAGATAAGTCTCACTCAATTATTCGACTTAAAGCATATGACCCACATAAACTCATTTAATCAGTCAAATGGCATGATCTTCCTGGTATTTTTCCAATTCCTTAAAGAAATTTCGCTCCTACGAATTTAGTTAACAAAAATAGTTGTACTTGCGCCAGAACCAAAACTACATTACGTGGATATTCAGTGACGATTCCAAGAAATGGTAAGTGGCATAGACAACGCAAACTAAGAGAAGACTTGACCATAAACTTTGCCAACAGCGCAAGCCTTTTTGTGTGATGCGATGCGATGTATCTTAACGTGATGCCATTGGCCCCAATGAAACGGTGTGGTAAATGCCTGTGAGGCATGTCTTTGCAACAGCAAAATCGCCTATGTTTGTCATGTTGTAGCATCCGCTACACCTCCTAACCTTCACCCCATTGCTACTAACGACTTCAATTGCACTTATGCAGTATCAAATGCGGTAGCTAACTGGAAGTTGATCACCACCACAGCAACGTCGCACTAGCACGTTCGACGAACGTAGATATCAGTATCGGGATTTGAAGCAGAGCAGGCTGCAGTCGTTAAGGTTGACCAGATCCGAGGCCAACCAGGAAGCTCCCACCCTCATCCGCCTTCTTATGTTCCGCCTCTCTCTTTTCCCTCTCATGCCCACTTGCATTCCTTTAATCTACCTCCGTCCCGCTCTAATCGGTCATAGCACAGCTGCAATGACCATCCGCAGTTTAACGCAAAGGGGCGAATAGACACAACGCGTAATCTGCGTGTGCCGGTTAGGTAATGCTAAGGTCAAAATAATATCGCTGACAGAGTACATAAGCAGAGAACCACAGGAAACCGACAACTGACCAGCTAGAGCCTGTGAGCACACAGAACCCAAGCCACGGCAATGTTGAACAAGGACCGCGTACGATAACACACTGGCCGGGGATGCCGGGGTTCGGACTCAAGGCCCCTTGCACGTAAAGCGGGCGGGCGCTCCACCACCAAGGTTCAATCCCGATTTCTACGCCTGCCTTAAGATAGTACTGCAATGGCTTTGTGCTTGTGCAGAACTATTGTCTGTGCAGACATGGATGAGCCAAGGCCACAAGTTTAGCACTGTGTTTGGGGATGAGCATCAATTTGATGCCAAACCACAGTCCTACTTTAATAAGCATGATAGAAAGCACAGAGTACTTCCAGACATCCTTTTTTATGAACTTAGCCATCAAAATTAGCAGAGAAAACCGGTACACACTTAACAAAGCAAGTCTTGTACCAAATAAAACAGTTTCCCTGGAAAGAGCTCAGTCACTTTTTGTGGCGAAGAGCATTTCCGCGTGCAAAGAATCACTCAAACCGTGAGTTGTGAACAAATTAACTAAATTAACGAACTCACGCTCTGAAACATTGATTAAAGGCAATCTTTGACTCGTGAGACTCCACCCAAAATCTTGTTTTTAGCATTAAGTCTGTTATGAATGCACAACGGGCGTGGTTTAATTGAAAGGTAATATAATTAGCTACAATCCAAGCAACGGGTTCAGATTAAGAGGAGCTGACATCACGATGCCTGGCTTACATTTGGAAGTAATGGGGTTCACGTTTACAAGCTCTTAAATATTTGCGTGCCCAAATCTCCAATCGGAGTCGTCTCACTATTCCTTAAAGTTCTCTGTGCTGGCATCATTCCTGAGCGGTCGAAGCTAATTTATGCTTTGCCATTTACATGTAATGCTTATGAATTTATGCTGCCTTCGTTACCTGTTAAAATGTAAAACTGAATATAGTTTTGGGGTGTGCTAAAGTGAGGAGGGCTATGCCCGCTAACGTCTATTTGTACGTACATTGCAAGTTATTTGTGGTGAGTGTCGATGCAGCTCAGGCTAGGCCAATAAGCTGTTATTGTTCGACTGGCCCTGGGAGGCAGTTAGCTTGCTGCTGAAGGCTCAGTTTTGGGCGGCTGCATCGATTGTGTGGATAGCTGCCATTCACTATGCTGTGGGTAGCAGGGTTGGCCCAAGACGATAGGACTTGAAATGAAGCTATCATGCAGTGCACCGCTTAGTTGTCACAGTATCCAGGACACTGTGCCTCGCCGTTGTGACTGAAGGAGAAGGATGTACAGAGCAGACATGCATAACATCCGTGTCTACAAGGTTTCTAAATATGTGTAAATTTGGAAGCCCATCATAGCTTTAATTTAATGCAGCTCCCCATGCTGGTTGTGGTGCAAAGTGCCGACATTTTGTAAAGAAATTTGTTGGTTTAGTTTGTAAATTGTAAAACGAATGCTGATTGCATCATGGTATGTGGTGTATTCGCAACAGTGGCAACACGAATGGCTCTATGTTGGGCCGCCATTCGATTGCCTTGGTTTCAGTAACACTGATGCCCATGTCAACAACTCTCCTGCCACTCTGGTCCCCGCATAATCGAGTCAGTAAAACTTGGTCCGCTGTGCAATGTCGTGGCAATCACGATAGTTCAGGCATTTCCGTCTAATTTCTGCAGGCAACTAGGTGTTATAATGACCCATTTCAAAGAAGCCTTTGCGCAATTTTTCGCATGCAACGAAGGTTGGCAGTGTATACTGCGCAGACATGAGTATGTTTATGCGTATTTATGCCTGCAGCGGTATTTGCAAAAGGCTTTCTGGGTCGCCCAGCTGTGCCGATGAGCAGAAAGCTTGACTGAAATCACTGGCATGGTTACATGGTCATTAGAACACAATATGTTCAGAGCTATGGCAGCGGAATTGATTTTATGGGCAATGCCCTAGCTATTCCTCTCCTGCTCCCTAGGGATTAGCAGTTGCTAAATGACTTGAGCCTAAAAACATAGGCGCATTAAGCCACATGCAAAAAAGCTTGGCAAAATTTGCTGCTAGGACACTAGGGCGTATCTAATGTGGGCGTTTGAAATGCTATTGTGTTTGCGGAAGAATCAGTTAAGACACCTTGGATCATACCCATCAACAACGAGAACATGTCCATGCAGGCTGACACTCGCGACATGGAAGAGTGCTGTAATTGGAGCATTAAGCGGACTCCAAGTGACTAGCGTTAATTGGTACCCTCAGACAGCGAATGATGTGAATGCATTACAACTCTCAAGAGTTTCCCATTTTCTCATTAAGGTAGAGGTCAAGAAACGCGTAAAATTGAGACCTAATCCACGCTTAACGACAAATGTAATGCATATCATCGTCTTGGTGACTAGCGTTCAGATCCCACAAATCTCGTGGCTAGTCGGACGTCATTGCTATTCAGGGAGGAAGAGGCGGATAATGATCGCTGCCAGAGTACACAGGTAACTCGTGAATCCATCTTTCATCCCAATTAAAGCAGGAATCCCTTCCCAGCCACTTTTTCCGATTTAAAACATGAATCGGGAAACACACTCAAGCGCGTTTGCTGCATCTTGCTTGGATGTTTGTAGAGTTCTTGGACGAATCCTACTTGACCGAAAACAAAAAGTGCCAAGCATGTCCCATGTAAGCTTTTTTACAAGGAACATGGGGAGGAAGCCGTAAGTAGCACGAGACAGAGACAAATGCATACATAAGCGGTTGAGTTTCTGTGTTGCACGTGGTGGCATTAAAGTGAGCATAGAGGAGACGAATCCACATCCGTATGTGCAGCACCATCAGTAAATAAGGCGTCACCAACGAAGGTGACAAGAATCATTTGAGCATGAGGCACCGAGACTTGATTTGCGGAATGATTACTTTTCTTGTAAGCAGGCAGATCGCCAAAGGCTTTTATACACATTATACACATTAGTGTGATGCGTCGTGGTGAGATGCCGTTGATCTTAAGACATTTTTAAGCTCAGCAACGCAGCGAAGGCCTTGATAAATAGGCATAAAACATGTGTTTGTAACGACATAATTATGCTGAATATGCTAGCCAACTCTGCATCTCATGATGTAGCATTCCACCGTTTGGTTGAGGTTTCCAAGTTTAACTTCAGGACAACAAGGTGTAAATTAGCTACTTGCGCATTCACCACGGTGTACTCAATCACGTCTCGCATCCAGCATGATGCCAGACATTGTGGCTACATAGTGCGTACGCACCGCATGAGGCATCGAAGCCACTAATAGAACTCACACTAGAATAATGGCGCTCCTGAACGGCGACCCTGGACCTCCAGACCAAAACTTCGATTTCGTATTGACTGAGCTACCTGATCTACGGTCTCCGCGCTTGCCCATCATTTCCAGACGTGTCTATTCGGGCATTTTTTCACCAATAGTATAATTACCATCTCGTCATCGCCTTTTGTTCCCCTTACCAATTGCTCTTTCAGTACGCCACTGTGACTGCAGTAGGGAGGAGTACGATCATAACCGTCTGAACGCAAGTCCACTTTGGTGGCCATAGGCTCTATCATGGCGAGTGGATTGCGTATGCCTTTGTTCTGCCCAAATGATTTTGTTTACTGCCTGGTGGGTAAATGAGCATATGCGTATTTGTGAGCATGAATGGTAAAGATTGGAAAGAAAGGAGGATTTCAACACGGTGTGAAATTTTCTTGATGGTCCAGCAGTCGGGAATTTCGGGTCTCATCTAGAAGACGCGTTTCCAACTCCTAACCAGGCACTTTTCTTTATCACCTCACACATCACTATTGGCTGCGCGCCTACCTGCCTTCGTGGCCAGTGGATGGCTGATGAGCAGAAATTGAATAGAATTGGCGTCGGCCTGTCGGGTAGGGGCAGGTTGGCATACTATCAGCTGAAGAGAGGGTAGGGCGCCGATGGCATGTGGCAGTGGTGGTGTATCAGCTGCTTAAGCCAGGTAGACGAAAAGTTGATGCGAGACGCAGCTAAGCCCAACCGTGCAACTGAATGGGAAACCAACTAACAAGGCGTGGTTTCGATCCATGAACCTCTAGGTTATGGGCCTAACACGCTTCCGCAGCGCCACTCTGCTCTAGTGCAGAGAAATGGGTCTTTTCCAAGGGGTGAATGAATAAACGCGTGCATACCTGCCTCCTGGTGGAAGTAGGGTGGAAGAAGTAGTAAATGGATAAGAAGATAAAACGAACTCAAAAGTAGTCCTTGCCCTGCAAGTTGAAATGTGGCACTGGCATATGCATAATCCGCATAAATACATCAAGATATTTCTTGATCAAGCCTCAGACATAGCACGCTCGATACGAGTGGGCAATTGAGACGAGAACGCTATTAATTTATAGATTCTGAGGAGTTACAACAGGCATTGCGATACGGACTCATGCAACCTTTGTAAAGCCCTTCGCGTAATTATCCAAACCCAAAAAAATGTGGCGATCTTTCTGATTGTTTGGTGGCAACCATATCCTCACCTGCATTTTAGAGCATTCGGTAAGTGCTATGCCATCCTTTGGAAAGCTACGGTCCAGGATGTTAACCGGGATTTTCGGAAATCGGCAGCTGTTCATTACAGCATTAATCTTAATCGCTTGAATTACTCGAATGAGAGAAGAACAGGAAAGGTATTGAGAATGAAGAATGCGAACATCCTGAATGACGCGGGCGAGTTGAAGAGGAGGATAGTGGGTTAGGAGCCATGTATGACTTCAAAACTGTTGGAATTTCGACATGTTTCGCCCAGTAGTCCATCACACCTAATGAAAATTAGAGGCTATTATCAATTTTGAAAGGAAAACACAAGGAGGCATAAAAAGTTATGGCGCAACAAAAACTCTTGGGTTAGTGGATATTTGCTATGCGTTTTCCCCCACCGGACCGTATTGTGGCCCACCTGACCTAAAGGTGGGAAGGCAGGATTATGTGCCCAGTCTGCCTATAAGGAGTGAGTCACATGATGATTAGCCTTCCGTGTGCCTCTCAAATGCCTTGAGGCTAAAGAGTAGAAAAAAAATAGTTCTAAATTACCAATGACACTGTGCTGCATATCAGTGGGCGTGCAGCTGGTGGCAACGGTCGTCGAGATATAATAGGAGGAAAGATTGATCTATGATGAAGAAGGAGCTGGTGACATCTGTAAATTATGCTACTGCTTTTAGTGGTCGAATTGGAATTCCCCAAAAATGGAGTGTCAAGGATGGGAAGTGTAGCCTGTGTGCTACGAATAACCGATAGGGTGGTCGCGTAAGAGTGCGGAAGCTTTCATTCAAAAAACCGAGAACGCGTATGTAAGAACATAGCACATTAAAAAACCAAGCGTTTACCTGAGTATTAAGGCAGCGGGACAACAGAAAGAATGCAAGGAGGCTTATGCCTCTGTTAGTAAGGATCCTTTTACGTTGTGTCCAATTTAGTCTCCCAATATTAGTTATGCTTATACAATGGCTATTTGAAACACGTTTATCATGAAATTATTAAGTGATTACTAGTTCTGGCATTACTATCAAACGGAGTCGGCCAAGAGTATTTACCGTGGCAAACATTTCTTCGCAAAGCAGAGGGCCTATTCCAGATTGGTTTACTCGTACAAGAGAATCTTCACAGCGAAACTCACAATAATTTGGTTTTTATTTTCACGAACTCAGTAATCCTGGTTCGGTAAGAACATTGTGAGGTTTCCAACCAAGGTAGTAGTTCTGAAGGAGAAACGGATGCAGATGAAATTGAAACATGGAGTGTCTCGACACTTAAACGGCCAAACAATCCCAAACCGCTATCATCAGCAAAGATAGAACTTTTGGAGTGCTACGAACCCTACGCACCGCCACCTGTAGCGTCGTGTCAATGCAGATTGGCCCTTTCGACAGACCTGAATGCCCCTTTTACTATCTCTGTCTAGGCAGGTGGCACCATCTTATCTGTCGTAGACGCAACTTTCGTTAAAGCTAATGCAAATTAATCGCCAGCCTCATTTGTGCCCAGAAAGAAAAAGTCTGACCTTGGCTAATACACTGGATAATTTACGGGACATTTGACTTTGCAGGCTTTTGGCATCAATTGCTGATGGGCGCACCAATTCTTGGCTCTACCTCAAGAAACGACTAGGAATTTCTGCAGGAAGAACAAACGTACCTGCCACCATCTGGACAGTTTGTTGGCGATGTCAACGCACCGATTTTCTAGGTACTACGAAGTTACTCAGTTGGTGCACACAGCAGTTTCACAACAGTCAGCAAGAGCAGGCACTGCCAAGTTTGCCCAAGTACTGAGTAGATTTACATAAGGCAAAAGTTGTTCGATCTTTAGCAAATCAAGCTGACATCACACCAATCACATCTGTCGTGCGACTGACTATGTGTAGTGCAATCCACCGAATAAAATGTGCTAGGGCCTTATGTCACTTAAAACGTTAGTATGCGCTCTGCAACCTACCTCCTGCATGAAGGAGCAATTGGGGTAACCCAAAAAAACCCACCTCTACGAGCGCCTAGTCTAGTGACTAGCGCACAAGATGGAGATGGGCTACACGTTTTGATCAACATATGACGTGGTGAAATGATTGCAAAACTGGTCATGAAATCTTTTGAGGGGTTTTCAACATTGCAGAAGAACTGACGATTAGCATAAGTGGGGTCATAACATTTTACTGCCCTCTCCAGTGCATTGATTTAAATAACCGAACTAGACCTGTGAAACACATCTCCGCATTCACAGGCCCGTTTTCACAAAAAGGTACAGGTTGAATACGAAACCTTCAGAATCTTTTTGTTGGTGCAGCATCTTTTTAGATGCATCAGGCATTCCAGCGCGAAAAGAGATTCTTGCACGCATGTTTGTTGACTTTGCCAGTCGTAGTCGCTGTGATGATCGGCACCGAAACTCGCATTTGCAAATGAGCATTCGAGAATACAATTGCGATAACATGGTTGAGCATGATGGCTGACTTCGATAAGATCGCTGCTCGTGTTAAGGTATGCTCGACATCCATCGTCATCTGGGTTTGTTCAGATACCGGTCATTTAAAGTAAAATGGACTTGCTCTTGCCCATTTAACTCTTTGATGGATCGATCAGCAAGTTAGCTCGGAAGCTTAGTTCTGGCAGGCTATTTTTGCACTAAATATAATCCAGAGTTGATAATTTTGATTTCGCCTCATACGCTGATCTAGAAGAACGCATGACTTGTCATGAATGCGGTCTGATCAGGAGTGAAACATCTTAGGCTAAGCACTTACATGATCGGTGCATTTAAACATGTTCCAAATGGGCAAATATCATGCCAAATCTTTCCAATAGCAAGATTAGCATAACTCGATTCTGTTTGCTAACTAGCACTGCGACATTGGAAACAAGTCATTGGGATAATGGAGCTAACACATTGTGCAGACTGCTTCCACAGAAGGACCATATCAAGTGATGAACTCATCACGACTGCACTAAGTAATAGGTAACGAAGAGTAACAATGGGACCATCAATTCACGTTAAAATAGTGGACAATCCAATATTATACCAGTTACATCGAATTCATTCTTTTTAAAATATGCATTCAATTGGCACAAGACACCCTCCGATGATCCAGAACAAGCGTGGAAATGGCCAGATAGGCGAACATCGAAATAGCCGTTCAGTGCTAATTGTGAGAATTGTGTCTTAAGTTAGTCTCTTGAATTAGGTATCAATGAAGACTCTGTCCCCACTCTATGAGCAGCGAATTTTCACAAATGGCATTGACGCAATGCTTTGCATTAATTCTATAATTTGCTTACACAATATCAACCTGATGAACGGAGTAACTTACTCAATTTCAACCGAACACAAACCTCACTTACAGTCGCCCATCAACCCAAAAGCAACAGGCACAAACAAAATGAAACAATTACTGACTCTTGTCTTCGCAGACACCGGTGCACTTTTTGAAGGCAAATGGTAAAGCCCTTGATCTAGAAAACTCCTGCTCACAATGGAGGGGAAGCAGATGTTGTACAAAGGGGAAATCAAATATTATGGAGCACCAGAGGCACGTATTTTATTAGGCTCTAGGAAACAACCCTACCCAACCACTGCAAAATCGAAACCCCAAAAACTGAATTGAATTCAACTGGACTTTACGAGGGTGGCAGTATCCATCAAATCCTTGACTTCGAAAGAGCGGTTCAGCAACTTGTTACGGCAAGCGTTATCTTACAACGCTTTACGTCGTCGAGATAGTCATTATGGTGGTTCACCGTTCCTCCATCCACGAAAAGTTGGCAATAGACAGCCCAATCTCAAACACTGCTTTGTTACTTGCGTTGACAGACACGTGAGAAAAGCCGAAAATACCTAGGAGCAAAGAAGAGGAGAATGCAGGCGACATCGGCTACAACGATAGCATTGTTAGCGCTAAAGTGATGACGGTGGTAGCAGCAACGATTCAGTGGTGAAAGCGCTAAGAGGAGGGTGGTATAAGAGAGAGATGTGCTGTTGGCAGTGACAAAGGGAAAGTGGGAGTCGAAGAAAACAGACACTGATCCAGACGTGACTTGAACACGCAACCTCCCAATCTGGAGTCAGACGAGCTACCGCTGCGTCATGGCGTCATGGTGTTGCGATAGCGCTGCAATACTTGTGGTCGTTTATCTCAGCATCATCACATTGCGTGCTATGCTTACCGTACTGCTACCAGCATCAGTCACAAGGACACACTTGGTTAGGTGAAGACACTGCTGAATTGCCGGTGGGGTGTGCAGGTACTATACGGATGTAGCATTATAGTAGAGCGCCGTTGTTTAGTAATTAATTACCACCCTGCCGCACTGGCGGTTCCTAGCTGGTGGATCCTCGTCAACCTCTCACTTTCCGTTCCTCTCCTCCATTCCCACCGCACCTTCCTCACCATAGCTCAGCTCTACGTTCTTCCATGACCTAACGACCGCCACCACCGACCACACACCAATGAGATCGTACCATAATGCCACCAGATATTTAAGGCACAAATCCTCCTCTTTGACCTAGAGACATTATAGTGTCACATGAGGTTTCATCTTTCTATGTCTTGCCCTCCCCTTATAGGGCGGCCACGTAATCCTGCCTTCCTGCTTTTCAGTAAGATTTGAAGGCGACTATTTCCAACGCAAATGCAGCTAACCGCGTTGAGAAATAGTGTCACCTATGGTAATGCTAAAAACTGCTCCGTTGAGGTATTCGTCCGATCTTCAACTGCTGCAATTGTAGTCCCTTTGATATTGATGGTTAAAATGCTCAGGTTGGGTGATGAAATTAATTTTTCGGACAGTTGTTACATGTGTATAATTGTTGCTTAAAAAGACAAGTAGAAAGAATCCTTGTGTATATCATGTGAAACGATGGTGAATGCAGTGTGTCTGCAAGTGGAAATGGCGGGCAAAGAATAGGTAGGCTCCCTTCTCAATTGCTCGAAAAAATGCATTTTGCAAAAGATGCTGTAAATGTCTCTCCCCAATAACGGTGCCCTAATTTCGCCTCCCTGTCGCCTATCTCCAACATGCTCCCTTATCCCTCTATTAAATGCAGATAGTAGCAACAAAAGTAGGCTGACGGCTAAAGTTTGGAGAGTTGAGCATGCAGCTTGAAGGTCCCAGTGATTTTGGAGGTTACGACAGCTGTTAGCAAGTTTCCTGTACCTCGTGTAGTGCCGCACAGGGCTTTAGAAAAGCTCAGAAGGTAAGACTATTTTTAAAAGCAGAGAACGACAAAAGCGCTGCTTGTATCTAATAAATTTTCTACGTTTACGACGAATTCTCACAATCTATATTGCTCTTCTATTTTTAGAAGAGATTTGACAAGTTCACGGGGTCCGAAAATCCCTAACCGTTATTTAACAGCGTTGCCTTCTAGAGTTGAGGCACCCCTGGTAACCTAGTGTTTGCAGCAAATGCTGACCTGAACAGGATACATTTGCAAGAAACTCAACGGCTAATGAAAAAGGCATTGGTGGAGGGATTGGAGTCAGCATAAAGGCTGAACGTGTCAGCATTCCGCCACCATCAAACGGCGAAGGGAGTGTTCGTGTGAATTTCGTGACAATTTTTATAATGTAAACTTGCTACCTCTCCGGAGTTGAGCAAGCGAAGCGCGTTATCTGCCAACGGTTGAAAGATACGCTACTAATAAAAAGGGCCCCATGTTATATTCAATGCAATGCGCGACTGCTTTCAAATTGATCAGTGGCATGCCTTTCACACGTATTGACATGGTAATTTAATGAAGTAGAGAGCCATGTAAGTTGGTCAAACATGCAGATTATGCGCGATCTTGTCATTTATTTACATTATCTACATTTATATAACTTACATTATTTGCATTATGGCAGCAAGAAAACAAGTGGACAGAAAAAGATAGTGCTCCGTGATGCTTAGCTTAAACCACATCCTTTCAACCGGTGTATGCCATTGGATATGCTCGCCGAGCACCACGCATCTGGCAAAACTTTTGACTGAAGTCGGTCATGTGGAACAATTTTGCTTAGATGTATGGCTTATTTGCAATAACTCGTCAATTGAACCACCACACGTGATAGGTGAAGATTCGTTCGTTTACCGTGGTTGAAGTGGCTAGTTTTACTGGCCGTTAAAAGCCACCTGTCATCAATAAGGGGACGCCTAATTTACCACCCGGAATAGCAATGGAGATAGATGGTCCCAACGCCTAAGCACGTTCGTAGTCTAGTTGATGAATAAATGGGTAAGAAAGCTGCCAAATGGATGCCATCAAAGCAGAAGGTGAAAAGCATTTCAACTTAAAGTTGGTTTGGTGTCATACGTACATGGTTGTGAATTCGCGCATCCATTTTTGCTATTTTGTGGTGATTTCCTACACTGAAGGAGTGTACTTATTCCTTCTCTTTCAGAAAAGGGTGTTTGTCAATGGGCTTGCATTATCGCGAATTCATTGAATTACCTATCCCGAACAGCGTAACATCGTCATCACCACCATCCTACAAGAGAACTGAACCATGCCAGGAGGAACACACGACCAGTAGGCGGTGGTGTTTGTGTGTGTGTGCGTCATCTGCATGGCGGCCACTGGGTGGTTATCGGCTACCCTTTCGGAGAATGTGGGCCGTAATTGTCAATCGTGCACTCCACCAATGCCACTCGCCGTTGTGATTGGGGCAATTTAGTGGCAGGAGGTGGAGGCATGTATGTAGTCACTGCTTGGGAGGCTGAAAGAGGCATCCCGCTTCTAAATGTTATTCCTGTGTTGTTCCTCTTGGACAAAGTGGTAATTGTGCTAGTCGCGTCAATATCTGTTATTTCACTAACCCCAACTCGCTTTCTGATTACCTTTGACCTCTACACTATGTTTCCGCTATCACGATCAGGACAACGCTTTGTCGGCATGTACGGCTTGTGTTTCGCAAAAACAAATCATTGTTGGCAAGACTATTGTTTAGATTGGAAGCAAAAAAGCTGGTGGAAGAGAGTTGAGGTTGAGGTTTCTGAAAGCGCGTTGGGTTCTGTGATTACTTGGACAATGCGACCCTCACTACTAGCATTGTGTGAAAAATAGTAGCATATATGTTGGTAGTGATAGCAGCAGTAGTAATACCAATAGAAATAGTAACAGTGGGAATAAGCATACTAGAGTTGTGGCTAATAATTCCACCAAAGGAGGAGGGGGAAGGGCGGGCAGCATGACGAAGCTGCTGCTGCAATTGCATTATCACTACAGTAGAGGGACAAAAGAAGGCGTCGTCCACTGATATGAGGAGCCGAGAGTGGAGGTGGGGAAGTATGTAGGAGGGTAGGGAAAGGCTAGAAAATTGGTTGTCCTGTGCGTGTGTGTGTGTGGTAGGGTAACTGGAGAAGGTGAGAGGATGGAAAGAAGAAAAAGAAGAAGCAAAGAGAAAGAGAAACGAGGACGTTCCCCATTTCTCACATCAGGAGTGACAATCTCCAACTGCTTTGGGGCTGCTAGCAGCAGAAAGAGGCAATTGACACTACAAACACTCGCCACAGGGGCAGTTCAATTGGTAAAGTAGATTGGATTTCAGTCTATGAACAGTGTGTTCCGAACAACGCAGTCCTAACAGTGGTGGTTGATGGTGTACACACTTTACTAGCGCGTCACAAAAAGGGGTTCGGGAGGAGGAGAAGGTCAGTCACAGTTACACCTCCATTATCCCATGTGTTTGCCTACCTGCTGACAGTTCCTTCTACCAGCATGTTTTGGAGGTGGAATGTAACTGCTACTGAATCGACGCTGAGTAAGGGATGCACGCCGAAGCAAACAACACCTAATCGGGCATTAGGTGGGGTACGGGGCTTGCAGGCGCGCGAAGATCGCAAAAAGAAGGAAGTGAGGTGGTGGAGGAGAAGAGGTGCGCATCCATACACATCTACTTTGTTAAAGGGAGTACTCTGTCACGTAATCACGATGTTATTAAATGAGAAAAGGCTGTCAAAGACGCGATCATTGACAAGCCATGAGCAAGTTTGTTAAAGTAATTTGTGAGAGGGAGAAAAGTGGGAGCGCACGCTTCACTTGACAGCATGATCGTCATTTCCGAGCCTCACTTCGCTCAAGAAATTGCAGGTGGTGCAATTGGGCGGAGGTGCCATGGGGGTTAGTGGCTAGGAGGTGGCTGTGCTTCGATTGGAGTCTCTCTCTCCCACACCATTCAATACCCTCCTCTCTGGTTTGGTTGTAAGTGCAGTCCGTTTGGGTGCCTTCGCCATGCCTCTCCGGTCACTAGGGCAACCCATGCACTTGTCATTTGGAATGGACAGTACCGCTTGTTGTTGCGGTTGCTGCATTTAGAGACAGGGATAGAGATAGACATGGGTTTTAATCACAATTAGTCCTAACTACTTCATGTCACAGAAGCCCCTGGAGACTGCCGACCCCATCTTGACAACCGTAGCCAGTATTTGTACCAGAATAGCACGCAGATGACTGGTGTGATGGTAATGTGGGTCTCCATGGGTGGCTATTGGAACAGTGTGATGTACACTGAATTTGGTGTGCTGCTTTGTAGGCATTCTTAGCCTGTGCACGCCCGATGAGCCCTGATTTATCGTACTTGACTGTGTTAACATCACAACATGTGGGTTTGGAAGGTGTCACTTCCCGTGTCACGCATAGTTTGTGCTGTAAAATAGGTGCTGCACAAAACATGGGTTGCAAAATTATTATAGACCGCTCGGATCATCATTGGTTATGCACTGCACTTGCAGTCCTTGACTCGTTTTCCATTTAATTTTTCCATCATCACTGATTCGCAGCTTCCACACCAAACTATAACCACCGAAATTCCAAATTCCACAGTTTGGCCCAATCTCACCTGAACATGGCAGATGATCAGAGTCCTTTCATCGAAGGTGGGATGTTGAGCGATCCCATGAATTGCAATGGTCACGAATGCAATTTCCAAGTCGACGGCGTACTAAAGTACATAGCGATGACAGCAGAGGCGCACTCAATGTCTTTTTGACAATATGAAGGCAATCGTTAGAGCATTCCTTGTTCCTTTCTCTGTTCCGCTGATCATGAATTTAAAATGGCAGAAGCAAAATGGGAGTGGCGGAACACTTCCGACTCCAATGGACTTGACTCCACGTTGGCGGCTGAGCACCATCCAGAGCGGTGGTTTGAGTGACCATGCACGACTATTTCTTCCCGACCACGTATAATCCAATCATGTGTATCATCTGTTCTTCGCTGTTAAGTGTTTACAGTGTCTCCTACTTTGAGACGATCAAAGGCACCTGCGTTTCGCAAATGTCAAGAGTGTTGTGAATTTGCCCACCTTGACCAAGAATTGGCCTCGTGTCGCATCGCCTCGAGGAATGGCCCACTAGTGAATACCTAGACAGAAAAAAACAGCATTGAGAGGGGTGCGGGTGTCAGCTCTGCATCTTACGGCCTTCCTCAACGCTACAGCATAGTAGAATGCGAGACGAAGCGGAGTAGAGCGCCTTTCGACGAAAACTTCTCCATGCTGATTGTTAACTTGGGAAAGAAAGAAGCGCCTACGTCTTAGGCACCTTCTCTAAGTTTACACCTCAGCGATTTCCAGCGGTAATGACACCAGGATTAATGAGCTTCAAGATGGCCTTCTCACCGCATCACCTAGAGAAATGGCATATGCACCCTCAGCTGTACACCAATAGAGATGAGCTACTAAACTTGGTATGTGGAGTGAAGCCATGCCACATCCTCACATTCTCGTCCTACACCAGTCGAATGACATTCCAGAAAGTATATCCATATGGGCAGATATTTAACCACCGTGAGGAACCGAATAAACTCCTCAACTGCCACACCTGTGTTCTCTGGTATTCCTATGATTAGACAATTCTCACAACAACAAAACTGAAGTCCAAGAAGAGGCCTAAACTACCATAGCTGAAGAGTCTTCTTAGCTGAATGCACAATTAAGACAGTCGTCGCTCTCTCACTTCGACCACATTATGGAGAAAAGTTCCGAAACCACTACCTTGCTGGAGCAGGGCAACGAATGTGACACACTGATTGTAACTTTAAACGGTTAAGCATTTAACCAAGGTGTCAGAAGTGACTACTGTGTATCTGGATGGAATCGCAGTTCTGTTCGCTTCGTCAAGTACTGAGCCCCATTCCATAATGAGCTCATTTAAATTCCAAACCCAAACGGCTGATTGTTTCCATAATTTAGTGATTCAAGGCAGCTACGTAGCAGTGATTTCTATTAATTTCTATTTTACAATCTACATGAAGCTCACTTGGACGTGGGATTCGAGGGAGGGAAATATGAAAGGCGGAAGCATGGCATGCACTTATCCAATTTCTCACGGCCTTGTATGCTACCATGATAATCGCACCGTGATTGAAATATCTGTGTGGTTAGGTGCACAAATAGACCAACAATAGCGCAATTACCAACGTAACGTACAGCTACAAGCATGATTCCATAAGAAATATGCAAACTGGATAGGTCTGCAACTGAATGCAACAAGTCTCGCCAAATGGCTCTCCACAGCGCAAAGCAATCGGGCCATCCTTCATTATTTTATTCGCCTTGAGTAAAACACCGCCATGCGATGCCTGGTCTATATTACACATTAGGAGAATTAATTCCAGATGAGCACTTTAATAACTGTCAAGGAACGAAGCACACCTTGAAAGAGACCTTGAGACAAGTGCTCCAAAATATTCCAACTATGCAATCGGTCAGATAGCGTTCTTCATCACTCGAAATAGTGCTGTTGCAATTATTGCTGCATAAAATCCACTGATAGCATGAGTCTGAAATGCCGACTTACAACTTATTAACGTTATTTACTGTGGTAATTTTGCTAAGCGCTTAGTAGTAACTTGACTCTGACCATGTTGTGTAAATGGCAAACACCACCGATTCCGTCCAGTCACATTGTCAGTCGGAATCCTGCCTGTGCCTCTCATCTGCGTTGCGTACAGTAAATTTGTGTTTTAGGTCGCCCTCTTCTTGCAAACACACATCCACTTCAAATTTTTTCCACATTAAGGAAATAGGCTATTTCTTCTAGTGTAAATACTACATAGACGTGCTTGATTTGAAGCGGCTAGTTGGCAGATTTGGCATTTTTATGGGAACATGTCACTTTGGCCGCATGCATAAGGTGATATTGCCTGACAGGAATCATCATGCAGTCCTTCTCAATTGTATTTCAATCTCGGCTCAAAGATGACATCTTTTAGACATGGAAGTGCCAAAAGTTTGAGTCCCTTTATGGGAAGCGTTTTCCCGGCCCAGATCTAACGATGTGCTTTTGACTTTTTGCAAGAATAATGAGGTAATGATTTCAAGCGGGCCAGACGTAAAGAATTTGCATTGCAACTTCATAAGGAGATTGTGTTCATGTAAAATGCAAAATACGTCGTCGACCATCAGCAGTGAAAAGCAGTGACCAATATTGTTATACTCATATAAATCAGGTCTTACCATTAAAATTAAATCAAAGCTCCCACAAAAGTTACAAACCACATTTCGCTATCCCAATCATTGCCAGATCGCCTTCACATGAATGTAGTTTGCCCACCACAATGACTTAAACAAGTGCCACATCAATTGCCATTTTACCAGATTTGCAGAAAGGACTAATCAAGTTCCGAGGTTAATCATAGAATTTCACATGTTGCAAGCTGTGATTTTGTACTGAAGCACCTTATAGAGCGAACTCTGATTTTCATGTATTGGGTGAACTCCAAGTCAAAAACATGGTGATATTTGCACTTTATCTAGCACCAAATGCAGCACAGTCGTACAGGAGGTCGACCAGGAATAAGGCACAGAGTGATAGCCCAAACTTCGTACGGGCTCATCCGTTCGTTTAATCAGACGCCCCGTCCCCCTATTGAAATGTCAGACCAACTATCCAATAGAGGAGGCGCAGTGATTCATCGATTAGCCAGTAATTAACGTTGAAGGAATCCATACAGGCCAAAGCCATCCACGCAGAAGCAGATTTCGTACTAGGAGAGGATGTTGCTCAACACTATTTTTTGCTCCATTGCCCTCTGCTCCTGAGAAGACTTGATCTGTGCAAAAGGCCGGATGTGGTCTATGCTGTGTTCTAACAAAACGAGGCAATAGAACGCAAAATAATTTCGAACAACATCTCGTTCTAGCACGAAAACGACAAGTCGAAGACGCTTGTCTACTAATGTTGGCTGCCCACCCGACACCTTGTCAAACGCGTATCCATTGCTGTGTAGTCTGGATCATAATCAGCTCCCTTCCTCTCCTGCACATATAATTCTTAAAGCGGATTCTGCCTTCTTTTCATGCAAGTGAAACCGCGCAGAAAGCAAGGGCTCACTCAGTGTCTACTTCTCACAAGCGTTCCCACGCCTGCACACGTCAGAAGGCATCCGAATTTCCAACGAGTGACTGCACAAAGTAAAGCGCTACGTGCATCCAAGAGCTGGGTGGCCGAGTGACTGACCAGCTGATTCTCTAGCTGGTTGATGATGCTGTGGTGGTCAGGCATGTTCACTTACACGTGGTTATAGAGTTTCCTAACTATGACGCTCGACTCGTGATTCGTAGATCCAGAGTGATGTCGACTTCCTAAAAGCCAATGCGGAGGAACGAAACAAGAGTGCGCAGCTGCATAATGTCGGGAGATGAGATTTAGAGCACGCTCGCAATGCTATTGCAAAATTAAAAACTCATGAAAAGTAGTGCAATCGTAAAAGTCAAAATAAATGGCCCTGGCAGAAACGAGTTTTGGAGTTGAAGGCACCTCTACCTAGCATCATTTTCTTCCTTTAACTCCCGACATTTTGTGGAAGACTACAATGCATAAATAGTGACGAAACGCTGAAGGATTCGTAAGCTGTTGAAAACGTGAAAAAGATTTGCAGAGCTTCCAACCGGACTTGATGATTGGGCATTCGAATGGCAAATGTTGCCAAAAACGATCGGATCCCAAAACATTTGAGAAGCACTCATAATTGCGGACAAATCCAGTGCTATTAGGTGATGACGTCGCTCACATCAGACAGTCATTCATTCAAAACAGGCATGGTTTAGTCGACATTGGGGTCGAGAGTGTCATCGCCACGTAGTAGAATCTAGCACTTGATTGAATTTTCCTCTATGTAAATAGCAGGCTCTCTTCAGCCATAATGCTGAAACTATTAAAATTGAAAGTAGCCTTTCGCGCACCTTAATCCGCGTAATCGCTAATGCCACCGCAGATGTTGAACTATTGAATCTCGTGCAGAGCTCTACCCTCCAACCTGTGCAGATGGAATTGACTGGCGTTGGTTCCTTGGTGCATTGGTCAGGCGTCCATTCACCCATGACCAGCCTCAGTAGTTAGCTTGACACCTCTCTTCCTCTCTGACTGGTGCTTCCGGAGAATATAGCCTCTCCACAACGCTACTTCACTTATTTTTGGAAAGTTTCTACCGTCCTGCTCGTCGAGTTCATCCCCATTGTTTCTGGCGTATAAGGGGGTGCAAGGAGGCGCTCTTATGCCAGAGCAGCTCCAGAAATCGTGTTGCTCCTTCTACGATGGTACGGAACACGTTTTGTGCAAAATGTGTTCCGTACCATAACACAATCTTTTGCTGCGCTGGGCGAATTTTCTTCCCCGTACTTTGCTGCCTGCATGCTACTGTAGTTTATTGCGCTAACCTCCAACAGCACTTTGCCTGTTATCAGATTAGTTCATGATGTTCCATTCCGTGAATTTCCTCGATATCAGATTGTGCCTCAAGTGCCTTCAAATTGGAAGTAGAGTAAGTAGCTGGCATTTTTGTTAAATCCCTCTGCCATCGTTTTGCAACATCTGGCACTTGAGCAAGTGGCGACTCGTTATTAATCTGTTTTGTCCTTATGAAACCGTATTGACCCTATCCGCGTTTTTCGGTGGCAATGCCTACTACAATTACCTGGGTGCTAATACAGCGCGGAGCAGATCGGATACTCCGGCCCATTTTACATTTGTTATGCTCAACCCGGTTGTCAGTGCTCTTCAAGCCATCATTTGTCCTGTGTGGAGCTCAGTAGGTAAAAGGTAATCCGTAGAGACATTATAATCTCGGTGGCAACTCACTGTTTGATGAGTCGGCGTCTTCCTTAATGTCAAATCAGGTGTTCGTAGTACTGATGATCCACTGCAAGTGTTACGTTGCAGTTATCTCGAGAATATTATCCTGATAATTAATGCAACGTTTTGGACTAAGCTGGCTTGTGCAGTTTCATCCTACTTTCGTTCGCGTCAGCTACTGCCACTCGCCAGTTTCCCGATTTTGAGGCTTTGGTGGAAAACTGTTTTTTTCAGAGAAGAGCCCAACAAATCGTTGCTGTGAGGGATTAGATAAGCTTCTTGGTTTGATACTGCATTCAACTCCCCATATTCGTCAAACAACCACAGAATTTGATCGTCTTGCTTTACCAGATCCAGAAAGAGGGGTTCATGGTGACTGGTGTGGCTGTCAGATGGGTCTATATCTGCCGTTGTTGACCTGCATTGTCACGTCAGTTAACTTATCTCAACCCTCAAGTGTTTACACTCACAAGAGCTCAGAACACAGTTGCTTCGTATGACGGATACAAACACAATCTGGCTAGCATCTCCCATGGAGAAGACGTAGTACAAGCACATGGAACTATCGCGCCGCCCGGAGCACAGCTCAAGATTCATCCTTCATGAACCAAATTGCGTTTGCGATTATGAAGACAATCTCATTATGAAGCCAACTAGTTCGTAAGGCACAGTTTATGCCTGGGCAATCGCCTTTCCTGCAAAGGTGCATCAACTGTGGCATACAAAGATGGAATTCCCTACCATTGAAACAAAGGTCTGCTGGAGACGGCATGTGTGGATGCCATCCCTAAGGGCATCACCAGAGGCAGTAGCAAAAACGCGAAGGCATGAGCACATAACTAGCACGCGGCCAGGATTTGAGACCGTTCACTAGGTCAAGTGTTGTGATAACAGGTCCCTCGATGGGGTTTGAGGCCGCCATCCACGTCGAGTGCGTCACGATGGAGCTCTAGGCTTTGACATAGATCGGTTTCAAGGTGAAATGGCTCTATTTATGAGTCCCTGCTATCAGTACGAGTATGAATCTCGATCATATATTTGTTGCGCTCGTCAACCATTCCATTTTTACGACTTACCGAACCTTGTCCAAACAGTGGATTGTAACTCGTTGTGAGAGAAGGACGAATCAATGACCTCATCTCATCTCATGTCTACCACCAGACTGACAAGGCGAAAACATGCTCACGTAACTAAATTAAGAATCAAAGCCAGTACTAGGCAAAAACAGGAAAATCTGATTGCCCAAATAACATAGGGCAAGCCGTAAGCCACTTTTGTGGATTTCAAGCTAATAAAGAGAAAATAATGTGTGCAAACATTTCTATTATTGAGTTGTTCAAGTGCAAGTAAATGCGTATTTAGCAGTACTTTCAACCGTTCAAGCGATGAAGCCCTTGGTTGAAAGTTCTCGAAGGACTTCCAATTGGCACATGCGTCCCTATGCCCAACAATGGAATACTCAAAAGGAAGACTGGTGTAGGCTAAAGAACAGGTGTCTAGTCATTTATTAAGCTGTTAAGAGCAATAACCAGGAATAATAGCAATCGTTGCGCGTTGAAAGCAACAGAGAAGTGGAGGAGGGCTTGGGCACCGTCGACTAGCTCCCTCGCCTCCATGGCATGCGGAGGCACCTTCACGAGCGTTGGTGTAAGCACATCCTCGGTTGTGGCTGCTGTTTACCACCATTGCTGCGACCAGCCCCACGGCTGCGCACACGGCGACCAACACTGTGGCTTCTGCTTACACGGCCACGCACACGGTGACCAGCATTGCGGCTTCTGCACAGACCACAATACCCACTTCTGCCACATTCTGAGCCCTTCGCAACCTCACCCCACGGTGCCCACTTCCACGGATACGAACATGGCCAACTTCCCCACTCCATTTCTTCGGCTGCGCCTTTGCTTTCTTTGAAACTGCCCTGTGTGTCCAGGTGTGCCCGCTTATCTACTAGCCGCCATGTGTCTACTTGCTCCACGTGGCACCTGTGCTCACTGTACTTTTAGGTCCGAATTCGTGCTTGCAATATTTCATGGCAGAGCTTTACAGAGCCAATTGATGGGAATATCCCTGTGTGTCTGTGCGTGCGCAAATCGTGAAATAGTGGTGCGACCGGAGCCACTGTTGGCAGCAGTTACATGCTTGTATATGGGTCACTAGTCCAAAATTTTCTTGCATTTCTGATTTTCCTAGATTCGGCAATGCGTTTTTAGCCTGCACCCCAAATATCCGAAAAAAATGATTATTTTACTAATTGCCTTAGATTAGCATTGCAATTTTTGTGCTGTAGGACATAAAAGTTAAGTGGATGCCTGTTCTCTAGACGCATTGTTAAACATCAGTTCTGGAACCTCCCTTTACCCAGCAAGGATTCCTTTCTGTCTTTGCATCCCACCCATTTAGTAGTGCTTTTGACTAGAATATTTTGCAACATCTTGAGCAACTGTTTGCATTCTGGTCTTATTTTGGTAAGGCGAACACCAGCGTCGTCTAAAATCATGTCCGCTGGAAAAGATTAAAAATTATAATAAATTTAAGTGCAAATCTATTCGAACGGTCGATTAATTTTGACGATATTCAGTTGTCATGCGTAATTCTAGCTTTTGACAAAGTGCCATTAGCTTTGGCTGGTTTAAGTTACTTCCTAAATCCTCTACGAGGCAGTGATGCCCTTTTCGACGTGACCATACACTGCATCAAGCTACCTGAAATTGCACTCATTGGCGCTTGTGTCTGAGGTGAGGTATGCAAATCATGTGGTAACTTTAGAGTGAATTAAGGGCTACTGCACAAATGGGAGCACTTGCGATGCCTCTAGTTAAAAACGAGGAATCAGAGTGCTCAGCGTATTATCTTGAGGTCATGACCGTTTTGAGGCCGAGCGCTGCATAAATTGGTATCACTGCTCATCATGGGCAAGTGGATCAACAGCAAGCAGATGGTGTGAAGTAGGGAGTCAAAAATACTCACTTCATCGTTCCGCTGCTTCATCGCTGCATTGCCATTTTTGCAATATAACGACCGATTACTTAGGAGCGCCTTATGGGTATCTAACAGTCAGGCAAAACCGTAAGGTGTGAAGCTTACGCTCGTAAAATCAAGTTACGCTTGAGTAGTTTTGACGGAATCATAAAGTATTTATCGCAGTTCTTTTCCTCAACTGTTTGTGCCATAGGAATCTGTGCTAAGGAGGCAAAATTGAGCTTACACCCACCTCCTTAAGCCCATTGTTCAGCATCTCATTAGATACGCTCAGCTGCGATTCATCAACATCGCTTATGTAGAATTTATGCCTATGATAATCTTGAGGTATACCTGGGCAAATCAACATGACGCATCCTAGCTAAGATCACATAGAACAATGTGAGCTTATTCTTTCAAAAGGCTAATGGCTTTACAATCGAATGAACACATATTTGTGCATCGCGCCGCGTGTCGATTCTAAGGTAGGAATATTTAAGTGTTTCTTTGCACAAAAGAGCCATCCTTAGATCTTGGACAGTGAAGTTTTTATCCAGGTGCATTTTTTGGAACATCACGTTTGTTGTTGCTAAGCAAAGCATTTTCTCTTCTCTGTAGTGCAACGTTTATTGTAAGCAATAAGCATTAGTTTTTCGATTGCTCTTAATGCAGCCATTGTAATCCGTCAATTGCTAGCATTAATTTGATTCAAATGTGTGCAATTTAAGATATGTAGAGCTTTATCTTTTAGTGCCTTGTACGTTGTGCGCTGCTGAGGTTTTGAACACCAACTATTTATGTAGCATTTTGAAAACTACCCTACATTTTTAGTTTTGCAAGAAGACGGCAAATAACGCGTTTCAGCTTTTGCAAAGAAAGTCAGTTCCGACGTTTATCCTCCATTCAACATCGTTCCCACTGGAACACAAAGGAACCAGGCTTAGTGGTTCGCGCAGTTCGATACCAGTTGTGCCCTGCGATCTGTGCATGGCAAAGGCGGTCACCAACAATGAGAATGTTTGCTCGATTTCTAACTCACTTTAACGCTTGAGTGGAAAACACTATGCTAAGTCAGTCGCAGCAATTCACAGGCTACACATCACCTAAAACATCACATGGGAGAGTCCGGATCACGAGGCATTGTTGAAGATCGGCAAGCACGAATTCGGACCCAAAAGTACAGTG
>CM010311.1:65514490-65524527 GCA_001923025.3 Taenia multiceps | reverse complement strand
ATCTATCTATCTATCTATCTAATCTATCTATCTATCTATTCTATCTATCTATCTATCTATCTATCTAATCTATCTATCTATCTATCTATCTATCTATCTATCTATCTATCTATCTATCTATCTATCATCTATCTTATCTATCTATCTATCTATCTATCTATCTATCTATCTATCTATCTATCTATCTATCTATCTATCTAATCTATCTATCTATCTATCTATCTATCTATCTATCTATCTATCTATCTTCTATCTATCTATCTATCTATCTATCTATCTATCATCTATCTATCTATCTATCTATCTATCTTCTATCTATCTATCTATCTATCTATCTATCTATCTACTATCTATCTATCTATCTATCTATCTATCTATCTAATCTATCTATCTATCTATCTATCTATCTATCTATCTATCTATCTATCTATCATCTATCTATCTATTCTATCTATCATCTATCTATCTATCTATCTATTCTATCTATCTATCTATCTATCTATCTATCTATCTATCTAATCTATCTATCTATCTATCTATCTATCATCTATCTAATCTATCTATCTATCTATCTATCTATCTATCTATCTATCTATCTATCTAATCTATCATCTATCTATCTATCTATCTATCTATCTATCTATCTATCTATCTATCTATCTATCTATCTATCTATCTATCTATCTATCTATCTATCTATCTATCTATCTATCTATCTATCTATCTATCTATCTATCTATCTATCTATCTATCTATCTATCTATCTATCTATCTATCTATCTATCTATCTATCTATCTATCTATCTATCTATCTATCTATCTATCTAATCTATCTATCTATCTATCTATCTATCTATCTATCTATCTATCTATCTATCTATCTATCTATCTATCTATCTATCTATCTATCTATCTATCTATCTATCTATCTATCTATCTATCTATCTATCTATCTATCTATCTATCTATCTATCTATCTATCTATCTATCTATCTATCTATCTATCTATCTATCTATCTATCTATCTATCTATCTATCTATCTATCTATCTATCTATCTATCTATCTATCTATCTATCTATCTATCTATCTATCTATCTATCTATCTATCTATCTATCTATCTATCTATCTATCTATCTATCTATCTATCTATCTATCTATCTATCTATCTATCTATCTATCTATCTATCTATCTATCTATCTATCTATCTATCTATCTATCTATCTATCTATCTATCTATCTATCTATCTATCTATCTATCTATCTATCTATCTATCTATCTATCTATCTATCTATCTATCTATCTATCTATCTATCTATCTATCTATCTATCTATCTATCTATCTATCTATCTATCTATCTATCTATCTATCTATCTATCTATCTATCTATCTATCTATCTATCTATCTATCTATCTATCTATCTATCTATCTATCTATCTATCTAATCTATCTATCTATCTATCTATCTATCTATCTATCTATCTATCTATCTATCTATCTATCTATCTATCTATCTATCTATCTATCTATCTATCTATCTATCTATCTATCTATCTATCTATCTATCTATCTATCTATCTATCTATCTATCTATCTATCTATCTATCTATCTATCTATCTATCTATCTATCTATCTATCTATCTATCTATCTATCTATCTATCTATCTATCTATCTATCTATCTATCTATCTATCTATCTATCTATCTATCTATCTATCTATCTATCTATCTATCTATCTATCTATCTATCTATCTATCTATCTATCTATCTATCTATCTATCTATCTATCTATCTATCTATCTATCTATCTATCTATCTATCTATCTATCTATCTATCTATCTATCTATCTATCTATCTATCTATCTATCTATCTATCTATCTATCTATCTATCTATCTATCTATCTATCTATCTATCTATCTATCTATCTATCTATCTATCTATCTATCTATCTATCTATCTATCTATCTATCTATCTATCTATCTATCTATCTATCTATCTATCTATCTATCTATCTATCTATCTATCTATCTATCTATCTATCTATCTATCTATCTATCTATCTATCTATCTATCTATCTATCTATCTATCTATCTATCTATCTATCTATCTATCTATCTATCTATCTATCTATCTATCTATCTATCTATCTATCTATCTATCTATCTATCTATCTATCTATCTATCTATCTATCTATCTATCTATCTATCTATCTATCTATCTATCTATCTATCTATCTATCTATCTATCTATCTATCTATCTATCTATCTATCTATCTATCTATCTATCTATCTATCTATCTATCTATCTATCTATCTATCTATCTATCTATCTATCTATCTATCTATCTATCTATCTATCTATCTATCTATCTATCTATCTATCTATCTATCTATCTATCTATCTATCTATCTATCTATCTATCTATCTATCTATCTATCTATCTATCTATCTATCTATCTATCTATCTATCTATCTATCTATCTATCTATCTATCTATCTATCTATCTATCTATCTATCTATCTATCTATCTATCTATCTATCTATCTATCTATCTATCTATCTATCTATCTATCTATCTATCTATCTATCTATCTATCTATCTATCTATCTATCTATCTATCTATCTATCTATCTATCTATCTATCTATCTATCTATCTATCTATCTATCTATCTATCTATCTATCTATCTATCTATCTATCTATCTATCTATCTATCTATCTATCTATCTATCTATCTATCTATCTATCTATCTATCTATCTATCTATCTATCTATCTATCTATCTATCTATCTATCTATCTATCTATCTATCTATCTATCTATCTATCTATCTATCTATCTATCTATCTATCTATCTATCTATCTATCTATCTATCTATCTATCTATCTATCTATCTATCTATCTATCTATCTATCTATCTATCTATCTATCTATCTATCTATCTATCTATCTATCTATCTATCTATCTATCTATCTATCTATCTATCTATCTATCTATCTATCTATCTATCTATCTATCTATCTATCTATCTATCTATCTATCTATCTATCTATCTATCTATCTATCTATCTATCTATCTATCTATCTATCTATCTATCTATCTATCTATCTATCTATCTATCTATCTATCTATCTATCTATCTATCTATCTATCTATCTATCTATCTATCTATCTATCTATCTATCTATCTATCTATCTATCTATCTATCTATCTATCTATCTATCTATCTATCTATCTATCTATCTATCTATCTATCTATCTATCTATCTATCTATCTATCTATCTATCTATCTATCTATCTATCTATCTATCTATCTATCTATCTATCTATCTATCTATCTATCTATCTATCTATCTATCTATCTATCTATCTATCTATCTATCTATCTATCTATCTATCTATCTATCTATCTATCTATCTATCTATCTATCTATCTATCTATCTATCTATCTATCTATCTATCTATCTATCTATCTATCTATCTATCTATCTATCTATCTATCTATCTATCTATCTATCTATCTATCTATCTATCTATCTATCTATCTATCTATCTATCTATCTATCTATCTATCTATCTATCTATCTATCTATCTATCTATCTATCTATCTATCTATCTATCTATCTATCTATCTATCTATCTATCTATCTATCTATCTATCTATCTATCTATCTATCTATCTATCTATCTATCTATCTATCTATCTATCTATCTATCTATCTATCTATCTATCTATCTATCTATCTATCTATCTATCTATCTATCTATCTATCTATCTATCTATCTATCTATCTATCTATCTATCTATCTATCTATCTATCTATCTATCTATCTATCTATCTATCTATCTATCTATCTATCTATCTATCTATCTATCTATCTATCTATCTATCTATCTATCTATCTATCTATCTATCTATCTATCTATCTATCTATCTATCTATCTATCTATCTATCTATCTATCTATCTATCTATCTATCTATCTATCTATCTATCTATCTATCTATCTATCTATCTATCTATCTATCTATCTATCTATCTATCTATCTATCTATCTATCTATCTATCTATCTATCTATCTATCTATCTATCTATCTATCTATCTATCTATCTATCTATCTATCTATCTATCTATCTATCTATCTATCTATCTATCTATCTATCTATCTATCTATCTATCTATCTATCTATCTATCTATCTATCTATCTATCTATCTATCTATCTATCTATCTATCTATCTATCTATCTATCTATCTATCTATCTATCTATCTATCTATCTATCTATCTATCTATCTATCTATCTATCTATCTATCTATCTATCTATCTATCTATCTATCTATCTATCTATCTATCTATCTATCTATCTATCTATCTATCTATCTATCTATCTATCTATCTATCTATCTATCTATCTATCTATCTATCTATCTATCTATCTATCTATCTATCTATCTATCTATCTATCTATCTATCTATCTATCTATCTATCTATCTATCTATCTATCTATCTATCTATCTATCTATCTATCTATCTATCTATCTATCTATCTATCTATCTATCTATCTATCTATCTATCTATCTATCTATCTATCTATCTATCTATCTATCTATCTATCTATCTATCTATCTATCTATCTATCTATCTATCTATCTATCTATCTATCTATCTATCTATCTATCTATCTATCTATCTATCTATCTATCTATCTATCTATCTATCTATCTATCTATCTATCTATCTATCTATCTATCTATCTATCTATCTATCTATCTATCTATCTATCTATCTATCTATCTATCTATCTATCTATCTATCTATCTATCTATCTATCTATCTATCTATCTATCTATCTATCTATCTATCTATCTATCTATCTATCTATCTATCTATCTATCTATCTATCTATCTATCTATCTATCTATCTATCTATCTATCTATCTATCTATCTATCTATCTATCTATCTATCTATCTATCTATCTATCTATCTATCTATCTATCTATCTATCTATCTATCTATCTATCTATCTATCTATCTATCTATCTATCTATCTATCTATCTATCTATCTATCTATCTATCTATCTATCTATCTATCTATCTATCTATCTATCTATCTATCTATCTATCTATCTATCTATCTATCTATCTATCTATCTATCTATCTATCTATCTATCTATCTATCTATCTATCTATCTATCTATCTATCTATCTATCTATCTATCTATCTATCTATCTATCTAT
The DNA here is from genome assembly GCA_001923025.3 of Taenia multiceps. Taxonomy (NCBI): domain Eukaryota; kingdom Metazoa; phylum Platyhelminthes; class Cestoda; order Cyclophyllidea; family Taeniidae; genus Taenia; species Taenia multiceps. The sequence goes on along the minus strand of CM010311.1, from coordinate 65,519,257 downwards.
CTATCTATCTATCTATCTATCTATCTATCTATCTATCTATCTATCTATCTATCTATCTATCTATCTATCTATCTATCTATCTATCTATCTATCTATCTATCTATCTATCTATCTATCTATCTATCTATCTATCTATCTATCTATCTATCTATCTATCTATCTATCTATCTATCTATCTATCTATCTATCTATCTATCTATCTATCTATCTATCTATCTATCTATCTATCTATCTATCTATCTATCTATCTATCTATCTATCTATCTATCTATCTATCTATCTATCTATCTATCTATCTATCTATCTATCTATCTATCTATCTATCTATCTATCTATCTATCTATCTATCTATCTATCTATCTATCTATCTATCTATCTATCTATCTATCTATCTATCTATCTATCTATCTATCTATCTATCTATCTATCTATCTATCTATCTATCTATCTATCTATCTATCTATCTATCTATCTATCTATCTATCTATCTATCTATCTATCTATCTATCTATCTATCTATCTATCTATCTATCTATCTATCTATCTATCTATCTATCTATCTATCTATCTATCTATCTATCTATCTATCTATCTATCTATCTATCTATCTATCTATCTATCTATCTATCTATCTATCTATCTATCTATCTATCTATCTATCTATCTATCTATCTATCTATCTATCTATCTATCTATCTATCTATCTATCTATCTATCTATCTATCTATCTATCTATCTATCTATCTATCTATCTATCTATCTATCTATCTATCTATCTATCTATCTATCTATCTATCTATCTATCTATCTATCTATCTATCTATCTATCTATCTATCTATCTATCTATCTATCTATCTATCTATCTATCTATCTATCTATCTATCTATCTATCTATCTATCTATCTATCTATCTATCTATCTATCTATCTATCTATCTATCTATCTATCTATCTATCTATCTATCTATCTATCTATCTATCTATCTATCTATCTATCTATCTATCTATCTATCTATCTATCTATCTATCTATCTATCTATCTATCTATCTATCTATCTATCTATCTATCTATCTATCTATCTATCTATCTATCTATCTATCTATCTATCTATCTATCTATCTATCTATCTATCTATCTATCTATCTATCTATCTATCTATCTATCTATCTATCTATCTATCTATCTATCTATCTATCTATCTATCTATCTATCTATCTATCTATCTATCTATATCTATCTATCTATCTATCTATCTATCTATCTATCTATCTATCTATCTATCTATCTATCTATCTATCTATCTATCTATCTATCTATCTATCTATCTATCTATCTATCTATCTATCTATCTATCTATCTATCTATCTATCTATCTATCTATCTATCTATCTATCTATCTATCTATCTATCTATCTATCTATCTATCTATCTATCTATCTATCTATCTATCTATCTATCTATCTATCTATCTATCTATCTATCTATCTATCTATCTATCTATCTATCTATCTATCTATCTATCTATCTATCTATCTATCTATCTATCTATCTATCTATCTATCTATCTATCTATCTATCTATCTATCTATCTATCTATCTATCTATCTATCTATCTATCTATCTATCTATCTATCTATCTATCTATCTATCTATCTATCTATCTATCTATCTATCTATCTATCTATCTATCTATCTATCTATCTATCTATCTATCTATCTATCTATCTATCTATCTATCTATCTATCTATCTATCTATCTATCTATCTATCTATCTATCTATCTATCTATCTATCTATCTATCTATCTATCTATCTATCTATCTATCTATCTATCTATCTATCTATCTATCTATCTATCTATCTATCTATCTATCTATCTATCTATCTATCTATCTATCTATCTATCTATCTATCTATCTATCTATCTATCTATCTATCTATCTATCTATCTATCTATCTATCTATCTATCTATCTATCTATCTATCTATCTATCTATCTATCTATCTATCTATCTATCTATCTATCTATCTATCTATCTATCTATCTATCTATCTATCTATCTATCTATCTATCTATCTATCTATCTATCTATCTATCTATCTATCTATCTATCTATCTATCTATCTATCTATCTATCTATCTATCTATCTATCTATCTATCTATCTATCTATCTATCTATCTATCTATCTATCTATCTATCTATCTATCTATCTATCTATCTATCTATCTATCTATCTATCTATCTATCTATCTATCTATCTATCTATCTATCTATCTATCTATCTATCTATCTATCTATCTATCTATCTATCTATCTATCTATCTATCTATCTATCTATCTATCTATCTATCTATCTATCTATCTATCTATCTATCTATCTATCTATCTATCTATCTATCTATCTATCTATCTATCTATCTATCTATCTATCTATCTATCTATCTATCTATCTATCTATCTATCTATCTATCTATCTATCTATCTATCTATCTATCTATCTATCTATCTATCTATCTATCTATCTATCTATCTATCTATCTATCTATCTATCTATCTATCTATCTATCTATCTATCTATCTATCTATCTATCTATCTATCTATCTATCTATCTATCTATCTATCTATCTATCTATCTATCTATCTATCTATCTATCTATCTATCTATCTATCTATCTATCTATCTATCTATCTATCTATCTATCTATCTATCTATCTATCTATCTATCTATCTATCTATCTATCTATCTATCTATCTATCTATCTATCTATCTATCTATCTATCTATCTATCTATCTATCTATCTATCTATCTATCTATCTATCTATCTATCTATCTATCTATCTATCTATCTATCTATCTATCTATCTATCTATCTATCTATCTATCTATCTATCTATCTATCTATCTATCTATCTATCTATCTATCTATCTATCTATCTATCTATCTATCTATCTATCTATCTATCTATCTATCTATCTATCTATCTATCTATCTATCTATCTATCTATCTATCTATCTATCTATCTATCTATCTATCTATCTATCTATCTATCTATCTATCTATCTATCTATCTATCTATCTATCTATCTATCTATCTATCTATCTATCTATCTATCTATCTATCTATCTATCTATCTATCTATCTATCTATCTATCTATCTATCTATCTATCTATCTATCTATCTATCTATCTATCTATCTATCTATCTATCTATCTATCTATCTATCTATCTATCTATCTATCTATCTATCTATCTATCTATCTATCTATCTATCTATCTATCTATCTATCTATCTATCTATCTATCTATCTATCTATCTATCTATCTATCTATCTATCTATCTATCTATCTATCTATCTATCTATCTATCTATCTATCTATCTATCTATCTATCTATCTATCTATCTATCTATCTATCTATCTATCTATCTATCTATCTATCTATCTATCTATCTATCTATCTATCTATCTATCTATCTATCTATCTATCTATCTATCTATCTATCTATCTATCTATCTATCTATCTATCTATCTATCTATCTATCTATCTATCTATCTATCTATCTATCTATCTATCTATCTATCTATCTATCTATCTATCTATCTATCTATCTATCTATCTATCTATCTATCTATCTATCTATCTATCTATCTATCTATCTATCTATCTATCTATCTATCTATCTATCTATCTATCTATCTATCTATCTATCTATCTATCTATCTATCTATCTATCTATCTATCTATCTATCTATCTATCTATCTATCTATCTATCTATCTATCTATCTATCTATCTATCTATCTATCTATCTATCTATCTATCTATCTATCTATCTATCTATCTATCTATCTATCTATCTATCTATCTATCTATCTATCTATCTATCTATCTATCTATCTATCTATCTATCTATCTATCTATCTATCTATCTATCTATCTATCTATCTATCTATCTATCTATCTATCTATCTATCTATCTATCTATCTATCTATCTATCTATCTATCTATCTATCTATCTATCTATCTATCTATCTATCTATCTATCTATCTATCTATCTATCTATCTATCTATCTATCTATCTATCTATCTATCTATCTATCTATCTATCTATCTATCTATCTATCTATCTATCTATCTATCTATCTATCTATCTATCTATCTATCTATCTATCTATCTATCTATCTATCTATCTATCTATCTATCTATCTATCTATCTATCTATCTATCTATCTATCTATCTATCTATCTATCTATCTATCTATCTATCTATCTATCTATCTATCTATCTATCTATCTATCTATCTATCTATCTATCTATCTATCTATCTATCTATCTATCTATCTATCTATCTATCTATCTATCTATCTATCTATCTATCTATCTATCTATCTATCTATCTATCTATCTATCTATCTATCTATCTATCTATCTATCTATCTATCTATCTATCTATCTATCTATCTATCTATCTATCTATCTATCTATCTATCTATCTATCTATCTATCTATCTATCTATCTATCTATCTATCTATCTATCTATCTATCTATCTATCTATCTATCTATCTATCTATCTATCTATCTATCTATCTATCTATCTATCTATCTATCTATCTATCTATCTATCTATCTATCTATCTATCTATCTATCTATCTATCTATCTATCTATCTATCTATCTATCTATCTATCTATCTATCTATCTATCTATCTATCTATCTATCTATCTATCTATCTATCTATCTATCTATC
>CM010311.1:65501990-65509490 GCA_001923025.3 Taenia multiceps | reverse complement strand
ACCCGTGAACGGTCACGTGTTCCGGTATCCCGTGGTCAGCACAGACGTGTGTCATCCAGATAATCCGGCAAGTCAGCTATTCGATCTGGTGGTGGTGGTGCGATCGGCACTGGCCAATTTCAAACGACGTGAGGAGTTTCGTAAACTCTACTCCTCATTCACCAACCGCAACGCCAATGCCAACATGGGTATGCGCATCGGACTGGTGTTTTCCATGGGTCTGCCACGAAGTCAAAAGGACAACCTGTTTAGACGCGGCAACAAATTATTGAAACTACAATCAAGTGGAGGTTCACAGTTAACACCAGAGGGACTTCGTGCCGCAGCGGCTAACTTCGAGGCGGAGCGTGCAATCCACAATGACCTCGTGGTTGGTGACTATGAGGACACGTACTACAACCTCACCACGAAGACAATCTATTCATTCCAATGGGCGGCCGCATTCTGTCGCACCTCCCGACCCATCCTCCTCTTCATTGACGATGATCTGCCCATCTCCATGAAGAAGTTCACTCGCGCCATTGGCAAACTATCGCCCACGGCTCGAGCCGAGTTGTATCGTGGCAAAGTGCTCTTCAACATCCCAGTGCGTCGGTTTGTGCCCAGAGGCTTCAACAAGTGGTCGGTGGAGAAGCATGAGGTGCCGTGGACAGTGTATCCCACCTACACGTGTGGTGCGTTCCTCTTGGTGGGCTTTGCGCAAGTTGAGCGACTTGCGATTGGCATGCTGTTCACGCAGGCCTTTCCCCTCGAGGACGCGTACACGGGAGTGGTGGCGGCCAGAATGGGACTTCGACCGAGCAGTATGTACGAGCTGGTTAGACCAGAGGACATCTTGACGAAGCGGCCGCATAACCTTGAGTCTGTGGAGCACTTCCTCTCAAAGTTATAGATGCAATCCTCGCCTTGACCGTCCGTTTTATCCATCCTCCTTTTGTACACATATTTTGAGATGTGCATGGCAAACAAATCATTTTGACTAAGACTGTTTCGCTTGCGGAGTCGTGGGGAATACTGCAGAGTTGGCGCATATTTTACGAATAGGAATAACTTCATCGCACCAGAAGCGAGGCACCACTGCATTGCTCACAGGGCAAATGCAAATTCGTGGTTGCGGGTTGCCATCAGTTGTAACAATTGAAGTAGACTAGGAAGGAGTTGCAGAGGCTTCTGCTAATTGTTGCAAGTCGGTAGCCCTCAAACTGACGTGAAGCCTCGTCAAGTGTCTTTTTCCACGCAGATCTCAGCCATCGAGAACTAGGTTGTTCGCTAACATTAAAATATACGACACACCTAGCTGAGTGCCTGAGAGAGCCTACGTCATTTATGGTGTCCAAAACAATGCAACATTTGGAACTCTTTCTCCTCGTACAGAAACAAGGCTAAATATTCCCAAAAGTAGTAGTCAATATTGACATTGTTGAGCCGGAGTGTATTTCAGCCTCGCAGTCTAGCAACTTCGATCGCAGTGTCGGGTGATGTCAAGCTCAGTTGGTGTGGATTCCAAACACATTGCCACTGGTCATGCCTTGCAAAACATGCTCCATCTGCACATAGTCTGGTGCATTCATTTCGTCCACCAACCCTCCTCCCACCTCCTCATGCCCAAATACATTGATAGAGACCACACGTGAATTGCACAGTTTGCATTGTTTGCCTAGCTCATTGAAACCTACTGAAGCCGACAGACCTCCAAACGATCGAGGCTGGTGCTTGATTCTGCACGTCCATCCCTACCGGATGAGACGATCCGATCGTGGAGATGTGTCTTATAATGCACCACTTGATGAGGTGCGCCTTGCAGACCCCTCAGTGCGCAAGTCAATGCACCACACGAGTGCCGAGATCGACGCGTTCAGTTTGCATCGCATGTGAGACCTCATCACGTGGACGAGTGCAGACAAATATCCTCATGTAAATGTAGCCAGCAAAGGTCCGCTTTGCACCTCTTCGTGTCCCTACACTCTAGTGTGCATTTAATTGATAGCAAATCGCCATAGATGGCTCCTCATGCCTGTGACGTGGTGCAGTGAAGGCTGCGCCTGAATGCAGGAGTGATGGGAGAGGGGATGTGTTTGTGCATCAATGTTGAGGCAGTGTGTGGAGCAGTGGTGAATCAGGAGGAGACGTCTCGCCACCCTGTGGTGAGCATTGTGCAGCGAAGCTGTGTCAACGACTCTTCTGCACGAAGAGGATCAGTGAATTGTCAGCATTTTAAATGCTTGGATTGCCAAACACGGTGCATGAGACTCAGTGGATCGCTACATCGAGGCATACATTTTAACTTAGGGAAGGGACAAATGAGCATGATGAAATGATGTTTGCTTAATTGGGCTTGACGCAAAACATTTACTATAATAATAACTCACCTAGGTTTAGCAGTGATTTGCTATTCACAACCTCATTCCTTCCAAATTACCCTCCCACAGCATATGCTGTAGCCCTTTGACCACTTCACTGGCGTCAAGTGGAGACAACATGTTGGGTGGAATGTGAGTTGTTGATGTGCGGAGAGGAACTTGTGTGCTACTAGCATGATTCGGAGATGAGGACGATTGAGGCGAATGCAGTGGTAGTGCCTCATTTTCCTGCTTGCTCTTTGAGGCAAAAGTAGGGTGTGCACGTGTCACCTGGGTGATGGATTGCTGTTAAGTTCGACGGCGATACAGCTACGCCCCATCAGTACTGGTGGAGCAACTCGTTGATGTACCACCCACACCATATAAGGCTATGCAGCGTTAATACAAGTAGAACAGGCATATTAAAAAAAGATCACAGCATGAGATTTTGCAAAGAGTATTGTAAGGGATGAGTTGATTAATGAATGAGTGAGGCTCTAACTCGAATACCGAATGCATCAAAATGTCTCCCAATGTCTGCATTGCAGCCTTCGATTACGAATTCCCTCTCTCATCCCTCCCCATTTCATAGCTCTATGCCATTTCAGCTCCAATCATTCCGTTACTTGATGACCACAAGAGACAGTTTTTCTTGAACTGTAAAATTCTAAGCTCGTCCCATTGTGTGAGATGCTAGTTGCTGCAAGTAATAATCTTAGCCTGTTAGGAGCATCACGTCACGCATGTGTGACGGTGGTTGTACCGGGCCTGCTCAGGATTGTGTTGTTATTTTGGCATCCCATCAGCTTGAATGTTTTCCAACAGGGCACGGAGATTGCACTCATTATAACTGGGCTGTTCCTGATTGGATAGCCTGACCTAACCTTAAGTTGGCATGCTATAAATATCGGGACTGTCCTCCCTCTTCCCTAAGACTTGTCTTACGAAGTCATTGTGCCTATGGGAGTAAGCCCTTTTGCTGTTTTTTCTTTCTGGTCCAAAAAGCCAACTGATTGACTCCGCATCTCTTTCTGAAGCCTTCGTCTTGGTACCAACACCAACTCATCCACGCAGATTCATTCGTTAATTATCTCTGCACTTTCTCAAAATTTTATCCTGACAGCCTCCAACACACACCATTGTCTTACACTCAGGAAAGGAACCTTGAAAAGAAGGCAGACAATTGGTGTTTGCCAGTGTATCGAGAGAGAATTTGGGAGTGTTCACGTGCTGACTGGTGAATGCCTCTGCCATCCGAGTTCACGGAAATCTACAACTCCTCAATCCCTGACACAAAGTGTGTGTGATTGCACTGCGCACCAATCGGCGATGCACATTTACTTCATAACTTGTAAAAGGAAGTCTCGTTGGTTTTTGGAGGGGGTATGGGAGGTCCTAAAGGCCAAATTTCCTCCACTCGACTGGAAAAGAGTACTTCATGGAGGAGAGTGCGATAAAAAGACTCTCACAACTGCGCAAAGCTGTCAAACGACGACATAAATGCGATTTCTTGCTCTATACAAACCGTTTGTCCTCTTCAACTCTCCGATTAACCACCCCTGCTAACTCGGGCATAAACTAGCTGCCTTTCCTACATTGGCAGCGCACCTCTTCTTCCCAGACTGCCTCTTGTCATCCCCAATCTATCCCTCTACGTTTCTTTTTATTCCCAGCTTTTATTTCCTTACTATCCCTTCTCAAACATTCTACTCCACTTGCGATTATGCACTGTGTAGATTAGTGGTTGATCAGCAGATAAAAATAAAGAACGAGGGAGTACGAGCCATCTTCCTGGAGAGGGTAGGGCTTCCTAGGTAAGTGAGGTCTTTCATTCCCCTCCAACTCAGCACGCTCCCTTCGCACAACTCATTCAACCATTCCACCCACCCTGACTGCTTCTCCAACTACCACTCTTTCTCACATAGTTTCGAGGTCATCCAGCCGCAATGCGTTGTGTCTTGCTGCACTAACTGGGTGGATCTCAGTGGTGATGGCTTATTTCTCAAGAGGAGGCTCACTTCCACATCCACTTCCGTCTGCACGCACACACGACTTCGTGAAGGCCAGACAGGTGGGATGGGGCAGTAGCAAGACGAAGAGAGTGTTTTGTGGGTGGTGAGTGAGCCGTTGGAGAATGACCGATTTCCCGACATCGAAGCTCTGCCTGTTGAATGCTGCAGGTTGCATGGTATGGTGCTCAGTGAGCCGATCATAGGGCGAGTGGGTGAATGGGTCAGCATGCCTACCCACCCGATAGGCAGGAATCTGCATTCCATGTGAATGGAAGCGAGAGCACCTGCTTCACCAGTTGAAATGTGTATGCGCAATAACGGTGGTGGTGGCGTTGGTGGAGGTGGTGGTGGAGAGCTCAGTGAGTGGTGTGGGGAAGCCGATCTACAGCAAGTCCTAAATGCTTGTCTGAATAATTACACTTCACACACCTCCACGAGAGGCAAACCTCCATTGGCGTAAATTGTGCCATGCAGATGAGAAAGTGGATCAAACTAACCAATAGATAATTATTGTTCATTTTAACAAAGTATATTCCAGCTGAATATTTTATAGTATTGTTAAATTCAGTGCATATTCCAATGTGAAAGTTCACGTAATAGGGCTAAACAAACGTAAATTTGCAATTCCTCTAGGGACAAGCACATAAAACTCGGCAACACAACACGAAAGATGTCGTCTAGTTAACGTAAGCATTAATTTGTGTTTTTCCATCGTCGTATTAAATATGTGCATATCTATGTCGTTGATATCACCCATCTGGATGTGAGTAGTGTCTTCACAAATCCAGTTAACACGTTCACAACTATGACTTGTTGCATTCTTTTTCTTTCCAAAGCTCACAGATGCTTTGCTTATGAGATCTGGGTGCATACATTCTACTGCCATTAGTTAGTACCACTAATGGTTTGTAAAAATTTGCCATTTTATCCTCTTCGACCATATACCAATGTGTTTCTCAACACAGAGATCGTTATCAAAAAGTCCACATAATTTTAATTTCTATGTGTCGCAAATTAGTTGTGTAACGTCAGTGAGCACACGAGATGCACACTTGACGTCAGAATGTGGGAAGTGGAGAGTTTGAGTTACTTTGAATGCTACAGTCAATCGCCATGCAACACGTGAACGCACACAACTCTTCCTTCGTCAAACCACCAACCGACATTCTACTGTCTCCCTGTCAAACCTTTCGACTGAATGTGTGTGGTAGAGTCACGAGATGAAGTTGTGTGGGAGAGCAAAGCGAGCACTCATTCGCCTGCCTTCATGAATGGGTGGGTGGGTGTGTGTGGGTGGGTGGGTGTGTGTGGGTGTGTGTGTGTGTGGGTGGGTGGTTGACTGGTGGTCCTGTGGTGAGTGCGTGCAATTAGCTGAAGAACAAGGCACACCTGCCTCTCCCATCACCCTGCTCACACTACCAGACTGCAAATGAAAGCCGAAAGACTCATCCCTACAAAATCATTGAACACACACGACATATGTGGGAGGAGACTAGTAGACTATTCCGAAATCTGTGACGTGCCAGCACAAGGTCAGTGGTGGAGATTCGTTGAGGAATGAGGTAAAAACCAAACAGCCTAGTCAAAAGAGCGTGATCCTTTGCCTTTTTAGGGATGATCTTACAGTGGTGAGGCATTGCACCAACAGCACAATTCTGACACAGCCCATGCACACCACAAAAGCTGACAGCGTCACACATACGTGACATGAGTATCCCAACACCTTATGGTAACCGATTGTATTCAATTAAGTCACGAACAACCTCTTTACTGAGTGAGCAGCATGAGCGAAACATGCTTGTAAGTGTCGTTGTGAGACAGTTGTTCTCTGTTCCGCTCGTATTGCTTCTTCTACCTGTGATGGCGGTGGTGGTGGTGGTGGTGTTGTGGAGTCCTATCGGAAGTGGGTGTTGCATCAACGAGTCGCTCCACCGGCACTTACGAGGGCGTAGTGGCATCGTCGCGGCTGACCACGAGTGCGTCTAAAAGTGACTTAGAATGGGTATTAGTGCATGAGTTCAACTTGACAGAGGTGGGTGGGAATTTCCCTTACCCACTACCACCAAATCGCTCCCAACCGGTCACCACCTAGCCAACTTTAGCATTCTACCATCCATGTTCCCTAAGAAGGGCATTGCAAAACCACAAGTGAAAGCAAAATGATGCTCTGTGACAAACACGTTAAATTCAAGAGGCACATATCGGAGGGGGCTAGTAGACTATTCCGAAATCTGTGACTCGCCGAAACAAGGTCACTGCTCGACAGTCGTTGAGGCACGAGATCAAAATAAAACAGTGTAGTTAAAGTAATGTGATCCTCCTGCCTTGTGACCAACGATGTTAGGATGATGGAACACCACACGAACAATGCATTTGCGGTGAAGCTGGCGGCACGCGAATGTGACACGGAGTCTCCAACACTCAATGGCAACTGGTTGCATCAAACCGCATTCCTAACAACCAGCTGCACTCAGCCAACCATACCTCATAATTGCTGCCTCTGTACTTTGCAAATAAGGTGGTTGTTGGGGCAAGTGTGGCAAGTGTTGCTTATTGCGATGGTTTAGCTCCATGTTTGGAAATTCAAGTCAAAGCAGAGGATCGTGCACCGGTGTGGAATGAACCACTCCTCATCCACGTGGCCTGACACCGGTTCTGCCTTGTGATGCATATGAGGAGGGGTCAACTACCATGGCTAGATGGAAGACAGTGCAGTGTTTGTGGATGCAGCTGCGACAGTGCGGAAACATGCTCCAACACCTCCAAGCGTACCTGCCAAATGCGGTGTGAGTGAAACCCTCACACGTGGCACACAATGCTACCACGACTGTAATCAGTACTCATGTCTGTGCAAAATGCATGCTTACGAGAGACGTTGTGAGGCAATTTGTCTTCGCTTAGCTCCTTTGTTAGTTCTACTAGTGGGAATGCAGTAGAGCCTGATTGAGAGTGGGTGGTGCACCAACGAGTTGCTTCATCGGTACTTGCGAGGGCGTAGCATCATCGTCGTGGTTGACTGTGAGTGTGTCTAAAATTAGCTCAGAAGCATGTAAGTGAATGAAGTTACGATTGGGAGTGATTGGTGGGCCTTCCAATTGCACAGCACTCCTCAAATCGTTCTCCTACCGTCAAGCTTGGCTAGTGCATCG
>CM010311.1:65396990-65486990 GCA_001923025.3 Taenia multiceps | reverse complement strand
CAATAAACTGCTCTTGCATTGCGTAAGTTCGGTCCCCTTCCACATAAAATGAGCCGTTCCGTTGATGTAAAATATGACCTGTGCATAACACACACATGCACATCATAATGCACCGCGAAGTTGATATCACTGCAGGTTTACACTGCTAACAGCAATGCGAGAAACATTTCGTTAAGTTAAGACAAGGAATCAGTGGATGCAGTCTTCATGCAGACCATCAGATTTGCGACTGCAGGCCTGGGAAGTAAACTAGGCTTACCGGTGATGAGATATTCACTCCCCTACCTGTGAAACTAACATTGAATGACTGCAAGTCTTTGACAAATCGTGAGAGAGGAGACGACGTCTCTAGATCAACATCAACTGTCATGCACGAGAGTGCAGCAGATGAAGGGACGTTTATCTCTGCCATCACTGGTTTTTGCAGTCATTGCTATGTATATCATGCATAAACAGCTAAATAGGTGAGTAAACAAGGCATTCCTCGTTAAAGCGAATTCTCATATGAACTATTGTACGACAGAACTGAGTTACCTGAAATGTCAAATTAATGCACTACATTGTTGCCGATTTACATTCTGCTCATCATTTTACATTTTCAGTGCATATAGTTAATGACAGGGTAAGAAAAGAGGATTGCCCGGACGAGGCAGCGTAAAATCGCATTGCGGTACAAGGAACGTAGTTAAATAGATTCTTGGGTCCTGTGCAGGACAATTTAGCATTAACAACTCTTGCGATTTCACGTCCTTCATGGTGATGGTGGCGTTATCTAAGGCGAAGAAACTTTGTGCCAACTTCATGCTCTCCCTTCACTGCGGTTCTTCTAAGAACAAAATGGAAAATAAATTGTTTAATACACTAGCATAGAGTGGTGGAAGGTCAACCGAATTAGCCCCTACTCAGAAGCAGAATGCTTAAGCACGCTGTTATTTAAAAGAGGGTGGGTGGATGAATGGATCTGTGTCAATCCCCTTACGTGAATGCGAGCAGCTGGTAATGGAAATGCAGTTGGTGCTTATGCGTTTCGACGTGAATCACTGGGCCCTTAGGCCAGGAATGGTGGTCGAATGTCAACTTCATGGGATATCTTTGTGAATTGAACGCAACAAGATCAAGATGAGCCAATGTGCTTCTATTCTTCCCACAGAGGCTGCCCCGAAGCTGTGTCCCATTGACAAAACAAATATCATTTCCAATGAATAAAGCATGGCTTATTGAATAGTGACTGATCTCCACGTCCTATTAGGAAAGACTGAGCATGCAAGCGGCCTTGCACAATCACCTGTTTGGTGCCAGATTTGGCATGCGCTGTTAGTCTCAGTTTTCTCGACTGCAAATTGATCGACATTTTTATTGCAGCGACTTCAAAATGTCCTTGCATAAGTATGCTTACTCATTATACCGCATTGACAAACTGACGAAGTCGAAGTCGAGTTGACGATACATCGGATCCGATGGTCCCGATGCCTTTCCAAAGACTCATGGCCTCTTAGAGCGTTGGAATGGTTGCGGCTTGAGAATATAAAATGTGTGACGCCAAACCCAACAATGTTGTATGTCATTATCATTTGCACAAATCCCTTTTTTCATCAGAGTGTGCAACTTGAAGCGGTCGACCCTTGCACAGTGCGCATGAACTGCTATTTACCACCCTAACCCGCCAGACGCACTGATCACCTCAAAATCCTTAAAAAAACATGATAGAACTGGCAGAAAGTTGTCTTTGCTCCCTTAAATGAAACACACATCCTCAGGAATTTGCAGCCATGGCAAACCATCAAAGCAGGTGTTAGAGTATGCACAGTATCAGGCGATATGGATTAACATGCCTTCGTTAGACTTAAGAACAGAGTAGTGGAGTCAACTACACTACGTAGCAATGGAGGTGCGTCCCTTCTATTCATTTTACCAAATGCTAAACTATTATTTGAAGTTGGCTAGCTGACATGAAGCAGCAAACTGTCACCGTCTGTCGCTGCTTAAGTAGTCCAGTCATATCAACTTTCATTCAATTGTGTAGGAGCTCGTAACAAGGCAGTAAAAATTATTCTTTGTAATAAATGAGAATTTAGTTGACATGAAGGTGCTAAGTTACTTGGCTAAAAAAATCCTTTGTCACGATCCCAATACGGAGGAATGTCATTAACGACTGGAATTTTCGCAAAGACTCGCACAGTCACAACGAATGGCTTATGAGTTGATAGGTCCGCAATCACCACGACAACGGAATCGGTTTCAAATCCTACCATGATTACTTTGTGCCTTCCTTTTAATCAAAATTTACTTTGGGCTAGCATTATTGTAAAGCAAGTAAAGGAGTGTTCGTGTTCCCACTCTGGTTAGTTAATGGAATGCAAGCAGTGGATGCCTCCCGTCAGTGATGCGGTGCCCTTCACCGCTGTCCAAAAAGAGGATTAACGTACTAGTTATTTCTCGCATTCCGAAGAAGCCCACATAATGTGCTATTCACAACGTGTCTTCATGTCATATGCATCAAGGTGGTCTCCACTAAGTTACGCAATTCACCCACACTCACTTGACATCCATATAAGCTTACCCCATTCACTCGTTAACCAGCATGATCGAATATGCTTACTATATTTTACGTGACAATTCCTTCCAGCCTATGGCGTCAACTCTCCATCTGTCAGTTCATGAAGGATTTTTTTAGTCTCGAAAATGCTCTCGTGGTACACATTGGTTCGTGCATCCGGTGGAAGTTCAAGTTCTCTACAAGCACGCCTCTTCCTTCCTTGCCACATTTCGCACTGTCAACTTCACCCACACCTTCAGTCTAGTCCCCACATTTTGCGCTTTAGTCCACTACGTCCGAGTCTCTATCACCACCGTTTTCAGCCACCGTAAATCTATTATCTTAGTTGTATCTCCTGACACCGGAATGCATTCTTTGCTAGGTGGCTAGAGACAAGGAGAAACTTGAGTGAGTTTGCACCGATTAAATCAACTGGTGGGCTAATGCATGGAATGACGCCATTGATGAGGCCAAGTTTTAACGCCTGAATGAAATGCGGCCACATGCCGCTAACCACAGCAGCCAGTTTATTTTGCAACAGTTCCAAACAATCATGCTTTTTTTTCCAAAATGCCTAACTGCAAAGTGTGGGTGCATATGCTACGAGGCGAAGAGAAGCGCCATGTTGGTGGCTGGTAGGAAGGTGCGCCAACCTCCACGTGTAATCCACGTGGTCACATCGATTTCGTACAGCTCCTCGGCCTAGCTAGTGTCACCATTCTACCACGAGAAATTAGTCGACAAGGACACAAATTACTTTAAGTGGCTGTGCAAATTATGGCTGCAAATGAATGACGGTTTGTGATGAAGTTCAACACAAATCCTCAGACGTCTGCAAGGAAAGCTTTTGTGCTGGTGAGCTTGGTGTCAATGCAGATTTTTGTGGTAATCTGCACATTGAAGAATCTTTTGCAGCAACAGCCTTACCAAATACGACAGTGTAAGATTGTTAACGAATTGCCAAACTTGGTCGTCTCATTTGGCTGCATGGTGTTGTCGACCACAATCTAGGTAGCCCAATGCTGTAAGTGCTCCAAATTTTAACCAAGTATTGTCAGATCTGACTGTTTGACTGCAAAATTGATGAAGAACTTTCTAGCTTTGAAAAGGTCGTTGAGGAACTCACTGGTTGTTGCATTCAGTGGAAGCATAAGGCCTTTACAAGCCTCCCTGTTCCATTCTTGCGAGATTCAGCATTGCCAATAAAATCTGCACCTGCATCCTACTCCCTTCCTCATGCAGCTGACGGCTAAGGGCAAGGAGAACCTCAGCAATAATTAGACTTTTAATTCGAAAAGAAGGCTGATGGATAGAAAGACGCCTTTGTAGCGATTAAGTTCTATTGATTGACTCATCAAACTCGTATTACAGCGGCAGGAAACAGGGGCAGCGAGCAATTAATCGCATGCCTCGTGCAGTCTAAGGCTGGTGAGATTAATTTAAATGGCAACTGTGTTGCAGGAGCATCATGATGTCTGCACTTACTTGGCTTTACGCATACCGCTCAGCAGACGCGAGGTAATGCCACATCCCATGAGCATTAATCATATGTTTGGAAGGTCCTGAGAGCACATCAAACCTCTGACCTCGTACTGATGAAGTCGCGCAGAATAGCAATGGTGGTTGAACACACCGATGTATGCAGTAGATTTGGTATCTTACAGAGACCCAACGTTGTAGCTCAAAAGTGATGCTGTTCATCTTCTATCTGTCGCTTCCAATTCGTGCTTTCTTACTATCACACCATGAGCGGTAACCTATATTATATGTCAAGCGTTTTAAATGTGTCAAAATATGCATAACATTTTCGTTACGCTTCTCCACTATCGCAATCGCTCCTTCATTTCCATATGTATTCTTGTAGTTCAGTGCTGAGAAATTGAAAACAATCTGCCATGGAAAACACGAAAACCATTCTGCAAGTATTGGTGAGCTCCGATAATGTTCCCCACATAGTGACCAAACCAAAAACTCCTTCTCCTAGTGGGTTGCCAGCCGAGCGGTGTAGGATCGTCCTCTGGTATTGGGTCGGACCAAAGTAGGTCATGCGTCAGTCCATCAGTGGGCACGGCCACGAGTCTATTTATTCTGCTGATCTCTGCTTGAATATTTCTCACATCGGGTTGCGTGAGATCCGTGGAGATGCCTCCGTGTGTGCAGAAAACACTCTGTTCTATAATCGTCACGATTGGGCATGTAATTGAAAGCATCAATGAAACTGTCGAGTACTCTGTGGTCATAGTAGCGTTCTATAATCTCTCTTTCAAAGCCATTAGTTTCGCGAATCCTCTCGCATTCATGGTAGCTTCGCAGCAAGTAGATATTGTGGGGATATTTTTTAACTTGTAGG
This sequence comes from Taenia multiceps, assembly GCA_001923025.3. Classification (NCBI taxonomy): domain Eukaryota; kingdom Metazoa; phylum Platyhelminthes; class Cestoda; order Cyclophyllidea; family Taeniidae; genus Taenia; species Taenia multiceps. The sequence goes on along the minus strand of CM010311.1, from coordinate 65,482,104 downwards.
CGAAGAGGAGGGTGGCAACTTCAACCGATTGTAAACCTCGGCCTGCATAGTCACCAAGGTAGTGGTATTGCTTGTGCGGAGGAAAACCAACCCTGTGAAAGATTCTTAGCAAATCCATAAACTGTCCGTGAACGTCGCCAACAACGTTAATGGGACATTGGAGATCCAGTTTCGTCGGCTCGTTATTAAACACATTTGCGACGCTTAAGCACAACACCTCTATGTGCTTCCTTTCCACATTCACGCAACAGCCTTGATTGTTCCTGCCACTGCAAAGACTGGTGATTAGCTAATCCAGTAGGCCATCCAAATTGCCTGCAGGAACCACATCATTTAGGCCTAGGGGCTGGCTTGCAATCACTGCTCTTGCCTGGAACGTCCTCCTCACTGCACCATCAGTGTTGACGAATTGATTTGGTCACGTCAATGTCATGCGGCTACAGGTCGCTAATTCCAAATGCCGCCGAGCTTCATATTAGGTCAACACACTCGCACCTTTCTCCAAAAGATTTGGGTGCGAGGTAAGGTCTCAATGTGCTATAATGGAGAGAAAAGTACTCCATTTGGAAGGTAAAGAAAGGTCAGCCAATTTCGACGTGTATTCCATGTGGTCAACTCGATATCATGCAGCTCGCCGTGTTAATCAGTGACGCTATTCTGTCACGAGAAAGCAAACCGCAAACACAGAATATCATTTGAGCGGCTGTGCAACTCATTGCTGAACATGATATGCAATGTATGAGGGAGTTCAACTTGAATTCGCGAAGCAACGTCAGCAAACCTATCGCGTTGATGAGAGTGGCTGCGAAGCAGATACTTCTGGCCATTCCAAAATGAAAGAGCCTTTTGCAGCAACCATCCTATCAATGTACGAGCGGACAAGTATTTTAACTTGCTGTCAGGCATATTAGACACATTTGAGACGACAGCATTCTAGAACGGAATCTAGGACTTCACGTGATGTGCCCTCAACCAGACTAAACGTTATCAATGCGGACTGAAAGCTAACTTGAGGTAATCGTTAGCAACCCCTTTACTAGCTCCTTCTTCAGAATTAATTTGCACATTCTCGTTAAAGGCAAGAATGTGAGGGCCACTTCAGTGTGATTTATTCACACTACCATTTCCTGAATGTCAGTAGCCAGATGCACGCTGCAGCAGTCATCAAGGCGTCAGCATTGCACACACAAGAAACCTAACAAGATAGATGAACCCGTCGGAATCTCCTAATTTAAACTCAATGTCATCAAGTACCAGTAAATGTGAAGACGTTACCTTCCATTTCGACAGGTACGGCTAATGGGCAAATAACGTTGGACATTGTCCATACACACTGCAGTGACGCAGGATCACCTCTCATCATAAATTGGCTTTCATGATAGTTTGTTATGGTGCAACAGTGCCTTGGGAAGGGAATCCTGGTCATAAGCAAAGTGTGTGAAAATTGCATAAATTAAAAATAGAGCAGTGCTTGCATCTGTCGGTGCCTTGAGTAAGAAAGTGTGGTCTGGTTTACTGGCAGAGAATTGCACCCTATACACATTTGTCTCATCAACATTCGACTACGTTTCATGCCCATATTTCCTAAACCACTTTGTGGATTCAACGTAATGATGGAAGGTAAAAGGATGTTTGAGTGTGGTGCCGCCCATTGCGGCGCAAAGAATTACATCGGGGTGGATTTCCTCTCCTGCGAATGAATGCGTTTACTTCCATTTTGTGCTAGCACCCTTTGCAAAGCCCTTGATTTATCACTCGTAGTTGCAGACAGGATAAATATTGAGCCGATTCGAACGAATTTGATTACGACGAGGGTGAAGACAGGGCAGGTAGGTGAATGAAGATGAGGTGGTGCAACCGCTCGCCCAGCTGTCTGTTTGGCTGCTTCAGGTACTATGAATGGAATTGTCCCCTTTAAGTGCAGTGTGTTTGATGAGCCTTCGAGCATTTAGCTATGCCTTCAACCATGAGGCGCCATCTTCTTGAAACTGCTGCGTTCAGAGTCTGTTATATCAGCTAAACCAGTGTTGAACCTCACCTATCGTGGAGCGTTCCACATTGCACAAAACGCAATGCATCAACTGACATAAATCTGAAATGGTGAAAGGCATTTCCAACCAACTTATTTCTCACCGCTCATTCCTTTATTCATTTGTTCGCATGAGGTCCATCCATCTTCAACCTCACCCCTACCTGCACCGAATCAGCCAATCATTGAAACTCCAAATCCGTGTTAACAAAACTAAGTGCCTCTCGTTTAACAATGGTGTAAAATCATACGGATGTATAAAAAGCATTGGTTTACACTGAGAACCGTGGCTTTGCGAATCGTACACTACATGGCACATGCACAGTCAACGCAAGGATGTGAAGAATGGATAAACGCTAATGAACAGCAGCAATTATCTCCACCGCTACCGCTCCAGCGTCTGCACCAATCGAGTCAGGTGGATGAAATTGTCTAACATGAAAAGCAGTCGGTTTGAAGCGTGTGTGTCCTGGACCTTGTCAACGCGAGAGACTCATGCAGACGGGAAATAGAAACATAGCATTTAATTTGGCAGCAAGTTCGATTAAATGCTTCCAGTAAGCAGAATGTGGCCATCGTAACTGTTGTTCCAGGTTAAATAGTTATGTCAGTGATAGATACAGGCCAAAGACAGGTCTGACAGCAGGTTCGGTCTAGTTTTCACAGTTGGGAGCGAAAGTAATTCTGACTTCTATCTGCTGCAAGATAATCTCTTCACGCAATTTTCTGTTTGGTTGATGTGCTTAATTCTCGAGAGCTTCGGGTTGCCTACACTGCACCAGCGTTGTTGAAGGCACCAATTCAAAAGCATTGAGAGTAGATGTTGCCAAAGGAACAATTTGTCTGGTTCATAATTATGTGTTCACATGAATCCAGGTAAGGTTAGCCTCATCGCTAACATGCGGTCCTAACCCATCCATTCATGGTGCAACTGCAATTATCAAGCTGATTCTGATAACTCTCCCACACTTATTTAGACTGAAATCTCCTCACACTAACCAACACATGCTTTCCTTCCCATGAATCAGGTTGTGCTGTGTTGACATGTGTTCCTTGGATCCTCTCGAAGCGATCGCTAACTTAGATGCGAATGGTCTTAGCAGCCATGGATAGCTGCTTTTGCGTGTTTAAGTCGTATGCCACCAAGCAGAATGTGGTTATCCGCTCTGTGAATATCGATCTGCCTCTGAGACCGACTCTTGGGAAGTACTAGGTGGATGCAAAGTCAGAGGGAAGGTTTAATGCGACAAGAAGTTTTCTTACTCCAACAATATGATTTGACGGTTTGCAGAAATAAAGTGCAGTTGGTTGCGCGCAGTGAAGAACTTCTCAACAAGTGAGTGAGTCCGTCCCTCGACCGGTGAGGGTGAACGGTTCCGCTTGCAATGAGGTTGCTGAAAATTGGATGATAGAGCGTTTGAGGGCAGAAGTCGAAGTGGAGAATGGGGATGGAACATGCACAGGAAGGAAGATGCGGATACTGCAAAAGCATGTGAAGGCATAGGAATCACTTCATATGCATGAAATGCCTCATAAAGTAACGTATCTGCGTCTCTTTTTGCCCATCATCTTCAGCCGTCTTGACGTCAGCGAACACTTCATGCAATGATGGCAAACTACGACTCAGAATAAAGGAAATGCACCTTGCAGAAATGCAGCAGAATGGTTAATTTATAGTTTGTAGCCATGGAAAGTGGGAGATTTGTGCACCTCGACGTGCCTAAGTTAGTCAGAATGGTTGGACTTGATTATTTTGTTTGAGGCATGAATATGTGCGAACAAATGGCTGCGTATGATGCGATGGAGAGGCCTTTTGCAAGTTCTCTTTCAAGTGGTTCTCCTAGCGGGACCTGTTTACTGAGCGATTCTCTCATTTATATGCAACTTTCCTTCAATGTGAGTGCGTGACAAGGTATCCGCTCCTACAGTATTTGATTGAATTCTCAACCGGTTGATGGTCAAAAGTATGGATGTTTTGCATCTAGTGATGGTGCCGTTTGCCAACAGAAACTAGCCAAAATGTATTGTTAAGTGCATGCATTTACGAGAGCGTACATTGAATCCAGAGATAAAAAGGGCACCTTTTAATCCACGAGCAATGGTGTTCGCTTGGTTTATAAATTCTGCCACATTCATCTGCAATTTCGAAGCCCTTTGATGTGTTTAGTCTTTCATGGAACCGTCACTGTTAAGGGCTCGCACAGTATCGCACGCATCATTACTAAAGGCATTTGTCAGAATAGAGGTTCTCACTGCTCATCACTGCTAACTGTGAGGGCTCAACAGGTGTTTCTTACAACTTTGCCTCGAATGCCGTGTTGTGGTTCAACTTCCCTTTTCCCTTCTTACCTGAGGTGAAAGTTAGCATTTCGGAGAGCATTTACAGCAGCCACATTGCACCGCAATCACACTGCGTCTGCTTCAGCACTAACATCTAACACACTTGACGTGTAATGGATGGAAGTTGAGAAGGATTGCAGTTTGAAGTCCTAGTGAAGCTGCAATTGGAAGGTAAGAGCACAATCCAAATGGCGCCTTCAGCTATTAGGGAGCAGTAGGCCTTTCACACTGGTCCATTGCGCTGACACAACTACTTCATCGTGGACACTACATCGATGTGTATGACATATCTGACCCGATAAAGACCCCGTGCCTACAGGAACAGAATGACTTTTGACGAAACAGCCCCAACCGTAGCGGAGTTATACGATGGACTAACCCATCTGATCAGCCAATCGAACCTAATCTATAAAGCGTAGATTTAGCATCAAAGCCTCGATCGTAGCGCAATCTGTACTTCTTTGGCGTCACGTTTTTGCTCAAATCGCACCTACCGAGGTTGCTGAAGATGCAGTAAGCTCGTCAATGGAGAGAAGACAGTTGAATGGCTATTTTGAGGGGCGTACTGCCTTTGTACACCTGAGTACTGTGTGCATTACGAATTTAGGAGTTTGTGTTGACAGCTGACATCCACTTAAACTATGGTGGCTTCAATTCTCTTTCCTGGAGTTCACGTCCTGGTTTGCCTAATGACGAGTCCTTCTTTCGCGTCGACGACTGTTCTAGCTACTGTTTGATCTTGGTAGAAAAGGGAGCACTGGTGCCCTTGAGTGAATGTAATGTGATAGTATACAGCATGCATCTCTACGTAATGTGGCTTATTTCAGCTTCCAACACATTTTACATTTTTTATTGCAAAATGCTCATTCTGGTTAATACTGTTCTAGCAAATAGTAACCAATGGCTAAGCAGCCGATTATGTATGTGTGCAGCCATGTATGCATGCATGCATGCATGCGTTAGGTATGCAGTCCGGCCAGATTTGGATGGCAGTCAAGGTAAAAATGTGGTTGTGGACTTTCATCTGTGACAATGTTGCAGTGCATTTTGTTTCTTCCTCTTATGCAGATTCGACGGATGATCAGAGATGCCGTGCTGCTGATGGTGGCGCTCAAGTCTGTTGAGCTGCATAGCAGTGTTGTGCATTATTGAATGGCAAAATGCTCTGATATCACATAGGAATCCAAAAAACACGAAGCATGACTATTATTTGGCATCCTGCCTGCTGTTGTGTTCATCCATTAATACCAATTTAAGGTCGTGCTTGATCGGCTACCTAGGTCTAATATGGTTGCTTTGGTTATTTTAGAAGTTTATGATTCGGTTCAAACAAAGCTTTATGCAAGGAATTCCTAATTGTCACGCGTTCACAAGTGTGTGGCACCTCGTCAGTCTCACTTTTACACAGACAACAATGTCACTTGCAAAGAAAGACGCTAAACGAAGGTTTGGACAGATATAGTCTAGTTTAAAAAGCTGTTAGCAGCAATGAAGGGCAAAAAATATGCCAGATCACCAGAGTCTTTTAGGGTTAATTGTCTAAAAACTAAGGGATCATGATCAGCATGCACCGCGTGCAGATAACTTAAAGAAAGGCATGCACAATTAAAAAGGCCTAGCAAATATGCATGTGCATGGTAAGGTGCGATGAGGGCATGTTTCGTCAAACCATTTGAGGTTCTTCTACAATGTTGTAGTTGCTTGGTCTACTGTACTACCTGCGCTCGATGATCCTTAATTTAGTGGCCTACATGGGCGTTTCGCATTGATTTGCTGCTCGTAAACATACGGAGTAAGCTAGCCGGTAAGCACTAGTCACCAAACATCCTCACATAAACGCACAAAAGTTTGTTCTACATGGAGGAGTCAGCTACAAGTGTTTAATCACCACCAAGAAGGTGGTCAGATCCTCGGATCGGTACACGCGCAGTAAGCATGCACTGTCCTCTCCTACATGAAGTGGAACATATCCGCCCTTGAACGACGGAGGTCACCACTTATCGCGTCAAGCAAGCAGAATACAAACGTACAGACTTTTGTTCTGTAAGTATTTCCTAGAACAATGTCGTGCGGTTTACTAATATGAATGGTCTAAAGCTAATTCTAATTATATAAGCCTATTGCCCACAAATGATGCTGAGCAACTGGAAGACAAAACACTTAGCATAACCTTAATTATATTTTAATCTTTATTGTCGCATGCTAACTATTACACGCATCATATCAAGCTGCATGATATTCTCCCAGCCGCCGCCTTCAGACCAGCAAATACGGCTTTCCGAAGAACGTTTTCACTGAGGCCTGGTATACCCCTCATCGCACTCATCTCGGCTCTGAGTGACGCCACATCAGTGACACGAATGATTGCCTCCTCCTCCTCCTCCTCCTCCTGCAGCTCCACCACAACCTCCATCTCCACTTCGTTTATGTAGTGGTCATTCACCAGCCTCGCTTCCGCCCTACAGTAGAAGATGTGGCAGTGGAACTAAGCAACTTAGCAAATGCTTAGTCTCAATGTCAAGCATGCGGTAGTCAGAAAACGTAGAATAGAAATGAGAAGTGGGAAGGCGAAACTGACGCAGACAGTGGAGCTGTGTGACTGGCGCAGTCGAAGTTCAAATGACGCGCTACGACAGAACACTGGAACTTGGTGGAGGAGTTCTTTGAAGCGCTGCACTGCGATTGCACGGATGTCTTGCCACACTCTCCTCTCGCTTTCCTCCCCAGACCAGTCAGTGTAAAGACCATGCCTGTGCAAACCTTCCTCACCAGGTGGTTTAGAATTTGCGGCATTCCCTCAGTTACGTCGGCCACTTTTGGACACCTGTCTTTAGAGGGGTGGGAAAAGTTGGCATGGCAAGTTTACGCGAAGGTGAAGGCAAGCATGTGATATGGTGTTACCTGTTGAGGTGGCAGCTGCAGACAAATCAACCTCAACTTCTCCATCCTTGGACACACAAGCGATGGCCACACTGACGAAGAAGCAAAGCAGGCCAACCTGTTTGCAGTGCATGTGGAGAAGTGAATTGCAGCAGCTTGGGTTGAGACCTATTTAGGCAGGTGTGTGCACACCACTAACCTAACTGTCTACCCATGCAACATGACATGTAACAGTATGCTATTGAAAGGGGAGCGAATATGTTGCTTCACTGTATGTGGGGTGTAGTTACAATGTAGCCAGATAAGTGGCGGTGCAAACTATGCCTTCTTATTTTCAACGGTACATAGACAAAGTGCGAAACATGCTTTTGTGCCACGTAGAACATAGGAGGGAAAGGGTTGGAAAATCTCTGCTCACCTTATGATATGAGGAAGTAAATTGTTTCGTTCCTCTAGAATTTGCTTAAATGCACAACCACCCAAATCGTAGTCGATCCTTGCTTGCATGTGTCTATTAATGATCAAGCTGTGTATATGCAGGTCCCTAAATTGTTTGAAAAGCTGGTAGTCCAATAAAGAATGGAATGGAAGCACACTGTTGGATGCGGTTCTAAATCACATTTTTTGAGTCAAATCATTGCACAGGAAGCGTGGTGACCATTAATGGTGGTTTTGGATGATGACTTCATGCTTACAAGCAAAAGCATCCAAGATCATTTTGCAACAGCATTTCTGAGCAGCACCATTCGGTCCATATCGTGTCATGGTGGTAAAGCTATACTGATGGTCGAATAAAGTGCTGTGTCCGCAGTTCTCGTAAGACAATTCCAATGCAACACTCGCTGATTAAATTTGATTCCGATCCAATAGCTTATGCAAATGGCAAGCGAGAACGAATGGGAAGGTATGTTCAAATAGATGCGGGTACACTAGGCCAGTTTTAAAAATACACACGGTAGAGCACAAAGTGTTTCATTCCAAACAATATTTGATTAGATTGCCTGAAAAGGCGCTACCGCATTGGGAGTGAATTTTGATGGGAATAGGAGAATTCAGCTGTCACTCATTGGCACATATTACTTGCCGACAAATGTCAAGGGATATAACAAATAAAACCACTAAAATGAGATGGTTGAGCAAAACAAAGAAGCAAGAGAGGGCCTGCCGGCTCTGCTTGTGCTATCATACTACCTTACTTTGTTTAGTAAGGGTAACAATTCCGTGGCATTTAAACGTCACCTAAGGTAAATTTGATTTCCGGAAAAATAAGACCCAGCTGCACGACATAAAGCAATGGAAGTAGTTTTGTAATGAGGAAGCTTGTGTAGTGTTGAGTGCCAAAAAAGGCTGCGCTATAAGTGGTGGTGTGTTTCATATCATTGCCCCGCATTTACTTGTATGCTCCAATGCTCTTCTCAAGACCAAGGTCTGATGGTGACTATAATATTCTATGACCCAAATGACCAGCCTCGTCGTCATGCAAACCAAATCGTGAACCTCAGATAAGTGACTTGAAATCATCCTACCTCTGGGCTCTCAGCATCCAACATTAATTTTCCGATTAATGGTGTGAGATAGCGACTTTGTAGGTGACAAATTCGTTACGACAGCAGTAGGGTGGAACAAAAGGCGGAGTTTGGAGTTAATGGTTCAAGTCGTCTCGATACTTTCGCAAGGTCTAATGGTGGATAAACCTTTGAGGTAAAAATACTGAGGGTCTACGAGACGAGTATTGAGGTTGTCTTTCCTGTAAATGGCAGAGTTTGATGACGTGGACCGTCCAAAGCCGTCATAGAAACGTTGATGTCCATCGCCTGAGACGGATGGATGTGTGGATGAATTTATGCATTGATGCCTTGAACTGGTCGTCTGACCACCCAATGGCATTAGCTAACTCCATCGGCAGCTTAATAATTACGTGAGCTACATAACCACCCAAATAAACAGCCTCTTTCTGCTGCTCTTCCCATGGTAGTGCGATAAATTCTTTGCTGCAATCCTTGGACAGGAAAGGCATGCCTCCATCTTTAAGTGTAGTAAATGCTTTGATTGCCACAGGCATTCAAATGGTAATCGACTCTGAGAACCACAAAGGCATTTTGGCGATGAGTGTAAGTGTGCCTGCGAGTCACTACGGCTACACTACGGCTACTATTCGTGTCGATTTTTCGGCACGTGAGTCTCTTTGTTGAAAAGCCGAAGACGCACAATTAGGGTTCAGCGTAGATTAGCCTACCTACAGGACCCTTCCAGTAGGCTGTCAAAGGTGAGCTTAGTGGTTTAGCATCACACTAGCTACTCTTGCACCATAAAAAGTTGACGGCTCAGATCGTTACACTTGTCTTATCAAAGCTCTTCATTATTCCAGCTAGGAGTTGATCTTGATTATAAATGAGAAGCCGAAGTGAACGCATAGGATGCGCAAAGCCAGAAATGGTAAAATACGGCACTGTGTCTGCGCCTTTTATAGAGACGTATACTACTAATTTACTTTGGAGCATAAGACAGTCGACTAGCGACCACTGAATTTGAGGTAGGCGGCGCAGTACTGACTCGATGTGACTCGATGTGTGACTCGTGAATATCCGAGATGGAACTGGTTTGTCCAACAATCACTCGAATTGAAGATTGCTAGGTCTGCGAATGCTTAGGCCACAATCACAGCCCCAAACCTTGCAGCATGGCTAACCTGGACAATTAACCAACGGCGAGAGGCTCTCCATTCTGGTTTATAATACTTTTTATACCTCGTCTGTAACACCGGTGTTATGATGCCTCCGAATGTGACATTGTGATGGAGAAATGGGCAGTTATGCATTAGTTTGCCTACACACAGCTAGATCCTGCACAACTAGAAATCAGTCGTGTGAATGGAGGAAAGAATGATTTATTTTCAAGAGAAGAAGACGGTTACGCTCCTCCGTGGAGGCATCCGACGCTTGCTTGGATACAAACCAGCTGGCAGCGATCATTCTAGTGTTTGGAGTGGCAACAGTGAACACGGGGATGCTTGAATGGAAATAAGTGGATTATGAGTCGCACAGTAATTGTAGATGAGCCCAACACTAGTGCCAAAAGAGTTTTAATCGTTTTACACATCATTACTCCTGTAGGCGTCGAATGTAACAGCTTCTACAAAAGAGCCTAGTGAAAGATTAGTCAAAGACACCTATGCACTGTCAGGATAAAATTAGAGTTGTGAGGAAACAACCACAAAATAAGCTTTCAAAGTTTTGTTGGTTTCTGTGGCAGATGTCAAACAATTTTTAAGATTATCCTTTTTTCACCCTTTAGTGTTGATGCTCAATGCTATTCTGCCCCAACCATTTCTGTGCAGTTTGATGCTGCTCTTCCGTGTCAGCTGGAATTGCTTTGCCTCGAGTAAATGTGTCAACAGAACTTGCGTCGATGCGTTCGCTCACAGGTGCACGTGGGAGGACAGACATGGGTTGGTGTGATTTACCACACTATGGAGTAATTTTAGCACCCCAGTTAATACTGCATAAAGCATCATTATGAATCCTTTGGCAACCGTTTTCTTTCTGTAAGAGAAGAAACTGGGATTCAGCGTACAATTCTGATCGGGTGGCTCAAAGACTCAGCCAATGTGCTCGACTACTTGGTTTATGTCCACTTAGTTGATTTGGCAGGTGAAATCGCAAATTAAACTTCTCTACATGGTGCAGCCATCAGAGGCCTACTTCAGGCGGTCACTTTTTATTGTCCCAAGCAGTTTTCAACATTCAAGCAATGCGACGTTTCAATTTTTATAAAATTCCTTTTCGCCTGCATTCACCTCAGTCCCCTCGGGATCGAAATTTGAAAGAGACATCAAAATCTCAACAAAGTAATAATTCGAATTCTGCAGTCCACTTCAACTCGTTTAGCATGGCGATACGCTATGAGGCCAAAAAAGAGAAGATGAATAGCAAAATGTGGATCAAGGACCTACGCTTCGTTATCGACGTGCCTTCTCTAAGGATTTCACTGCTTGAGCTGTAGGCCGTAATTTTAAACGAATTAAATTCCTGAAGGACAAACGCAACTTACAATGCTGTGAATGGATTTTGTATAAGATGGATCTTCCGAAATTATTCACCAATGATCTAAAAGTCGCCTTAGCTACTTGCACCAGATCGAACGTTAGTTATCGCGAGGTTGAAAAAGTCAACCACGGTGGATAGCCCAGTGAAATTCTTTCGAAGGCTTACTGGATATAATAGTTGCCAGCTGGACTAAGCACTGACGAATCGGCAACTGTACTACTTCGAAAGCCATCAATAGAAGCTCATTAACTTGTTCCAGCTGTTTAAACGGGTACGTCAGGAATCGGTCGATGCTAATGTATTAATATCTAACTGAAAGCAACAATTTTCTAAGCTATGGGAAGTGATTATTGAAATACATCACAGTTAGAATTTCGAAATTTAGCTCTGCAAGTTAAAATCTGTCTTCCATCAGATTGAAGTAATTGATGATATTTCTTCGGATGTGCTTGAACTCCCACAGTCGGGAACTTGTCGGTACAGCAGCCAGCAGGACTGTCAACATTGCCAAGAATCCAAAAAGGAACCCAACAAGGCAAACTGACGGAGTTGGCCTCTGTTCGCACTTATGATGACTGTAACAAGTAATGTTTGATGGGGCACAAGAGATTGCAAGGCGTCTGTCTGATAACGTTTGAGGAATTGTGCATTGTCTAACGTGTAAATTATGCAGTTGCAGCAGTGGAGCTCATGGCATCTCTTCGAAAGCACAAACCTTTTAGTGGCATAATCCATGCCTCATTCGGCGAATTATCCAATCTCGGATGTCCATGTGTTTGGTCACAATCCATAGGGACTCAATACCTGTTTACTAAAAGTGGCTGCCGCCCTCGCTGTGCGTTGCTTTAAATCGCAGTAAACGTTTGCAATGCATCATCGTATTTTAGATTAAAGTGTGACATGAGGTGGAGGTTTGACTTTCCGCAGCTCTAAGTCTAAACTAACAAAGTCAAAGGACGTTCACAGGTTCCACTTCACTTTATCTGACCGTCTCAAGAGCATTCCTTTGAAGGCAAATAAAACACAGGAAAAGTTGTTGTGGACGAATTTAATTGTCAAACGCGCGCAGAACTTGCCTTTTTGTTGTAAAACTACACCGCACTTGAAAGGAGGTGAGTCCTTTCTTCTCCATGCAGTAGATGATGTGCCGCTATTTGAAATTGACTAGGTTTCTTCAAAAAGTCAACATCGTTACCTGTTTACCTCTGCTAAAAGTTGGTCCACACAATGAATTCGGCTGCAAACTTTGGCACTGACACACTTAATGAGGCAGTCAATGAGACGGTAGTGTACACAGCTAAGAATTCTTTGATGTATCGGTGTAAAAGCACTGCTTCGGATTGAAGAGGACGGAGGAACTATCAAAAGGTTCTGCAACCGATCTTGCAGTGGCCACATCAATGCTCCCTTGTCCATACGTACAAATGTCACAACTGTTAAATTTGTAAGAACTGACTTGTCCACTGCAATGCCATTAAATCCATGATGCTAGAACTTGTGTGCAACTTCTTGCAATGCCGCAGCTTATCGCAAGATACAGAAACGTCCACAGTTTGTTTTTGAAGGTCAATGACATTGCTATACAGTGGTAATGTATGCACATCAAGTATGAGTTGTAAAAATGCCGCTTCGGCTCTACCTCACATTTTCGGTAACCCTCGTCTTGCATGAAGGCTTCACAAAGACAATAGATAAGGTGCCTTCTACTGTAGTCTGTCCACTACACGAGTGAAAATATTTAATAGTTGAGTCTAGTGGCTTAACAGGTAGATTTAGATTACATAGCGAGCACTTTCCTAGTCTCAAATAATCAGAAGTGATAACCTAGCTACTGCATCTCATCCGATCATTTGAATTTTCCATCGCATTACCGTTAAATCCACCGGTTGCCACTAGGTAGACTTGATTCATTTCTTTGCTATTCCACATGATGCTCATATCTCATTGTGCCTGCCCTGCATATCTATATTGCATTTAAAAATCACATATGTGTGGAACAAAGAAAGCACATCAGGGGCGTTGTGGAAGACAGCTCGGGTTCTGCAGATGGGAGGAGAGGCAAAGACGGTGGCAAATGTTATGGCTGACCAGTTTCCTGTCAAACTACGGGAATAAGTACATTTGTCTCTCCTAGACCAAAAGTGAATCCTAAACGCAAAGTGAACTGACGAATTACCTCATTTTAATGGTTCCCAGTGTCGAACCATCTCATGTCTACCTTAGCAGTCGTGCATGAACAGGCACGACAGGCAACATTCTTTAGAGAATCCTGTTGTTTGCTTGAGTGTCAAAAGACAAATCGTTAACAGAACTTGACGTGTGGAGTGATGGAGTGAGAGTGATTGAATTATGCCATCCACCACGTCTAAGCGTTGTGGATTCATCGATTCTTTACTAAGCTAGTTTATCAGCATTTATGGTAATGCATGAAGAAACTGATGCATTGGCAAGGGCTAAAGTGGAGTTTGCTTTTGCTGTCACTTGTTATTGTTGGGATCAGAGTAAGCGAGTGAAGAAAGTGGTGTACAATAACAGGGCACCAGAGCTTGTAGGCTTTCATCAGCTTGAAACAAAGGCTCCGCTCACTCTCCTTATTACAGGACATGAGGGCAAATGTAAACCCGTCAGCAAGGTGAGTGGAGTAGTCTAGTAAGATAGTAGCATCTGTGACAGCACCGGTGATCCTGCTCCACCACTGATGTAGACAAATTAATTAAGTCACGTGAATAAAGTGCGGTCCTGTTTCGCCAATGGTAGCTACCAATGTACTTCACACCAGTTCGAAACAGTAATATCTTTCTCTAAAAGCCTAGCCATATCACAAATTCGTAGTGTGGTATGATGCGGAGAGAAGCACCACTGTTGGTAGGTGGTAGAAAGGTTTGCCAACCTCCACGTATAATCCACGTGGTCACATCGATTGCATGCAGCTCGTCGGGTTAACTAGTGCCACCATTCTACGAGGAGAAAAGAAACGACAAGGGCAGAAATTGTCGTGAGTGGCTGCACAAATTACGACTGAAGTCAGGTAAAAGTTTTTAAACCTCAGAGGTCTGCCAAGAATACGGTTGTGTTTGCGAGTGTGGCTGCGAAGCTGATGTCTACGACTATCTCAAAATAGAAGAACCTTTTGCAGCAATGACCCTACCAAATACGAGAAGGTAGGAATATTAACTAGCTATCAACCTTGGTTACCATATTTGGCAACACGGTGTTGTCGACTGGTATCTAGACATTCGGCTGCTTTAAGTGCTTCAAATTAGACAACGAATTATCTTTTCTGACCGTTTAAGAGTCAAATAAGTGGAGGATTATTTTTGTCTAACAAACGCTGCACGCTGGTCGTCGCTTTCAGTGGGATCTCAAGGTCTCTACCAGCCTGTCTGACACCACTACTTTTACCCTCAAACCATCCTCCAACTTATGCAATTTGTTCATCTACGCCCAAGGCTCTACGGCTAGCCTCTATTATGGATGGTATCTTCTGATATCGGAAGGCTAAAGGAGAGAAGAGCCTTAACAACATTTGGACAGTTATATCGAATGGCTGGCCAATGCATGAAAAGATGTTTTAGCAGCGACTAAGCTCCACTGCTTTCATCACCTTAACTCATATTGCAATAGCAGAAAATAGTGGCAACGGCCAATTGATCATGTGTTCTTCAGTCTAAGGCCGATGAGATTAGTTTGAAGACAGCTGAGTTGAGGAGTGTCTAATCAAATGCAATTACTTGGCTTTATGGAACCGTTGAGTAGAGGCAGGGTAATGCCACGTTCCATGCAGCATTGCTCATAGTTTGCGAGAGTTTTGACAGCGTGGTAGACCCCTGACCTCGAACTGATAAAATCGCGCAGAATAGCAACGGTGGTTGATCAAACCCATCTATTTGATAGATTTGGCATCTTACAGAGACCCAACGTTGTGCCTCTTCAATGATGCTGCTGGTCTTTTATTAGCCGCTTCCAATTCGCGTATTCTTCCCATTACACCATAAACGGTATCCTGTACTCGATGTTGAGTGGTTCAAAAATTTCACCCTCTATATTACACATTTCGTTACGTTTCGTCACAATCGCAATCGCTCCTTTATTCCTCCGTCTATTCATGTAGTTTGGCGCAGAAAAAATGGACATTAACCTGTCATGGAAAACTCTGAGACCTGTCGGCATGTATTGGTGAGCTCGAATAATGTCCGTCATCTCGTACTTGTCAAGAAATTCGTGCGTCACATCATAACCAAACCGGAAACCTCTTCCCCTCATACTGGGTTGCCAGCCGAACGGTGAAGGATTGGTCTCTGGTATTGGATCGGACCAAAGCAGCTCACACATTATTCCATCAGTGGGCACATCCACAGGCCTAGTTATTCTGTTGATCTCAGCTCGGAGGTCTGTTACTTCGAATGCCATGAGATCTCTTGAGATGCCACCATGTGTGCAGAAAATACTCTGCTCTATAATTGCTGCAATGGGCATGTAATTGAAAGCATCTATGAAATTACTGAGCACTCTGCGGTCATTGTAGCGTTGTATGATCTCCCTTTCAAAGCCATTAAACCTACACATCCTCTCGCTTTCATGATTGCCACGCAATAAGTAGATATTGTGTGGATATTTTAACTTGTAGGCGAAAAGGAGGGTAGCAACTTCAACCGATTGTGGACCTCGATCTACATAGTCACCGAGGCAGAGGTACTGCTTCTCGGGTGGAAAACCAATTCTGTGAAATATTCGCAGTAAATCTATGAACTGTCCGTGAACATCACCAACAACGTTAATGGGACATTGGAGGTCCAGTACCATTGGCTCATTATTAAATACATTCGCGACGCTTGAGCATACCACCTCTATGTGCTCCCTTTCCACATCCACATAGTTGCCTGCATTGTCCCAGCCGTTGAGAAGCATGGCGATTAACGGATCCAGTAAGTCGTCCAAATTGTCTGCAGGAATCACATCATTCGGACCTTGGGGCTGGTTTGCCATCACTGCTTTGGCTCGAGACGTCCTACTTGCTGCACTACCAGCGTTTACGAATTGATTGGGACACGTGAGAGTCATGCGGCTACAAGTTCCTAATAACAGCTGCCATTGTAGTTCACACTCGTTCCAAACAGTCACATCTTCTTTTCAAAAGGTCTGGTTGCAAGGTGAAGATACAAAATGCTGTGATGGAGAGAAAAGTGCCACTGGCTGTCCGCCAACTTCCGCGCGTAATCCACGTGGTCACATCGATTTCATGCAGCTCGCCGTGTTAATCAGTGTCGCCAGTTTACCACGAGAAAGTGGACTGCAAGGACGGAATGACTTTGAGTGGCTGTACTACTTATTGCTGAGCATGAAATGCAGTTTATAATGGAGTTCAACTCGAATTCGCTGAGAAACTTCAGCTGGCATATTGTGCTAATGAGAGTGGCTGCGAAACAGGTACCCATGGTCGTCCATAAAAGAAGAATCTTGTGCAGCAACGACCCCACCGATGGACGAAAGGGTAAGGATTTTAACTAGTTGTCAACCTTAGTAGACACATTTGGAATGGCAGTGTTTCAGAATGGAACCTAGGTATTTACGCGTTGTGTCCTCAATTAGACTAAGAATTATTAATGCAAATTAAAAACTAACTTGATGCAATCTTTGGCACCTCTCCTCACTAGACCGATCTTTTGTTCACCATCAATGCTAAATCTTTGCCTACTCAAACCCTTGCTTATTCTTGTGGATTTTCTTACTTTGTAGTCACAGACCCTTTCCTTGAACACTTCGATGAAACGCTTTGCAAAACAATCTGCAACGAGTGATCGATTTTAGGCTGATTCGTATTGCCTTCTGACTGTTATCAATGTGTATGTCCACATGATAAAATTAAGCCTAATTAAACAAGTTTAATTTTGAATGCGATTTCACCCCACAGAGTCATTACTCTCTTGGTGGGCTTAGTGAAACTAGTGCCTGAATGCACCAGTTTTGCTGGAATAGTTCTTACTCGGACTGGTAACAGAGTGGAAGATTGATGGAAATACAACCTTCTTGTTCGTGTTGCGCACCAGGTCTATCGGCACAATCAAAAGACAGAGCGCAGAGTATGAGAAAGGCCCCCAGACACCCATGCACATGCGTAGTTCATAAAACACACTTGAAGAGAACATCATTGCGGCAAGGAGTTGCGCACAAATTCTACCGCAAATGGACGGATTTCTATTGATGCTCACAAATAGCTACTTTTGGCTGTTTGAGTAGCATGCCACTACACCGAGGGTAGAGCGCCTGCTCTGTGGTTGTCACTCCACCTCTGTGATCAACCCTCAATGAACGGCAAATGCACGCAAAAATGAAGGTTATTTTTTAAGGTGACAATGTCAAACAAAGTGGCATACGGTTTGGTCAGCCAATCTAGATATTCTTAGCAATTATTCAAGATACTTCGAGGATTTGAATAATTTAGTTGGGCTTAGTTTCTCGTTTTGAAATTCTTTTCAGTCATTATTATCATTATCTACCCTGCCATGACATTGCATTTCATTACAATTCTTGGCTATTGCTTCACCACTTTCACGCACTTTTCTTCTTATCTTTACAATTTTCTCTTGTGCATTTGACCATTGTGGAAGTGCCATCTTCTCCTTACCGCCGAATGCAAACGACTTTCTTATACCAAACCCTACATACCGCCTCTTTGTGCAACGTGTTGTATCTATGTAAGAAAACGGGGAGCTAGCAATGATTATTGTAAAATCTCATTCACTGATGGCCCCATTCATCCTTAGTGGAACCTTTTGGAGAGGGGGCTGCAACAATGCATCTAAGTGGCATCCCTCCTTTCATACCGTAGTCAATTTTACATAGTTCCTAGACTAATTTAAAAGTAGGTTATGATATAAGAGATTGTGGGATACAAGAGAATCTTGCACTGTTCTTAAGCGAATTCGATGTCTCAATGAACAGCTTCATGAGGCCGGATTTTGCTGTAAAATGGGGATTTTTAAAGTCTTATTGACTGCAACTCAAGACGAGTAGTAAAAAGCTTGTGATTCCTTCATTTTGTACAGTTTGATGGATAACATGAGAAGAAGGCATGTAGCAGTCCATCAGAATGACTGCAGAATGTCGAGTGAACAAATGGAATTATATTGCCAGAAAGTATACACGGACAGAGTCAGTAAAAGTACTAAAACACAAGGGTAGTAAAGCACAGGAGTCATTATCTACCTTAAATCAGTCAGCCACAAGCAAAGCGCTCATTCTGGAATTGCAGAGTGAACTAATGTTCCTCGACCTTCCTACCCGTCTAGCGTAATGCAAAGTACATGGGCGGTATTCATGCTCCTTCCATTTCCTCCAATGCAGACGTATATGGATTGCTACGTCACCCACATCAAACGTATCTTAAATTAAGCCAGCATGTCAAGAGCACCAACGGCATGATCTCGTTGTTGTCAGGGCTTGCGATGTCTAACAAACACGATGCGTCTGCCTTTCAGTGATTGACCATCCGACTCCCTGCATTATCGAAACCACATTTGGGTGGTGCCTTTGGCTTCTGCGGCTGCATGGCACACCCTCGCCAAAGGCCTCATAACAAATTGCAGGAGAGCTTGATGAATCTAAATTACCGTGAATAGGTGGGTTTGCGAAGCGAGGTAGGCAAAACTGCGCCAATAGTTTCCACGAATGCTTTATGGCTGTAGGGTGGCAACCACAATGAAGAGCGGCGCCATGACAATGTGATGGTGGGAGATGAGTGGATCCACTTCCTTACAAAATTAGGGTAGTTTGGCAGCAATGAATTTTATTTTTACGTATGCTTGACAGTTTGGTTTGCCAGCAACAACTTCTCCCGTGTTGCATGTGTCTCGAGGATGTGCGGTCAAGCGTACCAGAAATGGAGTTACGACGAGCTGGACACACGTGTCAAACTGCCAGTGAACCTGCAACTACGTGTTAGCCGATGGCGCGATGTCTCTTAGTGACCTCTATGCTACTACAGTAGTATTTATTAGTGCTCGTCTTCATTTCGCGGTTTAGTTGTTCTTTTAATTCAAATGCGATGTAGTATTAGCTACTGACTTGAGCTCCCGTGACTAGTGCAAAATTTGTGCACTAAATAATGTTATCCACCACATTTAACTAGTGTAGGATCACAGATTCGTCTACCTAGCTCTAAAATTCCTCGCATTCTCCACAAAATATCCCATTTTGATCACAACTCCTCACTAACCGAATAGATATCTGTATCAGGTGATAAGAGCGTTGATTTTAAGTTTTTAGCATTTAATTGTGTGCATAACGCAAACGGTTGGAGTGGAAGTCGCTTTGCGTTAGTGCTTATTAATGGCGCTGTACAGCGATGAATGTGCGACTTAACTACTCCCTCAGTTCATGAGTCCAGAGAATCTGGGGGTTCGTAGTCACAACAAAGCTAATGTTTCGAGCATGTGAGGTCTTGTAAGCCCTTCTCAACTCAAAATTGGAAACTGGGATCACTCTCTCTGTTACAGGACGCAAAGGTAAATGCAAATCGGAAGGTTAAGTGAGGAAAGTGCTTCAATATGATAGTAGTATATATGGTGAAACCGGTGATTTAAGTGGCATTAGGCATTAATTACAAAAGTCTTAGATGTAGTGGATGTGTTCGGTGTGTCGTGATGGTGTCCGAGTAAGAATGGAAATCGTGCTTTGCTTATTTACAAACCAGTTTGGTTCTTTTGTAGACTACAATGATGTAAGACTTGAGTAATCTTAAGTGTACCAAAGTGTTCTTTATGCAAGCAGCTGAAGGAATGCTAATGAAGCAGAGTATTGGTAGCTCAAGTATATCCCGAATAACCTACCCGCAAGAGTTGATAATTGCTCATCACACACTTTCCCGTGACTTATACACCCACTTTTACTACCCATATTCTTTTAACCTTTGTGCAAGGTACGTTAACCATTTACTAAGGTCACAACAATGCCTCATTGCCTTTTCCGTGCTTACAATACACCTATAGGCTTGATTTTATAAGCATTTTCCTAAAATCTTTCCTGTAGTTGTAGGCAAGCACGAAACTCGGGCAGACTGTAAACACTTTTCGACAAGCCGAAGGAATTACAATCACTGGCGTGTCTTAGAGCCAGCTCGCCTTGGCTAAGTATTACAGTAAACATAGTAAAACTATGTTCTTAGACCTTACATCAGGGGCGGTTTCTCCTATAAGGTTACTTACAACCGTGCCATTAAGTAAAAAGCACTTTGATTGAAAGTCATCCGTGAATATCAAATTTTGTACAGTGTGAGGAGATAAAATGCCTTGTGGGACTCATAAAAATGCCTCAAAAGTACTCGTTAATGTTAATATTAGGTACTGACTTCTTGAAGCTTGTATCTATGCAGTGCAGCCTTTTCAAGGTGTACAACTAGTTATCTGGGCTAATCTCCCTCCCACAATCTCTCCGGTATTTTACTCTATGAATTCAAGCTGTGCTTTTAGAGTTATTTGCTATGTGGGAATTCATTTTATTTGTTTACATACCACAGCATGCACCGTGTTCGACGAAAGTGGAGAAGGATTCCTTTTGCAGTGCTGTCAGTCTGATTCACCGAAGCGATGCTGGTTGCTTAGGTTGTAATTATTAGAATAAAGCAGGTGACGTTTGTTTTTCTCAGGCCTCTGCTGCAGTTTCTCATTAGTTGCCGCTAAACAAACGATTGCTCATCAATTTAAGCACTTATTTGGCCTACAAGTGCAGTTCCTTAATGCATCCCCGAAGGCGAAGGAAGACATAATACTCGGACAGACTATGAACATATGTTCGGCGAGTAGGAGAAATTGCAACTTTTGGCGTAGCTTCGAATCAGCTCACTCACTTCTTAAAGCTTGTATCCGTGCAATGCAGCCTTTACGAGGGGCGCAATTAGCTGACTCGGCTTATCTCTCTCATGCATTTTCATTGATTGCGGCTCGCACTGCACAGCATTCACCGTGTTCGACGAAATTGACGAAAGGTTCCTCGTGCGCTGCTGGTAGTCCGATTTAACAACAAATTGACCATTTGAATCGCAAAAACCAGAATCAAGAAGGCCGCATTTGCTTTTCCAGGGCTCAGCCGTGGTTTCTCTATGGCTATCGTCAAACTAGCAATTGCCCATCAATTTGCTCATGCCCATGTGTATATGAGTTAGTAGTGTTTTGTTTCCAAACGGTAAATTGCGAGTTTACTGTCTTGACACTCATCCCAGCATCAAGGCGCGAAGGCACAAAGGGACAGAAGCACAGAAACCACTGCGCATCGTAAACCTATCAATCACTCAAGCGGCTAGTGTTTTGCGGCTTTCCCTAAGGAAGCAATGCGTGTGTGAATAGCCATTGAATCTCTCCCTTCGTCATCAGCTAATCCTTGACACGTGAGTGAGACCACTGCGCTCCCATCGACCGCAGAAATTTTAATCTTCTCTCCGCATCCTCTAGATATGAACCAGTCTTCTCATCATCATCGTTACACAAGTCCAAAAGTTAGCGCTGGCGTGCCACTCCCAAGTTATGCCAATCGTGAGCTTTTCTGAATGCGATGTGCATGCATTCCATTGATTCACAACTGGACTCGCTAAGCTGTTTGCACCATTTCTAGGTGGTGTGTGGACCTCCGCCTTTTTCCTACTACATAACACACCCTCGCCAGATCAAATTATGGGAGGGGCTGATGTAACTTCACAAGTGCTTTTAGGTGAATTCGTAAAGCATGGAAATAGGGCTCCACGTTATTTAAGATTGGCAAACGATGATGATGCTAAACAAAACTCATGTTTATGTATGGGCAGTGGAGGCCAGGCAGTAAACGCCTCTTGTCAGTGCTGCAGTGCTCTTCGTCATTGTCATGCAAGATGTTCAACCCCCGGATAATTGGCGCATTCCTAAGAAGTCCGAAGTGAATTGCTAGTCGCAAGGCATCTTCCTGTCACTTATATCAAACTTGCCCCTTGCTAACTGTACAAGTCACCCGCATTTATTTAAGTGCCAGAAAGCGTTAAGTATTTAAATTATCATGCCAGCATGGTGGCATGTGCTTGTTATTGCCACGTAATACTTATTTTGTGCTCATACAGTTAAGGTGCGCACGCCACTTCTGACTGCTCACTCGTCTAACTAGCGGATGATTTCCTTGGTCCCAAAAACGCTTCTTTGGAACACACTAAATTTTGTGTCCAGTGAGAGTCAAGTACACTACAAACCTGCCAATTCCCACCTTAGCTCACCGACACCGTCATCACTAGCCATGCAGCTCACAGAGGGCTGGCATCGCCGTTCTACCACGAGAAAACGAACGGCAAGGACACAACAGCTTTGAGTGGCTAGGCAAAGCAATTCCTGCCGGATGGACATCCTGTGCATTTAACTACACGAACGATTTTGCCTATGGAGGCTATGTTCCTGTCTCGCATCATGGCCATCCGAGCGTGTGAAGAGCCTCCCGCCCCTTTTCTATAATAATTCACAGCACGCTTTCTAATGCTACTTCAGCATTATATGGCATCAATGTGGACGCAAAGCACCGCGTTAGAATTTGCCTGTTAGATGAGTGTCATTGCAATGAGAAGTTGGCAAGTACGCCTCATGTTGATTGGTTGTAAATCAAGAGGGAAATTGCAAAGTGAAATGAAGGCAGGAACTAATAGAGACTATTGTGAAAATGTAGAGGTCGTTGAGAGAGTTTGTAAAAAAGCGGAGTGATCTCCTGCGCCATCGGCTAACACGTTGTTGTAGGTTCATTGGCCGTATGACGCGTGTGCGCAACCAATTGCAACTCCAATTTTGGCAAGCTTGACCGCCTAAGAAGCACTTAGCGTAGACACGTAAGCACACGAAATGTTGTTGTTGGCAAAACTAGTTGTTAATTGCTCATGCAGTGAATCCAGTACTGCTAAACTACACCACGTTGGAGAGGGGCAAGCCCATACTTCTCTCTTCGTCGGGCGATGAATTACTGTTTAGTACTTACTTGATTTAATCGGAAAAGTTAACATCGACACCTGTTTCTTTCTGCTCAATTAATTTTCTTTGCACAGACGCACTTGACAAGGCAGTCGGCAACGCACACTACACACAGCCATGTTAATCAAGATGTGCTGCTTCAGGTAGAAGAGGAAGAAGCTGTCAATCCTGTGATGGTCGTTGCAAAGCTTCTACATCGAACCCTACAGCCTCCCTATTCACCATCATAGCCCTAGTTCTAGCTTGAAACCTCTTGTAAGTCCCTGCAAATTATCTACTCGCACTATCACATTTCATCGCAAAAAACACAAACACCCACACAGATGAGCAAGGACGCTATTTTATGCTAGCAAGCGTCCTTATCAGCGCCCTCAACACAATCGACCATGCAGCTCACCGCTACGTGAGGTCACACTGTGCCCATGAATGCCCAGCCTATTTTTGTAGGTCAAGGACATTGCTTCACAAAGTATGCATACGTACACCATTCGTGAGTTGTTAATGACATTCATTTCCACACCAAAAATGTCGCTTTCACTTTATTTTGTTCGCAATCTTCAGCTTGCATGGAGACCTTATAGTGGTAGTCAGCAGGGTTCCTTCCTGTGCTTTAATCCTCCCCACACACGAATGAATAAACTTCATGAATGAGTTTGTTTGCTTAATTTGCGGAAAAGTGGGGTGCATGTGTGATGTGAGACATAGCTCAAGACCAGCAAGTGAAAAGGACTGTTCTCTAGCAAACTACATGTGAAGATTCATTTGCCTCTCCTTACACTGATTTTGAATGCACTTATCCAGCTACTTGCACAAAGCGTAGTTGGGTGCACACTGTTGCACCAAAGGATTGCAACTTATAGATCTCCAAATGAAACAACTTTCCCTATGCATAAACAAGGCATCTTCTTCATTAAGTAAAAAGCACTTTGATTGAAAGTCATCCGTGAATATCAAATTTTGAACAGTGTGAGGAGATGAAATGCCTTGTGGGACTCATAAAAATGCCTCAAAAGTACTCGTTAATGTTAATATTAGGTACTGACTTCTTGAAGCTTGTATCTATGCAGTGCAGCCTTTTCAAGGTGTACAACTAGTTATCTGGGCTAATCTCCCTCCCACAATCTCTCCGGTATTTTACTCTATGAATTCAAGCTGTGCCTTTACAGTCATTCTCTAAGTGGAATTTAACTTTTATTGGTTTACATTCCACAGTATACACTGTGTTCGACGGAAGTGGCAAAAGACTCCTAGTGCAGTGCTAGTAGTCTGATTTACCGAAGCGAGGGTGGTTGCTTAAATTGTGCTTGTTAGAATTAAGCAGGTGACGTTTGTCTTTCTCAGGTCTGTGCTAGAGTGTCCGATAAGTTGCCGCCAAATAAACAACTGCCCGTCAATTTAGAAATTTGTCCACCCTACAAGTACAGCTCCTTATGGCTTCCGCAAAGGCGAAGGAAGACATAATGCTTAGGCAGACTATGAACACATATATGTCGAGCAGAAGGAATAGCAACCACTGACATGGCTTAGAGTCAGCTCACCGGATGAGGTATTATGGTAATAAATGTAAAACTCTGTGCTTTAGCTTTATTTCAAAGACATTTCCTCCCATCAGGCTACATACAACTGTCCCATCAGGTAAAATCGTTCCAAGTAAAATTCAAACGTAAACTCCAGGTTCTAGACAGTGGAAGACGTTAAAATTTGTTATGGGGCTCAAAATAAATGCCTTAAAATTGTCGTCTTTTTGTATATTAAATGCTCACTTCTTGAAGCTTGTATCCATGCAATGCGGCCTTTTCAAGGGACATACGTAGCTATTTCGGCTAATCTGTCACACACAAATTCTCAATTTTTTTTACCGTTTGAATCTAAATTGCACTTTTAAACTTGGTTTGTTAGTCATAGCATCCATTATGCTCGAAGAAAATGACGAAATGCTCACCCAGTGCTGCCCGTAGTCTGATTTAACAAAACTTGATGGCTGTTTGAATCACATATGTCAGAATCAAGCAGGCAACTTTTGCTTTTCTCCGGCTTTTACCGTGGTTCCTCTTTGGTTATCGCCAAACTAATAATTGCCCATTAATTCGCTCATGCTTATGTGTATGTGAGCCGGTAGTGGTTTGTTTCCAAATGGTAAATTGTGAGTTTATTGCCCTGTCCCATAGTCTAGTATCAATTCACAAAGTCATCAAGGCGCGGAGACACAAAGGGACAGATGCACAAAGGCCATTGCTTATCGTAAATTTGCCAGTCTTTCAGAGAGCTAGTGGCTAAATAATGTCACCTGACCGGTGTGTTCTGCGACTTTCTCAAAGGAAGTGATGAGTGCGTGGATATACCTTGAGCCTCTCCCTCCGTAATCTGCTAATCCTTGGCGCGTGAGTGAGACCATTGTGCTTCTACCGACTGCAGAGAATTTTTCTCCCTCTCCTTATCCTTTAGATATGATCCGATCGTCTCGTCATCTTCGTTATACACGTTCAAGGGTTCTCGTTGACGTGTCACTCTCAAGCTCTGCCAATCGTGAGCTTTTCTGACTGCCATGCACATGAGTTCCACTGATTTGCGGTTGGACTCGCTAAGCTGTTAACACCATTTCTAGACGATGTCTGGGCCTCCACCCCTTTTCACTGCATAGCATACCCTCACTAGATCAAATTATGGGGGAGACTGATGCAAATCTATAACTGTTTTAAGCGAATTCATAAGGCATAGGAAAGGGATGCCGTGTTAGTTAAGGTTCGCAAACGAAGACAATGTTAAAGAGAAATTTGTGGTTATGCTTAGGCAATGGAGTCCAGCCAGTAAACACCCCTTGTCAATGCTGCGGTGCTCTTTGCCAATGTCCACAGAGATATTTAATCCTCTGGATAATTTGCGCACTTTCAAGAAGCCCGAAATGAAGTGCTGGTCGCAAGGTATCTTCCGGTCATTTACATTACGGTGGTCTCTTGCTAATTGTGCAAGTCACTTATATTTACTAGAGTGCCCGAAAGCGTTAAGCAATTCACTTACCAAACCAGCATGGTCTCACATGCTTGTTATTGCCATCTAGGATTCATTTCATGCTCATACAGTCAACGTGCGCACGCCGTTTCTGATTGTTTAACCGTCTAACTAGTGGATGATTTCCTTGGTCTCATAAACGCTTTGGTGAAACACACTAAATGTTGCGTCCAATGGGAGTTAAGTACTCTACAAACCTGCCCATTCCCACCTTACCCCACCAACACCGTCACCACTAGCCACGTCGTGAACCTCAAACCACCTAAACCATTGCCATCACCTATCCATCCGCCTCTATAATTAACGTTTCTGCCATCGCCAGCCTACATTCCAATTGGAATCTTCTGCCACTGGAACACAGTCTTCGCCGAACGGTAAATAACTCAAACAGGTAAATTAGCTAGCTGGCAAATGCATGGAAAGGCAGTTAGGTTTCACTGCATTACAGTAGCACAATTCATTGATCGTCTGTTTTGATTAGTCAAAGGTCAATGAGATTAGCATGAGAACAGCCGAGTCGCAGGAGTTTCTAGGTGTCTTCAAGTACTTGGCTTCATTCATAGAGCCAAATAGAGGCGAGGTAATGCCACGCCTCATGTAGCATTGCTTACACATTAAGAAAAATCTGACAGTTTGATATACTTCTGTCCTCGTTCTAATAAAGTTGCTCAGAGTAGCAAGGACAATTGAGCACACCTCTGTTGTAATAGATTCGGCATCCCAAAAATGCCCGACTCTGTGCCTCTGGGGTGTTTCTATTGATCCTATTTCCACCGCTTCCGATTCGCTTACTCTTTTTTAACTCATAAACGCTAAAAAGTACTCTTCTTTACGCGGTTTGAGGAATTCATTGCATAAACTATACTCTCCATTTCTACATCTGTTCAAGCATTCTAGTGCAGAAAAACTCGCCAATGGTTTGTTGCTGATAAAATTTGGTGACCTCGAACAATAGAGATAAGCACTCTTCAAGGAGTAACCAAACCGGTGGTTACATTTTCCAGGATTTCTTACTCAGCTGACTGGTGAAGGATCGCACCAAAGTAGATCACACATTAATTCAATTAGGCCACATTCATGTGTCTAGGTATTGCGTTGATCTTATCCCTAAGATCTAGTAAATCGGGTTCCATGAGAAAATTTGAGATGCCTCCGTGTGTACACAATTACCATGCTCAAAAATTGCCGCGACGGGCATGTAGTTGGAAACAACGACAAAATTACCGATGAACCTAAGGTCATTGTAGCGCAGTATGATCTGCCTTTTAAAGCCCTTGGGTTTGCATTTTTTCTCGCATTCATGATTGCCAAACAACAAGTGAATATTTTGGATATATTTTAACTAGTATGCAAATGAGAGGGTAGTAAGTTCAATCGATTGTGGATCTCGATCTACACAGTCACCAAGGTAGAGGTATTGCTTCTTGGGAGAAATCTAAACCTGTCGAAGATTTGCAATAAATCCATAAATTGCTTGTGAACGCCACCTACGATTGTGATGGGACACTTGAGGTCCAGTACCATTGGCTCATCCATAAATTTTTTCACAATGCCTGAGCGCCCCGCTTCTACATGCTCCCTTCCCACATCTACATAACTGTCTGGATCATTCCCACCTCTGCTATGTTTGCTGATTAGCGAATCCGGTTGACTGTGCATTCGTCAGCAGGGGTCACATCAGTCGGACTTTGAGATTGACTTGCTATTAATGCTTTGCGTTTGGACGTGCCACTCGCTGCGCCACCGGTGTTGACAAACTGATTAGGTCACGTGAATGTCATGTGGCTACATGATGCTAACAATAGCTGTTGTTGTGCTTCATATCAGTTTAAAACAGCCACAGCGTTTTTCAAAATGCCTGGCTACAGGGTAAATTTGCAATGTACTTTGATGTGGAGAGAAGCATCACTGCTTGTATGTGGTAGAAAGTTCCACCAATGCCACGTGTGATACACGTGGTCACAGCGATTTCAGGCAGCTCACAGAGGACTGCTGCTGCCATTCCACCGCGGAAAAAAGAACGGCTTTACAAAAGGGTTGCTGGAAATGAGCTCAGTATTAAGCATTGGAGGTCCTTCGATAAAGCAATTTTGTTGGCGAGCGTAGCTGCCAAGCAGTTATTTCCGGCCATCTCGAAATAAAAGAAAGTTTTACAGCATCGGTCCTGCCGATAAACAAGAGGGTAGTAGTTTCAACTAGCTGTCTAGCGTGGTCGAAACATTTAGGAAGAGAGTGTTTGCAATCAAAACCTAGGTAGTCAGGTGTTGTAAGCGCCCGGATCTGAAAGACGATCATCAATGCAAATTAAAAGTTACCTAGTTGATAGCTTTAACCCTTTTTGTCAATGGACCTTTTTTAAGTTTATGTTCATTTTGATCCTAGTTTAAGGGGAATTCCTTGAAGGCGGACACAAGGGATCTGCTTAGGTGTGTCTTATTTACGACACCATTTCTTATGTGTTAGCGGTCAAATGCGCGTTGCAACAATTATTGAGGCATCAAAGGCTCCTTATTTGGCAAGGATCAGTAGATTTGCTTCTAGAACAATACTTAAATAAAAAACGCTTCCCATTTCGGCAAGCACTGAAAATGGGTAAAACAATCGTACATTGTCCATAGACGCTGTAATGGCGCATAATCAACTCTCATTCATTATGGTTTTCAACAATTCAATATTGTCATGGAAAGGGACTTCAAATCTAACCAAGGAGCAAAAAGGGAACAGATTAGATATAGAACAATGGGTGCGTCCACCGATGCCTTGAATGAGAAATAGTGTTCTGATTTACTTGCAGAGAATCATGGCTGACATATATTTGCTCCATCAACATTCAACTCAGATTACTCTCTTAAAATCCTTATGCCATTTTTGCAGTTAAAAGTGTCTTTGGGATGCTGGTGAGCAAGGAATGCTTGACCAATTTGTCGCCTGTTGTGATATTTGCTATTCGGATAACCATCAATTACGGTTCTCTCATTTCCAGAAGGCGGCGAATAGAATTGTCACAAGGCCAACTTGTCAATTTTGTTTCAGACTGCCCAGCTGAGATTTGAACTTTACAGCTGAATCGCCTGAGACGACTTAGTGATTTTTAGTGACTGCGTTTTATAACGTCGACCTCACGGCCTGCATTTATTCGTGCACAGATGCATAATTTAATTCAAACTTTACGCAATTTCCCGTAAGACAAGTCTCAAAATCTAGTATGAACTGTGTAAGATGGATGCTACTCACAATTGGCTAACCGCACTATGCGGCTTTTTAGGTGTCGCTTACTCTCTCCTCGATTCTGACACACCGTCATTTGTTATCGCACAGTGCGTGAATGGAGCCCACCTGCTCCAGCTGCACCACCTCATGCCATCACTTTTCAAGCAGACATACACCAATCCCTTCACCGCTGCTTATGCTGCGCCTTGCCTGAGTGGCGGTCAATCTTGTCGCATTCATCCCAAAGTTTCATCGCCGGCAATGACAAGTAGTATATTCTGCTCATCCCATCAATTTTTTCCAAAATCAACATTCATCCCATAGCTGCTACCTTACACTGTCGACTCCAAAAATCTCACTTCATTAACAACTCACATGTCTCCAAAAACAATTCAATAGGTATGAAGTTGAGACTGCGTTCTGTACCTAGCAACTGTTCTCTTCAGCCAGCCTCATTCAATGCCTGGTCGTCTCGTCACCCTATTGCACTTCAAAAGGCAACAAGCAATGTTGTGCCTTCGATTTTGGTTGCCACTAAGTATAGCACATTACATACAGCTCTATGACTGGCACTAGTATGCAAGAGTCAATACAAAAGTGAACCTACTTTGGCAGCCTAAACGTAAGACCTTGTAACACCATTTGTTTAATATGTGAGAATATCCTACACCTCATAATAGGAAGCAGTGGATAATGAGGAGTGGATGTCCCCACAGGCCAAATGATTCTTGATCGCGCATTGCGCAGCATTTTTGCTGCCTTATTAGGCGCGTTTGTTTTATTGTTCGTGGACAATTGTACGTCAGGAGGCTAGTGATGATTGGCCTTAACGATACCGCTCATAACGTTTTACATTTAGCTAGTCGTTTAAAACCAAGGAATAGCCTTTGTTTAAACGTGTAAGAAGAATCAAACCTCTTTCTAGAGCACTGCAGTTGCTGTCAAAACTTCACTACTAGCACATCAACAACGGTAGCGATTGTTTTCATTGAGTGAAGGCATTGAGAAGGAACGCCTAATGCTACAGATGTTTGTGCATTATTCACAGTGTGGTCTTCAGACTATGTTGATTTCAAAATGGACCTTTCTTAAGATACTAAGTAGCATGTTCTTCATACGTTTTCAGATTACTACGACATCAACAAGGACTTAGGTTATTACGTTTATAGGAATGCATTGGAATCTGCTTCTTTGATAAGTGCACTGATAACCAAAGACGAGGGAAGTACACAGTAGTCATTATAGCGAGCAGTTGGCAATTTTGCCCCATGCAAAATGGCGATGAATGCGGAGCTCAAGTCAGCAGCTAGCTCTGCATTAGATTCTTGATTAAAAGAGAAGCTCGATTGTATGATGAGGACGAGAAGCAATGGGATATAGCGCAAAAAACAGAAAGGCCATCGATGAAAGTGTGAACAACCAACGTGAAATCGTGAGCCATCATCCGAGACGTAGGTGCATGTACATTAGTCATGGAATGTGTATGCACGCAACATGTTGAAACCGCAATTCTGGACATGCCTGACCTCCTCAAGAGTGCTCTCCCGGGGACACGTGCGCCAGCAAAGTGTTATTTCACTTACAGATTGAGTGTAAACGAGAGTATCAATGAATTTAAGGGCTAGAATTAGCTTAAAATTCCAAACTGTTTGCTTGCCTAAAAAATTTAAAAACTGCTTGATTTTCGATAACTCCACGTAACTGCTGTTAAACTTCTGCACTGCTTCTATTTCAGTTTCCATTTTTTCTTTGATGTTAAGCGGAAATTGTGGTGAGGCTTCGAATGGTCCGCAATGGTGAGAAAGACATAAGGTTGAATGATAAAAAAACCTAGCAGTACGTTACTTTCCCGTTAGGTGAGGTGATATCCTTTGTCTTGGTGCATGTGTAAGTATGGAACATGAAGTTCCAACGGCAATAGCAGAGCCCAATTTCAAAGCAGCTACGCATTTTGATTCAGGGCAAAATGGCTACTTTGCATCCATTAACTAGCTACAAATTTGTTTAGTATTTATTTGACTAACCAAATTATGACCACATTTTACTGAAATCTCATCAGTGGTCTGCATAAACTCCATTACGAGATAAAACAGTGTTGGAGGCAGGGATAATGTTGCAGTGCAAAAATCTAGGGATCACTTTCCTTCGTTGATAATTTTATAGCCTTTAAGAAGCAAATTTTTATACTTTCGAGCCCTGCTAAATTTATTTGTGCAAAAATGACTTACTGAAAGATGAACGCAAAAATACGGGCGCAGCTGTGGCAGCTGACGTGGTGCATGAGGTGATGCTGCCAACTCAGAAAGGACTACTATACGTCTACTTTCAAGGTGGAGAGTGGAGGCAAAGCAACCGCTCATCAAGGGGAATCTAAACGAAGATTATTCAAGCCCACTTACATCAAGCACAAACCTTTCCTGTACTCGGATATAGTGTAGCGAAGTTTGAAGTACTGGACCGTTATCACTTTGTGACCAATTCGCTTTTAATTATAGGCCCTTGTCTTCGTCTACTCTTTCATAGAAGGCAGTGCCTAGAGTCATCGACTGGCAGGCTGAGCACGAATTGGTGACATATCTGGACTGTGCAAGGTACGATTCACTTGGCAATCGCAGACACGAAAAAGGGGAGAAGCTAAGCAGAAAGAGGGCGTCACAATAAGGGACACAGTACACAAAGTTTGTCCTACTAAAACCCCTGTTTATATTTTCCATCAAGACGACCCACTTGCAATCGCTTTCGGTCATTGCCGATGCTTATCAAGGTGTGGTATTTCCGACGACAAATTCTCTTACCACTCGACTGGATTTTAAACACTTGGAGTGCAGATGCACTGAATCGCTGGAATGTTGAAAGACTATCCTTTCGGATAACTGAGATGTTATGTTAGTTGACACATGATTTTATGATTTTCTGGATGGCAGAAGTAGTAGGGTAGGATTGACGGCAAACACGAGGCGAATTCACCCCCCAATATCCTCATCTTTCACCTTTTTCTAGTTTCCTTGCAAGCTGAAGCTTTTCCTGGAGATCCGAGATTGATACTTTTAGTGCACATTGATCAATGAGTTACCGCGCAGTGTGTCACCGTTGCTCGAGCAATGTCATTTTTTTAGTGTTCATAATACTTTTTCTTAAGCTGCTGTAGTAGTAATTGTGCTTTATGGTGGAGCAATTTTAGGGCACAAACCTACTTAGAATGAGCATCCTTCGATAACTACCAGAGCCCTTCACTTTTGCTGCTATCTGATACTCTTAGTGGCTAACCATTCGCTCTCGCATTCACAAGTTGTTGAGTGGCCTGGTATCGAAACGGTAGAACGCAGTCGTCTTGATTTGGCCGCATACCCACTTGGCGAATGCATGTGGTAGTGGTAAAAGGATTGTCTGCACGATTGACCTTGCCTGTCTACGCATCATTCTAAGTTTCCAAAGAAAAGAGAAACCAATGCATACGGTGGGCATCACTTTGCGTTTAGCTGGCATCCACATCGATCTGCTTTGGCTAGTAAAAATTTCAGGATTCAAAAGTGGTGAACTTAACATTCAAAGCTTCACTCGCATAAATGGCTTAATTAATGCGTACTAAACTGATGGATGTGTAAAACAAGGAAGGCAGTGATGGTTTTAAATGGTAACAAATTGGGAATCGCTTGTGATGCGGATGAACAAAACTATGTTTAATGGGTGAGAAAGCATTTTGAATATGTGAAGTATGTTACAGAGCATTCACTGTGCGCGTAAACCACCTTGAAACCTCATAGTCGCAAATTCGCTTAACTTGATGCTAAAGTTAATGGTTAGTAAGCATTTGCAATCCATTTAACGATCGTTAACTTTGCAGTAGCAGATTTCCTACTTGCAGACACGCTAAAAGAGACCTGGTATGGTTAATGCAGAGTCGTATTACAGGTGATTAGTTGTGGAACTAATGGACAAGCACTATTTAAGCATTGCAGGAAGCTCGAGAATGTCCAGCTGAAGGTAACTTCTCCCCCAATCTCAAGCCATTGTGGTCCGCCGCAACCTCTCAGCCCGCCTTTTGGAAGGCTCTTGCACTAGGTAGACGTATTTTGCTCAAGGCGAGGTCTTTGTGAATTCACACCAGACTGAAATCCAAAAGGTGGAAACTTGGACGAAGCCGTCAATAATGAGGCCCATTAATACAGAGAAGAATAGAGAGCGCAAAAGTCCTGAGGGAGTATTGGTGAAGGCAACGACAGTAGACCAAATCCACTAGCCTGTGAGGAACAGCGCAAGGATTTCAAAGGCGTAGGACTTCCACTGAAAGAAAAAAAACACTATTCATAATGATCCACAACAGTGACCTAATCATGTAGACCACGTTATCGGTGGATGGATGCGTGGTGGATGGTTACAATCAAAACGGAAGAATGTACAACCTTTGATTGTTCTGTAAGAAATTGTTTGAAACACAGAATTACTTATATATAAGTAAGCTTTTTGGTATGCATGCATGAGGCACCTCCTTACTTTTTGCGTCCCCATTCCTTTGTTCAGCTTAGCCTGTCTGCGCATGCTATACCTAAAATGGCATAACTCACATTTCCTCGATCGACTGACTTCAATCCAGTGCTGAATACACTGCTGGTGGACATATTTCATGCTTCCGTCTCACAGACACGGCGCAATCAGTCGTCCACGGCACTCCAAATCTCAATCAATGTTGGATTCATTTGATTCATAGCATATTCGACATAAGGGAGCGACAGAAGCGGAAATGCTACGCAAAGATTTAGCTCTTTGCTTGTTTAGAGTTCTTCGCGACATTAAGTAGTTAAGAGGAGAGTGAGTGGTGAAATGTTAGGGGAATTTGATTGAGACACGTCGCCGCATGCAACAGAACCTCGAGCAAAGAAACGCACGATATGATGAGCTGATCACCTACAGTTCAGTTGAACCCCGTTGATTGCCTCCCTTCTGCCTCCTTCGATTTCGGCATTTTATCACAAGTAAGGATCATAAAATTTAAAATACGTCCATGCCAATCAAATAATATGTCGCTGTCATCTACAAAACTTGCCATGTTGCATTGAGATGGCCCAAAGCCTTCCCTTTGTAAACGTTAAAAGGCTCGACGGTCCGAGTTTGCTAATAATGTGTTTTTTGCTTAACTTCAACCGTCCTTATTTTCCTCTCACTGAGACCACAAACGCATGACAACGTGGCAACCTTTAAACGTAATGGACAAATAGAAGGTTATCAGAATTCAATGTACTTTGCTAAGTGTTGGCGAATGAGTCAACCCAAAGTCGTGAGTTGTAACATAAAAGCGGAAGTTGAGACCTAGTCACTGCATAATCTTAAACACTTTGTAGAGCGTTCATCGAGTAAAGATCAACAGGGACAAACCTAAAAACGTGAAGTGTTTGTTCGGCGGCAAAAGAAGGTAGTGCGGATATAATTCAAATGACTCAAATGAGTTATCTTCAACAGTATGTGGACATTCAAAGTAAAGTGGAACGCGCCCCCACGCTACAGTCAGACTTCAATTTCTATATACTCCTCTGATTTCTTCGAATCCTTGTTACACAACTCTGTTCACCACAATTGATGATGTGTATGAACATAAAACTATTGTACAAAAGCAAACAAACAAACATCATCATACACACCATAGGCACCAGCGAAGCCAAATTCATTTAGTAACCACCAAGAAGCCTACCATCGACTCTCCTATGAGAAGTGGTCAATCGACATGCTGCATGTCCATCAGCACAACACCTCTTCTTCTTCTTCTTCATTTTACCACTACCACTACTAGTTAATTTACATCTACTTGTTGGAGACTGTCTTGGCCAAGTGGACTCAAATTACTGCCAGCTGACAAAATCCTTCCCACCGCAACCCATGAAATTACCAACAGGATTGCGTTTCATAACTCATTTCCAAAGCAATTTTTTGTCTCTCGCTGAAGTTGATAATGCACCGCCTCAATAATTATGTGGCTAGTGTGGGCAACTTAATTGCTTGTAGAATTAGATAATGTCACGAGGTCGGTGAGTCAGGTCAGCTTGAGCAACTTCCTGGTGTGTGGTATTGCGCTACGATATGTGACAAAATTCACGAATAGAGAGTGCATTCTAGAACAAGATTTGCAGCAATAGCAGCGCCTATGGAAGACTGTTAAAAGGTAATATCATCTTGCATTTGAGAGCGAAGTTGACCAGTGTAGTCTGTCTACTATCTTAGAGAATGCCGGTGAATTGAATGGTGAGCGCAGGGGATGTAGTAACTGATCCATGTTCGCTTTCCCTCACATTTGCATTAATTCTGCCAATTTTTACGTCCTTTGCATACCTTACCTCGAACAACGTTTCAGTCATCAGGAATTGTATCTTCAACGAAGCCTAGACGAGGCATGTGGAGGTCTTACTTCTCTATATACAGTGAAATCGTTCAAATTATTACATTGGCTGCTCTATCAGTTCTCATATCAGGTGAGGAGCATCAAGTGCCGTCACTCCTCAAATCCAAACCATTGCACAATCACCTAGTTTGCAAAATAGGTGAGTCTCATCAATCCTTATCTTTGGTGTCGACTCTAGAAAAGACGCCTACTAAACTCAAAGGTGAATAATACGACTGCAGGGAGAAAATGGAAAGTAAGATTAGGAAGAATTCCATGGAGCAGAAACAAGGTATACTAATTTTGGTGCAAAGAAATAAGAAAGTGGGTGGAAGGTGAGGAGTGCTTGATGAAATGAACCACTTTTTAATTTTCATGCCTTATAACATCAACCAATGCCAGCTAGGATTTAAGCAATACGTATACTTCTCCAACACTCTGCTATAATTCAAACTAATTTATGCAGTATAATACAACCGGTGGCTGCTCAGATCCAATGTTTGCTACGATTGACTAGTGAGAGTGTAGAATTCATTATTCTCTCCACTCTAGTCTCATCCACACCGTTCCTTTGCGTACAAATCTAACGTAATTCAAACCTACAATCACCACACTGAGTTGATGTGTCACGTGCTGAACCCACCGCGTCCTTCCACCTCTTGAAAAACACGCTTCACACTAACGCGCATCAGCTGCCATACTACTCAAACTCGTGCTTTCCCTTGAATTGTGCCTTGCTACGCGCATTCCGCTCCATTTCTTCACCCTCAACTAATGCACCTTATGCAGCACTATAAATCAAACGGCTATTAACATTTGGTTTTCATAACAAGTGATTTACGTCAATGTGGAATCCTTCAGACTCTCCACTGTAGACCTATCTACTCCGATCAGTTGCGCACAAGTCAATGCAACAAGCGAATTGTCCAGATGTAACTATAAAGATTTCACACTATCGTTGGTCATTCATCACGGACATCAGATAGGCACTGTAATACTTTGTTCGAACTGCCGCTTTCGGTCACTTGGTTGGCCATATTGTACTAGCCAGTTGGTCAGCCTCCGGGCCGTACCGACAGCCTTCAATTCCTCTGTTTCCAGAACATACATTCTGTCCTAGTACTACACCTTCTTTTACCTTCCATAGCTGTTGGATGTGTTATGCTGCATATCTTCTATTGAAAATAACTGAAGTTGAACTTCTCAACCTACTGTGCAATGTTTTCAAAGGCAGATGGGCGATTTCTTATTGAGATTGGCATCATTATTAATTTTCGCATATATGTACTTTTTATCATTTTTGACGACCTAACTAATGCCGGATTCTATAAATTTCATCCTCCCCAGGAAATATGGAAATTACCATCCACCCCATTAGTCTTAAATTACTTAAGTTTTTTGTGTAATAACAATAGGCGATGACTTTTATTACATACGGACAACAATTTCATGGTGTTCAAGATGCAAGATTACTGCACGCTACTACCGGAAATGCAATCCGTAGGCGTGGGTGTGCAAATCGTTACTAAGTTAAGTATATTATAAAAACGAAGGGATTACAATGTTAAAAAATAAACGCTCGTGCTATTGAATGAGCATGGTTGTAATACTTTGTTTGTTCGAACTACCGGCTTAAGTCACTTGAGTGGCCATATTGTACTGAGCCGGTTGGTC
This sequence comes from Taenia multiceps, assembly GCA_001923025.3. NCBI lineage: Eukaryota > Metazoa > Platyhelminthes > Cestoda > Cyclophyllidea > Taeniidae > Taenia > Taenia multiceps. Next base: position 65,444,580 of record CM010311.1, on the reverse strand, counting down.
GGCCTCCAGACCGCGCCAACAGCCTCCAAGCCCTCTGTTTCCAGAATACATGTATTCTACTCCCAGTACTTTGCCTTCTTTTACCTTAAAGGGAGTCTCGGGACGCTACATGGTATTCATGATTATAACTGAGCGTGACTTCTGTGTATGGCCTGACATCGTTTCTTAGCACGCTCGATAATTCACAAGGTGGCGGCATCCGCACGTTTTTGTCCAGCAACAGCCGTCACTATGATGCGCTTTTAACTTTGCTGCCACTACTGACGGTGGCGAGATTGACTTAGAAAGAGCTGCGAGAGGTAAAAGAAAGTGGGGGATGTGGCAGAGGGTGCACTTAAGTTGAGGACATCCTCATTACTCACTACACGCTCGTCTCTCCACAAGGTCCATTGCTGTTATTGGACAAGAGGATGCTGTTGACGCCAGTATGAGGAATGGTGGTTGTTATTAGAAAGCGCTGGTGCCGAGGCGAAGTGACAGATATGAAGCCAATGGTATATCTTGGCTTTTTTGCGCAAAACAACTGTCAGCAGACTAATCGAAAAGTAACGTTGATAATGGTACCAAATGAATTCAGATACCTGAAATGCAAAATGAGAGGGAACGAAGCCGACGCCTATCGGAAGCATGAGTACAGGACAAGTGAATTGCATTCCATAACGGTCAACTTGAAGTCATCAACAATGGAACATGGTTGTACCAAATATCAACTGAAGGGTAATGGGGGAACAGCAGGCGACTATATATTTATATTCATCTGCATGAGAAACTTTCCTTTTTCCTTAAATGTATTGTCTTCGTGAGAACAGCGATGCTTCAGGCATTGCCAAGGCGAGCTGTTTGGGTTTCATTCGGAGAAGAAATACGTTACGAAAATTCTTTGAACATGGTGTATAGGTTATATCCCTCAGACTCTAAAGGCGAAGGGCTTTGCATGTTGGGTTTTTAAGAATATTAATTGTGGAAGAGACCTGATACTGGCGGCAGAAAGCCTTTCAGGCATTTAACTAGTTTCGAAAACCAAAGATTGCAATAATTGCAGCGCAGTTCATCAAAAAAGCACATTATGAAATCCATTAATCCTACGTCAATGCCTCAGATCGGGCGAACTAGTCAAGCCGACGCATCAAAAGAGAAAATAGATGCATGGACAAGGGACAACAGCACTACTTTTAAGTCATGCAGCAGTAAAAAGATTTATAGGACTTCCGGTTAATAGGTACTAATTATATTGAGAAAGCATCGTTAAAATACAGTTGAACACCAATGGCTACCTTTAAGAGACTAAAACGCGTTAGCAATCGATCAGAAGGATAAGATGAGGAAAAGACGCATTCAACTGTTACGGATAGGGTAGTATTGGCGAACAATGCCAGCACTTATGCGTTGAAGGTGCCTCAATGACGCGATGAATAGCGCGTTGAAGTCCACTTGCGGTAGTGGTGGTGCATGCTACTGCTTGTGCTCGGGTGTGGTTTTCGAGAGGACTGTTCACTTGATCACGGGTAGCATTCGCTACACTTCCTCCTTTTTAATCCCTTCATCTGCATCAAATCCATCCATGCTGATTACGATCAAGCCAAAATGTCTAAAGCAGCTCCCATTCCCCTTACTGCAATACACTGACAAGCCAACCTTTCCTACCTTACCCTCTCCTACTTCCTGCTTTCTGCTTCATTGAGCAGCACACCTCGACCTTCGCTCGTGCAAATTTGTAGACATGTGGAGAAAAGAGGGACGTTATTGATTTGAGATGTGCCGTAGATGGCCCAGAGGAGAAAATGCGACAGGAAAGAAGGAAATTGGGGCAATTGGATTTGGCATTATTTGAGTACGCAGCCTTCTGACCTGGAGTTGTACGCGCTGCTGTCATACCACAACGTCGTCATCGAAGCTGTACCACCGCTAATACTGCCACTAATGAAAACACTAAGTGCAACACTGACGGCGCTCGACGCTTGTAGAGCGGGTATCAGTAGTTTCGACAACGCTAATCTTTATGTACAGCAGAGTGCGGTATGTGACGTCCCGCTGCTCCAGTTCACCGCCCGGTAAGTGGAAGATGGGTACTGTTTTGATAGTTGAGCATTGAAAGATTGCTTAGATTACTCTTGTAGTTTCAGGCTTGGCTTAGGTTGCTAGAACCGGTTATGACTACTTCAGCATGGTATTATTGTACTGCGAATGCAAAAATGGATTTTTCTATGCCTTTCTTGATAATGCAACTGATGCATTAAGAGCGCTGGCAAGTAGGAGGATCTTGCAAATGTAAATCTATATTCATTTGGCAGTTGTTGGGGCTCAGTAATAGATTGTATGGCTAACTTCCCTCTTTACCATTTTCATTATCGAAAATTACAGCTCGGAAGAAATGGTTCGGTTCTATTTTACTCCTGTGCACTAGTTAGCAGAAGAGGTGCTAGCAGAGGTGGCTTTTTACTTCTAATCCCATAACTGCCTCGTTAAGTCGAAGGTGAAGGGATGCGGGTTGCGTGTTAACTATTTTAGTGGTGTTAAATCCTTGCAAAAATTTCATTTTGTTGATTATATTACTAACTAATCATAAGTAGACTCCTACATTTGAATTTAATTTGCCTTTGCTTAGGCGACATTTGCCTTTTGCTCGTGTTGGATTTAACACGTCCTTGCACAAAAACCAATCTTATTTGGGTCCGCCGACTGACATTGAAGCTGTAGAGCCTGCAGAATCACGGAACAACACTTCATGGGCAAAACTGTTTTACTATCACCAAAAAATAAACGCTCACATCCTGGCAGGCAGGCATTTGCTTTTACCATAGGGAAACTTCCGCTTTCCGATGGGATTAAATGAGCGCGTTTATTGCGCCTTTATGAACTTTAATGAAAGTAGCTAATAAAAAGTTAAGGTTAGCTACTTTTGTTTTTCCCCAGACACCCAGCGGTGCCTGCGATTCAGCTTCAGCGGTTAGTACTTCCGCAGCTAAGATGATAGTGTCATCACCAGCCTCGCCATCAACAATGAAACTGCTAACTGTTACAACGGTGTGTTCAGGCCTAAGGGATGAGATTATTTGCAGTGCAAAGACGGTGGAGACGTTGATGGCGTTTCTGATGCCTAATCCTCCTCAGTAAGTTTGGCCTAAAAATTCAGGCTATTTTGACCGTCTAGATGCAGTTTCGACCGATCAGCAGCCTATATAGATGAGGGTAGATCTTAGGACAGCCGAGCACTCACTTCCTACTTTACCAGTTCGTCCGCCAGTGTCTAACTTCAGAGAAATGTTCCAATCGAAGCCGTACTTTGAAGCCTTTAGGAAATGAAGGGCATAGCTTCTAAGAGTTTCGCATAAAAGACCTATAGGTGGAATTGTCTATTTCAACATAGGCTTCCGCTTTTTAAAAATGGGTTTCACATATTGTATACGTGCTTGGGCAACTGTATTTTGCTGTTATTGTGAGAATTACTAATCACCTGTGAAATTTTAAGATAAATTGTGCTTCATTTAGGCAAATCAAGGGGAAAATGACTATTGCGCACCAAAAATGGAATTACCGCATCTATGATCCTCACCATTGGGCGCAAGAATATCTTCCAATCTCTATGAGCATTCCCCTCACTGTGCTGTGCAAGCGGTTACCCGTTGTCTTAGTAATGCCATGCACACACCTGGCGCATTTTGGGTGATAGCTTCTTCACTTGTCCACGATCCACTCGTCGTCCATAAAAAATACGCTGTCTGTACTTGGTGCCTAATGATGCGCTTATTATCATCTCGACGCGGTCACCATTTATGCTCTCGTGCTTGGCATTGGTTGCGGATATGTGGGTAGAAATGATGTTCAAAAGCTTGAAATCAACTGAAGCCCATTCGAAATGTTTGATAGTTACTTGATGCATTTTTACACGGAGTTCGTCAGCTCGGCATCCGAATCTAGAGGCAAGCTGTAGTAGGAGAGCACATGACAGACTCGTAAAGGATGAATTGCAAATGCCAAATAGATTCGCCAACAGTAACTAGAGGTGGTTAAGCTTGCGGAGTGACTTAGATGGAGACTTGAACCGGATTTCAAACCTCAGCATTCCCCACTCACTAGTCGCCAGGCGCATGCACCTACGTCATACCTCTGTGCATGCACACACACATGCGTACAGGTATTCCAGGCAAAGAGGACATCCATCCCAAGCGCTTCATCCATACGCTCGTGGGATTCAGGATTTTAACGCAAACACCATCTTGTTTCACGTCGTCTGTAAAAACGAATGTCATTACGACGTCCTTCTTACCGCACCTAAATTACAGTCTTCTCCTTCGAAAGATTTAAGTTGTTGGCAATTACCAGGATGGTCATTGTAGGAATGACTTCTCAAGAACTGTGCAACGAGGGTTAACTTGTGACTGTTAAGGTGTATCAGGTAATGAGTGTTTCGCATTCGAAAAAGGCCTGATGCAGTTATGGAAGTCGCAGAAGCCTGTGGATCACTGGATTGCCTTTGATGGCATAACTTAGAAAATGAGCATTTACTAGATCTCCAACGAGTGATTATGCCAATCGAAGCTACTGGATAAGTGAGTGTTTACTTAAATAAATAAGCAACAGCAGAATGCTAATTAAGAAGTGTTGTCCGTTCAAATGATGGTCATTGCAATGGATCAGACTTCCTCGGAAGCCACGCCCAAATGCTCGTGCAGGAGTCATCTCTCGTCACTGCTCTCTTCTTTAATTGGACAGGACACCTACACCTTCATATTTGTTCCATGGATGAAGGTGGGCAGAGTAGAGTTGGAACTGAAAGCAGTAGTAACAGAAATAGCTAGAAATGAATAAGAATGATCCACCGTCATTACGCTCAATCCTTCTTTATCATAGCTCGGTTTAAACCCCTGCCTGCCTCGACAATCGCAATCGTTTTAATTACTTGCTTGTTTGACTGCCTATTTCGGTTGCATTCACTTTGGTGGCCATATTGCCTTTGCAGAGTGGGCTGGCCTACGGACCATGCCAATAGCCTGATCTCTTCCACTTTGCTAAAAATATTCATCCTACTCAAGTATTGTGCTTTCAGTTGTCTTCAAGGAGGTCTAGGGCGCTACAGCAGCCAGGCATTCAAGCCGCTATTACCGCTCTTTAGCCCCTAGACGATGAAGATGTCATGCGGATGGTCAACCTTCCCATCATGCACCTACCTGCCACTGCTAGAAGAAAAACAATGTATTGTCCTTGTAAGGACGGACTTGCTACGAGAACGTATCACTATTGCCCACATAAGCAGCAGTATTTAAGGGAAGTTGGTGGATAAATCGAGAGAAAGGATGATGGCGAGAAATGCGCAGGTTCCACCGAGATTCGAACTCGGGTCGCAGGATTCAGAGTCCTGAGTGCTAACCACTACACCATGGAACCACACCGTCGAGATCTTTTTTATTACATTTATGATGCCTTCCCACTGCACTCCATTGGACTGGCAGATGAACTTAGACAGCAACAGACGGAAATAATGGATGGGGAGATGGTAAAATTACGCCTCTGGAGAGGCTCGAACTCTCAACATCCTAGTCATGAGTGCAGTGTTCTATCCTTCAACTAAGCTGCAAAGACGTCTTAACAACCACCATTGCTACGCTTCTTAATGCCACCAATAACAAACAGTCAGTCCCATTCGTAAAATCCTCATCAATTCTTTTGCCACTACTGCCGTCACACCTTCACCTCCCTCCACAATCATCAATGGCTGGCCATAGTCACTTGGTTGTTCATAACACCTTCATCATTCCATGATTTTTAAAATACACTAAATCATTAGAATAGTAATTCTCCTAAGGGAAGATGATAACTCTCCTTAGGAATCTAAACAAAATTCCTAGTGTCTTGTCCCCTTCCTGCATTCCTCTCCTCCTCTTTGCTGCTTCCTCTCGTGTTTTATCAGGCGACCTCTTTTGGCTCTTTACTCTCACTATTATTAACATAGGTAGTAGCAGAACAACCACTGGCACATTTCTCATCCTTGAGGCTAGCAGTGGTTTGTTTTGTTGCTGTTAATGGCGCTGTCGATGATGAGGCTCTGAGGAGCTAAAACAAATGCACCACATTTTTAATTACTACCTTGTGTAGCAAATATAAATGTCATTTGGTGTTTCTGAGCATCTTCATTCAAAAAGGGGTGCCTTACGCAGCGTAGATTACGGTGAAATATACTTTATTTCCCACCTACGTTAAGGGGCATCTCCAATCCCTTTAAGCTAAATTGACTGCACTGGAAGTGAAAGCGCATGCATATTATGGAAAAGGAGCTTTAAGATGCTTCGCATCCCATTCGCTTGTACCATACGTGCCAAATGCACTCAAACTAAAGGAAAACTCTGCCACAACCGAAGTTGAGACCTATATTTCGATGGGATATTTTTGCAATCAAGTGCAACTGTAGGCTACTCTGTTTGTTTCACCGCATTTGTCCTGCCCTCACAGTATTGGCAGGCAAAAGCCTCACAATCATCTTAATGAAAAACATGTATTGTACTCACTAGTCTAAAGGTTAATCAGTAATACCTGCCAATTTGTGACTAATTTCGCGCTACGTGGGCTTCCCGATCTAAATAGACCGTCCCTGGACTACCTCTATGTTTGCATCATATTGGGTACGTTGCAGTGTCATGAATAAGGGTAATTCATTGTTTGATAACACAGAGCAGCACAGACTGAATTTGACTGGACGAGTAAATGTGAATATGCCCCAAAAGGAGTGGAGCTTCCAATTTGGCCCTATAAAAACAAGTGATGCGTTTCCATTTGTAAATCTTCTCACAGCAGAGCTGAATGCTGGCATTGTTATCTGCACATTGCTTCGAATTCCAATCAGCCAATGGTCTCCACTTGGACAGGATGGAAATATTGGCATTAAGTTATCTTTATCCATTTGGTATCCAAACAGATGTTGATGAAATTGTCAGTGGCTATCCACTAAGCTGCAAAACTACGATTTCATAAATCACAAGAGGTGTTCTTATGTTCATTATGTAACCTTCTCGTCCAATACGTGGATTACTAGACCTGCAGACATCAGTCGTTTTTCTAACACCTTTTGCCAAGCGTACACGTACAGGAGCATGAGCTTTATAACATTTATTCAGCACTTGGTGCTTCGTGTCAATGCTACAACGGGAAATATGCAGTTGGAAAGCGCTTGAGGCTCGGTGTCCAATCCAATTGCTTAAATTTTTTAGAAGCATGAGTTTGTGCAGAGACAAGATGTGCTGTGCGCAACAACAAGCCTCACTGTTAAAAACGCGAAGACTAAGGAGAGAATTTGTCTTGAAAACTTGCGTGAGTAAAATACCCTCTCGCACAACAAAACCACAGTTTTATTTGCAGAGCAGCTTTCATCGGACCCCGATACAGGTGCCAGCGCCTAACGGGTGATTGACTATAGGAGTAAATACCAAATGAGTCACATGCTGTCTGACCAAATAGAAACACGGGTATGCGTTCCTTACGCCAGCAGTCATCGCATTCACGTGCAAATGAACATGGTCAATTGGATGAATTACAGGGAATCAAAAAAGTCAGTCACTAAATCTGCGAGAAATCGCTGTATCTCCCTAGGGTGGACCACAGAGGGAAGCGAGGAAAGGACTGCGCGACGCTGCAGCTGTCAATGCCAGAAACAGCTTAAAATAAAGTAGTTATTATTCGATAGCACTTGGTTTCATTATAGTGGTTAGTAGATTTCTTCTGCAGGAAGTTTTTATTGGACATTATTGTACTTACCGACATCTGCATAAAAATTACACTATTACACTGGAAGTGTGCGAGAATCGAATGTTCTTCAAGGCATTACGAATGGGGAGATTGACTGCGACGAAAATAGTGGAAACATTCAAGCTCTATTAAATATGCTGCCTTCGTGAGCGTAGAAGCTGGATTCGGGTGAGGATGCTATTTTAAAAATGTAGCATAGCAGAGGGAGATTGAGAGTGGTTCTGGAGATGTGGATATGCAATTTGATAGGGAGTAGGCAGGTATAGCACGTTCATGATCACCCTCAAAGACTCTGTCTGTTTGTTGACTAATTGGCAATCGAGTGTAGAAACAAAGAAAAGTGTAGATACTGATGACAGCTATTTGTATTGCTGCAGAAAAGTGCACACGGAACAATGCACAAGTTGGTTTCATCGGGCTGCTAACAAAGCTTGAGTTGCAATGCCATTCTTTTTAGAATATGCCTTCATTTGTTCATTCAATCAAATATAATTTCTGAAAGTGCTGTGCTACGTGGTCCGCGCAATTGACTCTATACCTGAGACTACAACCTGCTTTGAAATTCTTGCGTATGGACCTGTGAGCAGAAAGGCATTGGAAAACGCGCAAAACACTTCCATTATCCAACGCTGAGCCTAATAATGCTGAATCCTGTTTCGAGCCTACTCAAATACCATTTCGCAGAGCTGAAAATTAAGATTTAACAAATGTCTACTTTGCTTACTCACTGTTTGAATTAGCGTCCTTTCTCATTCAGCTTTTAGCTGATGACGCCACAGGGCATTGAAAAGTGGACCGAGACCTTTCATAAATGTACAAAATGGATAGCAACCTCTACGTGAAAAGGATGTGACATTAAATGTAGACTAGCAGCCCAACTTGGATGGTCCCATTCTTTAGTCTGTAACGGTGAAAAAGAGGACGTTTCTAGAGACCTGCTAAGCACGGGCTAATAATAGACCTCCGACGCTTAGGCGGCAGAGGAAAATAAGAATGTTCTAGTGAAGTCTAAGGGGCAAAACAGGAAGAAAGGAGGAGATGGGAGGAAGTTAAGCATTCTTTTTAGAATTACCTGCCTTTGTCAAGACTAAGCTTACTTTGACAGAGTTTGATCTAAATGATCAGTAAAGTAAGTAAGCGAAGAGTGGTAAAAAGATCAGAGTTACAGGTTGTAATCTTTAAATCAGACACTTGGCGATAATCAAATTCTGCTCCACATTTGATTTAGCCGTTTCTTGCCTCTATCGGTAAAAGGGTAAAAATGTTGTACGCATCAGAATTAGGCAAGTTTTGACTAACTCCTGACACTGCCTGCTTAAGCTAAATGTTTGCCTTGGCCTCATTATCCTAATGGACTTCCGTAGCGACTAACTTATTCTGAGGTCAAGAAGGATTTTAAGTGATAGACTGCTCAAATAGGACAAGTCAAGATGCTGTCGGAAGTCAGAACACATTAGGCCCCCTTTAGTGAATCAAATGCTGCCCATTCTATTTGTAAGGCTTGACATTTAACACGTACATGTCTCCCGTTTGCCAAAATGCATTCTGAGGAGCTGTATTATCAATCTTGAGATTTAGCAGAGAGCCAAAGCGTTTTACACTCCCTATTATCAAAAATGGAAAAAGTTAGAATCCGTAGGCTAATAATGAACCTTCTTTGACTGCTAGCTCAATCCGAGGCCTACTGTGCGCAAAAGTTGCGCTAATGGATATTCAACGCTCTTCAATGATCCAAAGCAACTTTAAGTAAGTCAAGGCAGTTTCTAGTTTCAAAGTTCTTAATGAAACCAGTGAGGCCAGTAGAAGGAATTGTCAACCCTTGGAAGGCATCACAAGGCTGCAAGTATCATGACTTCACTTGTATTTTACATTGTTGGATGCCCTACAATCTTGGTAGCATTGCTACTGACAAATTGTAGTAGCAGTAGTTCTCGAACTGCAATTCTGACTAAAAATTGGACCACGCAGGCTACTGATGGGACACGTCTGTGAGGCAATGACAGTGACGGCATTAGATATCATGTGCCAAAGTTACCGACACGCCAGAGTTGTGCATCTTGCTTTAAAAACGTAGCCATCATGATAAAAATGGGTTGTCGTATTTTCTATGAGCAATAAATTCTTACCTTCTTTTTTTAAGCACAACTCAAAAGCGGTTTATCTGTGAGATGAGCGTTTGGTAAAATAAGATGTGAGGCTTCCAAATAGGGACTTTGATGCCATCCGGACAAATGGTAAAGATGAATGGCCTAAACATGTGAGGTGTGAAAAAATCAATTCTAGGGTAATATAAAAGGTGAGGGGATGGTCTCCATTGTACCGCAAGGTGTAATTCCGGAATCAAATTCGCCGTAACTGACAAGACCAGGAATTACTTTTGCACTTGTCGCCTTTTAATTGCAGAACATCATGCTTTCCAACTTCCCGGGTTGTTAGCGTAAAGGAGTTAAATGTGCGAGGGTTGTGAAATCATTTTTTTCTAAATCACTTATTTTAGTCTGTAAAATTGTATTAGATGACCATATTTACAGGAAGACGATCATTCGTGAACGTCAATGTTTTTAGAAACATGTATTTTCAGTTCAAGCAATATGACCGATTCGCTTTCATGCTTTCTGTAGAGTGTTGATACCTACTCTTTACTATTCATGCCGGGAAGGACCTGCTAATGCTCTAAAATCATACAGTCAAAGTGTCACGTTGTCACAGCCTTTTTGTCTTGGATGTCGTCTCTCCCACCAAACACTAGGATGAGAAGATAATTTAAAGTTCTCTTTTATCGTGAATCCCTTTTGGTGCGCATCATCTGCGCATTGTGGCTTAAGGCTAGAGAATTTTGTGTAAATTTCGGAAGCTGGATTTCCCTCCCCACCACGATTTCCTTTAATCATAGCAGTGCATACCTAGAAGACTACATTTGCACGTGTAAACATGGCATGGGTAAATGAAACAAAAGACAGGTATGCGAAGGCTTTAATGAATGTCTGAACAAAAAGTGCACAATTTTTACAAATCGCAGTGGGTTAGGACTAGACATTTACATTTTGCACCTTGGTGACTTTACGTTTTGCAGAGTTAGACAAAATGCTGACACCTCGTGCACCAATTCCTTCAATTAGCTTTTCATTTTCACGAATCGGATATTTCCGCCAACGCATCTGAGTACATAGTCTGTAGCTTTTGCCGATTTAGCTCGTAATCCTCCTTCGTGGCAGCTTGATCGATGTCCACCCATTTCATCATCGACTCACACTCTTTAAGTATGTCCTCAATCGACTGTTCTGATAAAATTTGCTTTATCTCTTCGCTCCTCGCTTTTGTCATTATGCTAAAGATGAAGCTCTCTAAATTTATCTTCGCTTCCATTTTGCTCTTCTGCTTTTCATCCGCCTGCTTGTACTTCTCTGCATCATTCAACATTTGTTCTATTTCCTCCTCTGATAGACGACCCGTGTCTTTGGTGATGATGATCATGCCCTGCTTTTTTGCTGACTTGTCCACCGCCGACACATTGAGAACGCCATTCACATCAATATCGAAGGTCACCTCAATCTGGGGCTCACCACGTGGTGCAGGTGGAATACCTGACAATTGGAATTTGCCCAACAAGTTGTTATCTTCAGCTATCGGACGCTCACCCTCATAAGCCTGGACTAACACAACTGGTTGATTGTCTACACACGTCGAGAAGAACTTTGTCTTCTTTATCGGGATTCTCGAGTTGCGCTTTATCAGCGTCGCCATTAACCCACCTGTCGTTACCACACCCAGTGACAGTGGGGTCACCTCCAGCAGCATTAAATCCTGCACCATCTCCGACTTGTCACCAGATAGTTTGGACGCCAGCAACGCCGCGCCGTGAGCCACTGCCTGTTCCGGATCGATGGACTTGTTCAGTTTACAGTTACCGAAAAATTCCCGTAACATCTCCTCCACCCTGGGAATACGCGTCGATCCACCAACCAACACTATTTCGTGGATGTCAGCCTTGTTCAGCTTTGCATCTTCCAACGTAGTCTTCAACGCATCCATCGCCCTTTGGAAGAGGTCTGAGCACAGCCCCTCGAATCGAGACCTTGTGATGGACGCCTCGAAATCTTTGCCTCCATCTAACGCTGCAAGGTTTATGTTCGCGAATGTAGCCCCACACAACGTCCTCTTTGCTTTCTCACACTCAATCTTTAGACGGCTAATGGCTTTTTTGTTGGATGCCAAATCTTTTCCCTTGTTCTGCTGATTGAATAGTTCCACAAAGTGATCCACCATTTGAGAATCAAAATCTTCACCACCCAAGTGTGTGTCACCGCCAACTGCCTTCACTTCAAATTTCCCCTTCTCAATGGACAAAATGGACACATCGAAAGTGCCGCCACCCAAGTCGAAGACAAGCACATTGCGCTGCTCATCGCTCTTTCTGTCTAAGCCGTAGGCAATAGCAGCTGCTGTTGGCTCACTGATAAGACGCATCACATTTAAGCCCGCCAATCTTCCTGCATCTATTGTGGCCTGCCGTTGATTAACATTAAAGTACGCTGGCACTGTAATTACCGCGTCTTTTACCTTCTTGCCCAAATACGCCTCTGCTGCCTCCTTCATCTTTGACAGCACCATAGATGAGATCTGTTCTGCAATGAAACGCTCTGTCTTGCCGCGAAATTGTACCTCAATCTTCGGTATCCCTCCAGCATTTACGACTTTGAATGGCCAGCGCTCAATGCTTTCCTGCACTGCTTCATCGTCGAAGCGGCGTCCTATTAGACGCTTTATATCAAAAATGGTATTAGTGGGGTTTAGTGCTGCCTGGTTCTTTGCGGCCTCGCCGACTAGACGTTCATTGTCTGTGAAGGCTACATAACTGGGTGTTGTTCGGGAGCCTTGATTGTTGGCAATAATTTCGACCCTGTTATTTTGAAACACACCAACACACGAGTAGACTGTTCCCAAATCAATGCCGATAGCTGGACTACTTGCCATAGCTTTACGTGTATAGTTTGACTATGATAGATCCCGCCAACATAGCATCGCTTTATATCTACTGCAGCTGCCCTTGAAGAGCATACTTCCAATCCACGCTAATTCTAGAATGTCTCTATCCAACCAAAAGCTGGCACCGTTTTCTGTCCCTCCTATTCGTTAGCTGGCACATACACCCTCATTAATAATAGCGCACAATGCTGGCTCCGGCTTATGTGTCTTTGTGAGCTAGTCCTGGCGTGAAGAGCGATGTCGGGACCATGCAGTACTGCGAGTAACAGATATTTAAATCCAGAAGTGTCACTGAATTGAGGCATGAATTGTAACCTCTTTGCACTTTTGAGGTCCATCCATTGGGTGGGACTGCATGTTCAGATTACTACTGTCCTTCTCATCGTACTAGATGTTGACAGCATGAGTCGGTTACTTAGGAACAAGTTGCCATTTCAGTGCAGCAATTCAGGGTCGAATCATGTCGCATACTTTGGTTGCCCCATAAGATCGTAAGTTAGATCCCTCAGGAGTACAATCTTATAAATGGGCAGCAGGTGGACTGGGCACTTATAGCTATAGTCGTTAACGATGGTCCTTCAAGGGTCAAACAGCCAACCTCAAAGTGCCATTCAAAACGTACAAAGCAAATGAAATAAATATGTAAATGTTGAGATCTTTGCCAAAACCCTGCGCTGGTAAAGTACTCAGTAGGAAAGTTATGAGTCCAGTTTTGGTGTGAATGAGGTTCAAGCTTTTATTGTGGCAAAATTTTATTGTATTTGCAATGCACTCAATTCAAATTTTTCCCCATTTAATTCATGCAACTTATACGTCAAAATGTGCATTATGGAGATGATGCCTCACAGGCCAAAACGAGAAGAATTGAAAATTTTCGCCAACCCTAAACCTAATGACATAATCCTTATTTAAATCCTTCCTCAAATGTTGATCCAGTGACTTAAACGCAGTAATTGATATCTTCAAAGCTGCCCGTAAGGCAGTGAAGGTTTTACCAAGCAGTTTTCGATGATTTAAAAGCATTCTCGCCTACAGCGCCTGTCAAAGCAGGTTTTAAGTGTTGTGCCAAATTCACATCAATAATTGATGCACTATCATGAATGGTTGTGAAGATACGCCTACAGCGTAGTCGTGGCACAAAGGAAACCCCTCAGATCATGCGATTTTGTGTGTTGCGCGCGCACCTCCATATCTATAAAGCGGTAAAATAACTACGTGCCATATTTTACTTCACAGCATCAAAACGATTGGTCATTTAATCTTTTCCATGAGGACATTTGATGGTACTGAGATGAAGGTTTATCGGTGACACCTGTACTCATACTTACGACAAATATGCTTGGGATTTACTTCTTAGCGCATGGCCTTCACCTTCTTCCGATGTCGAAAAGTCGGTCTTTATCTGTAGGCGTATAGACAGATGCCAAACTTTCACTCGACGAGCCACCCCTCCAAAGCATTAGCGAGTAAGCCTCAGAAAAGGAGGAGACCGTTCTATTGAGAGAATGCTTTTTTAAGGTAAAAGACCTTAATAATAGGATGAGAGTCGAAGTTCACGAGCGGCTTCATTGACAGTGGAGGTAAAACACTGCGTTGAGTAAGAGCGAAAACGTGTGGAATTGTAGCTAGCATTCCATCTAAGGTACTGCTTTTGGATGGGCAGAGGCATGACAAATGATTTACGCTGTGTTAGGTGGATTGCAAATTGACCGGCTCCCTCATTGTTCGACTTTGCAAAATATTACATCAATAACCCGAGTGTTTGGTAATTTAGCTGTGAAAATGTGCACACTCACCGACTAAGGCAAAAATGTATGAGGATGACTTTTTAATGTCAATTACAATAATGCCAACGTGGAAAGTATTATTGTGACTAGGATTGGCCTCGTGTTCCACTATATTTAATTTTGAATGAACCCATGCTGGTGACCTTACTTTGTCAAGTGGACACGAGGCGTGAGTTCTACACCAAAATATCTCAAAGATTTCGGGGACCTAACAGTAAATACAATGGTAAATCATGCACTGTTCGAGGCTACATGGAGAATCGCCATGCGTCTACAGATTGAATCTATCAACATGAAGGTGATAAACATTCACCAACAAGGGAAGCGTTGATGCATGCTTCATTTAGCGTTCCATCTCACTTCACAAACGGCTAGAAGTAGTATGGGTTCGAATTCACCAACTTGCACTAAATTTGAGGCACCGAATATCAATGTGTATTTCTCAGCACTGCCCTAAGCGCTGTTGAATAATGAAGAACATAGCTTTCATCTTCACTGCTGGTACTGATCGGCACTGTAGTCGACTCTGCTGTTACGTCTCACCTGATTGGCACAGCTTACGGCTTAGCAACAAGCGCCTTACTCAACCAGACGAAGATACTGTGAAGAAATGTGACTTGGGTGCTTAAGCGAATGGAATGCATTTTAATACAAAAAGTACAGCACTGTTATTCAGGGTGCCTTAGTTACACCCGGTTTTGAGTGGATCCACTTAACGGATGATGAAATGTGGAGGCAATAACCAGACTTGTCGTGCGTTAACCAGCTGCATAGAGCTACGCCTTTTGAATCCTTGTGTCAGCAGTCATCGTTTTACAGTGCCTCTTTTAAAATTAAATCTTTTGCCTCTTTTTATTTCCTACACAACTCAAATGCACCGTAATAATGCTGATACCCTAGCCTTCTAAATTTGTAGCATGATTTTAAGCTCCTAGTTGGGTTTACTGCTTTGATATCTTGCTAATATCTTTTCCGTTTTGATCTACTTTCTTTACGTCAACAAAAAACGGACTCGTAGATAATGAGCGACAAGAAGTCGTGAGAAACTTGTACAGAACCCAGTTTTGCAAGCTTACTCAAGAACACGCAATGGTTTCCCCTTGTTAGAGAATGTAAACCCACTTCAAGTGGGGTAGGGTCTAATAGAATCATCGGTTTGCGCCTAAATCGCTAACGTCAATCAAACTGCCATAAATGGTACTGCACAAAAGTTGCAAACATGGTCATAGCAGTCTTGCACATCTCTGCTCTGACGAGAATGCCAGCATCACTGATGTGAGTTGTGGGGCGAAAGCTCTCTTTAGTTCCACTAAGTTGGATTTTACACAATTAAATTCAGTAAAGTTGAAGAACTAAACCGTGTTTGTCCGTCACACCTTTCCCGAATCAAACTATTCGTTTTGAGTGTTGTTTTATGCCCATTCATCTGGACGTGTATGCACAGTTACATACCATACGGTGCCTAATTACCTAACTGCGTGTCAATCTGAGGAGAGATGAACAAAGGAGTACCAGTGTTGGGAGCCTAAGTATCACATAAGCAAATGGTTGTAAATTGTGCCAAAAATAGCTGTTCTGCCCTATATTCTTAGCGCATAAATTACACGATCAAGTGGAATGGCTATCTTTGCTACACTGAACTACTTTTACAAAAATCCCTAGTGCAATAAGGTGGAACAGAACAGAGAGCATTGGAGGAGGACATAGCACATCAACTGCATGCCAAACGACGATCTGAATGATGATTGCTTCTCAATGTCAATTTTAACCAATAGAACCTATTCATTCGAGTGGATAAAATAAGTAACAAGAGCATGAATTAGGCGCAAATTTCTAAATGAGTAATAGTATGAAGTCATTTCTTAACAACCAGGGATTGAATCGCTTCCATTGCGTATTGTGCACTTCAACGATTCGCAACTATGCTTTATGTGATCGCCAGAGCTCAAAACACAATAACAGGCTCAATGATCAAGCGGTAGACTAACATGAAGAAAATTTGATTTAAAGACCTATGCAGATGGACTGCATTCTCACACAACGAAAAAACTTTCCACTTATGAGTCGCTTTCGCCTTACCTAACATGAGTGGGACCACTCAGCGGATGATGATGAAATGTAGGGGTATTTGCCATGAGAATCGCGTATTGACTGGCTAAAATAAACCATATTTTTGGGATTTTCACGGTACCATTCAGCGTATTCAAGTGCTAGTAAAAATGGCTAATAAGAAAAATTGGGACAGAGGGAGGTCACTACCAAAACTAATGAGAAATTTATGCAGCTCTACTGGATGAAAAGCAATGAAAAACGAGGAAGCAAATGTACAATATGACCTAAAAGTGGGCACGTAGATCTATGGAGAGCAGCTACATAGATGGCAATGACAGTAGCATTAACAATTTATAAGTAATTTAAATAATTTGGCTTGAACAGAAATTCAGTGGTTATTTATCAGAGGTTATTAGTGCAGTCATCTTCAGCATTTTTGGATGCGTCATTTTTATTATTCATACAATAGCTTTAGACAAAACTAAGAAAAACTTAATTATGCCATTATTTGTCGGCATTGATCCAAACATGTAGCGACTTCATGAGCAAATATGGACAAAAACTGTAGTTTCTTATAAAAATCAACTTAAGTGCAGGGAGTGAGTAACCGCGGAGATTTCTTGGACTTTTGCGTTTTTCGCCTCTTTAGTTGCTTTTAGTTCCGTTACAACGTTGTTATGGTATAATTAAGACCCTCGACTTCAGTCAGGGCTTAAATAAAACATGCACTACTTACATTCACAAAATAGCACTCATTTTTCGGTACTCTTTTTCTACATAGCTTTAGAATTGAAATATTGCACCGAGTCTTTCTAATAGGGAACGCCATGCACTGCGTTCCGAATTTTGAGACCAAGTAAGGCAGGCAAGAAGGAAGAATTAGTTAGGCTCGTTGAGGCCCGCTGTTGTACAAGTGTAGAAGTTGGGGTGTAGGGCGCCGACGATGCCATTTCGCAAGGTAGGCGCAATTGAAGGAGCGTTGGGTCGGCTCCATAGAGAGTGAAGGGGTGCACACTTTAACATGGCCTCGAGAGACTCAGTATGGCGGTTGGTTGAATGAAATCAGAAAAGGGGGTAAAGCAATAAGTGGGAAATGACATCAGCTTTTAGCTCTACTGAAGGAAGATGAGCACGTGGCAATGCGAAATTTGGTTTTGCAGCGCAGTTACAAGACTACCTTGGCAGTATTTTTCCTTTTAGGGCACATTCCCATTTACTTATCAATTTGAATTCAATCTGTGCAGTTCTGCGCCAGCTGACAACAAATCAACTTAATTCATGACATTACAATATGCTCACTATGATGCAAACATAGAGGTAATCCAGGTACAGCCAAGTTAAACTAGGATTTGCATGAATCGCGTAGCTATACGCCAATTACCTGGTATTGCTGAGTAATTCTATGGGCGATGAGTAAAATAAACGTTTCTGATGAAGATGATTGTGAGACTTTCTCCTGTCAGTGCTGCGAGGGTAGGACAAATGCGGTGAAACATACAAATTTGCCTACAATGTCACTACTACCTATAGGCTATTGGTCACATTAATATCCCAGCTAAATTTATGTACCGGCTACAGTTGCAGCAGCGTTTTGAGTTAACCTAAGTGAAATTAGCACGTATGTTGCAAACTAATGAGATACGAAGCATACTGAAGCTCTGTTTTTACACCATGTATGCAGTTTTGATTTGCGTGCAGTCAGTGGTGAAAAAAGAATTAATTCCCTTCAAGACCCAAGCTGCGAATGGTACCTCTATTTGGAAGATGTTTGGAAAATCAAGGAGTTTGGGCCAATGAGGACTTGGTAAAAAATAAGTGATGGTTACTGAATGTCCTTTTGGCGGCTGTGAGTAGTTGGCAGTGGTGGCAAAAGGGAATGTGAGGCTATTGTGTTTAATGTAAGTGGGTAGTAGTAATAATAATAATAGGGAGGATGCAAGCTAGCCCCTGTAGCTTAGTTGGATGGAGCGCCGTGCTTGTAATGCGGAGGTCGAGGGTTCGGGCCCCTCCAGGGGCACCGCCTTTCCTTCTCTCCTCAACCCCACCTCTTGCTCTCCATGGCCATTTATCGGTCCAGAACAAGTCCAGCTGTCAATACGGAAAATGTGGTCCATGATTTGATTGCGTCGTCAGGACTCTTCCTGTCAGGCATTCTGGGCTGAAGTGTTTAAGGCATCTTAGAGTCGCTTTTAAAGTATTTGGGTGGGTTTGACCCTGCAATCCGGAAGCTTTTCGAGGATGAGAGGCATCATTCTTTTGCTCTCATATTACTCGTTTCAATAACATAGTCGGCGCATCAATTGTTTGAACCCACAGTTAGAACGTAGTAAAGGAAATATCCGAATCATTACGTCCTGCTAGATTTTGAACGCATCTTAGTCCCAGTTTTTAAACAACGCAAGGACACTCGGGAGCAGCGTGGTGGCACCGCATTGAATGCTAGAATGTTGACTTGTCATTAGATAGTGCAAGACTGCTTGCATATAATTGCATTTAATAGCGAGGGTGTAAGTGGGTGTCAAGCTCATCGGGAATTGTAACTCACCGCTCTGTGGACCAAAAACGTGTGTGACCAGTGTCGAGTAACCGAGTGACCTTTTTCACTTTGTCAATACTTGCGCTATGGCAAATGGGTGGGGCTCGACATCTTCGCCACATTCATTCATTTCCGATCACTTCTCGGTTCATAGATCTGTGTGAGTCGTGGCGAAACAGGCATGTCCTTTGACTGGTGTGGCATTCTGACTGATGTTTAAAGAGTTGAGCAAGTTAATAGACTCCTCTTTTGAGCACATGTTTCATTCAGAGTAACTCTTCGATCTCCGTCAGCTCTGGTCCTTCTGCAGCGGCTCGTTTTTACTACTTTTGTCCTCTTCCATGATGATACAAGGATATCATACTGCTGCAGTTCTTCTTAACAACGCATAACGGAACGGTCAATATCCTTTAATTTTGTTGAGTAAAATAATTTGCAATGACGTCGGTCCTCTCTTTGTCCACTTAGAAGACCTTACTTCCGACATCTGAGTCATTTGCGTCTGTCTCACATGCAAATGTTGAGGGGTTCGATTTGGAATTGAGTGAAACTAGAATCGGTGCATAGCAAAGCATTCATTTCATCTGCTTAAATTTTCTCATCGTTAGCAGCATTGACATTAACAAAACAGACCACTGCAGTAGAAACCATGCACTAAGAAAGAGAAATGTACCAGTTTTTGTTCTACTGCTGTGTGCTAACACCAGCAGGAGTGGAGGGCCAAAACAAGTCCTTGAGAAGAACTGGGGAGGAAGTGACGAAGGAGAGGGGAAGGATGCCAAGGCGAGTCATCGTCTCTCCTAGAAGAATTATCGTTTTAAAGCTTCATAGACTTTGGAGTAAGTCATGCAATGATGACGTTATGCACAACCACGCAATTGTGGCCACCCATTCATTATTGTGAATGGGGGAGAGGGTGAAAACCTGGGGCGAGGTAGATGAGGAGGAGTGTTGAAGGAATGCGCCTGACGGCATCGAATCCGTTCCGTCTCCATGGTAGGCAAATCCCAAGATCTTAGCCTCAGGTGCACGATTCCGCATGCTCTAGTCACATAAGTGGATTAGATGGAGGTGAGAAGGCTAGGAAAATGTGAAGCGCTTTCTACACACACGCAGTGTCATAGAATATGAATTATGTTAATGGATCACAGAAAGGATAAAAACACAACACGTACAGGGGCACACATCTTTACGCATACGCAATGACATCACCACCACTATCGCAAGTGAGATCCAAAGTCACTACCTTCGGAGCAGAAGCCAGATGCGCTATCTGTTGCGTCACGGCGATATCCACTCAAACTCTTTTCCTCCTCCATCCCCCATTTAACCTATTCCCTCAATTTAGCTGCTGCCACTACTCACCGCTCCCCACTGCACATCGCACCTCCACTCAATTCTACTTTTTACATGTCCACTGTTTTGCCGTTGGTGGTGATGCGGTCTGGCACTACGCCACGCCACCTGAGGTGAAGCAATGCACCGTACTTGCTTCTTTTCTGTATGTACGTGTATGTATGAATGTGTATGTATGAATGCTAACGGTGGCGGTGGCTGCAAGAAGGAGGAAGTGTGGTGACAGCAGTGACAAAAGAATGTGTTCGAATGATGTAAACAGGGCTAATGGGGGTGAGGCGGGTTAGTGGTTAATGGTGGCAGTTAGTAGCATGGTGGACAGAGGTTAGATCGCCTCACTTATAATGCGGATGTTGAGAGTTGGAACCTCCCAAGAGGCGTAGTTGTACGACCTCCACATGCACCATTCTCGCCCCTTGCTGTCTAAATCCATTTATCAGTCCACGAGAGTGGAGTATGGTGGCATTATTACCAACACGTAAAGAATCGGTGGGTGTGGTTCTATGATGTAATGGCTAATGCACACGGCTCTAAATTCTGCGGCTCGAGTTCAAGTCCTTGTGAAATCTGGCCCTTCTCCGTCGCCCTCTTTCGTCCCTTACAATCCAGACACTTCCAGGTGATACTACTCATGTGGACATTGGTGATGCGTTCTTGCAGCAGGTTCGTCCTTATGAAGGAAGTATTTTGTGTTTGTTCGAGCAGTGGCACGTGGCCATGAGAATGGTTGTGCGCTCGGTGGCTTTAGAGCCCTAGACTTTCTTAAAGGCAATTGAATGAATAATACTTGGGGAAGGGTGAGTTTATAAGCAAAGAGAATGGGGTTGGGATGATGGCATGACCCAGAAGTCAGTCCATCCTGCCTCTGGCTAAATGGACAGTCAAACAAACAAGACATTAAAACGACTGCGATTGTCGAAGCAAGGACGAGGAGAAGAGGGGAAGGGTGCGAAGTCGAGATATGATAAAGAAGGACTGAACGTAATGGCAGTGCATCATCCCCATTTATTTCCTACCCTGGTCCACTTTCATTCATGGGACACAGCTGAAGGTGAAGGTCTGCTGTTTAATTGGGGGAGAGAGTAGTGACGAGAGATAACTCTCGAGGCGGATCAGATGAGCGGGACAAAGCATGCGAACATTTGGGCGTGGCCTCTAAGGCGGTCTGATTCACTGCAAAGATCATTGTTTTAATGGGGAACGCTTCTTAATTCGCATTCCCTGTTGCTTATTTCTTTTAATAAAAGCTCACTTATCCAATAGCATGCTGATTCCGAGGATTCCAATCGCATAGACACTCTTTGGAGAGCTAGTGAATGCTGATTTCACTAATTTGTATCTTCAGGGGCTATTTAATTATCCACAGGCTTAGTGCATTCTCCTAAATTACATCAAGCCTTCTTTGAATGCAATGACACTTAACATCTGACAAAACAAATAGTTCCCAAGTGTAGTTTTCAATCTCAGCGCACCTTTGTGCATCCTTAGACAATAACTTCCTGTTATATCAATCCTACAATAACAATCTTTGTGACTGCCTTCTCCTTAATTCCTTCCAAGGTTTGTATACGCATAAAAACACAGCTATGCAACTAAATGATTGATTAAAGTTTAATCTCAGTACGTTAAACTTCCTTCACGTAAAATATGCTTGCAATTAAGCATTTGGAGCGAATTAGGAAAGGAAAAGAATAGGTGGTTTGGTTTTGGTTGACTGTCACATCAGCACACACCTGTATCGGTCAGTGAAGCCCTTCTTCTGTGTTCGAATGTGAGTACAGAGGTAGAATTTGGGTGTCCATGCCTATCAACAAGAGAGTGGAGAATATCAGAATTTGAATTTGGGTCCAAGTTGCCGTCTCGTTCGCACATTAGCTTGAAATTGTTCACTTACTGATGACGAACAGAGCATATCTGTGCGAATCTATTTGGCGTTTACAATTCATCCTCTACGAGGCTGGCGCGTATTCTCCTATTGTGCACCAGCTACCACAGTGTATCACTAGATAAGTGTCGAGTTGACAAAATCCATGCCCAAATTGCACCTAATAACGATCAACTTTTTCGAATGGATTACATTTTATGTCAAGATTTTAGCAATAAGTTCTTCCTACAAATTTGCAACCCACCAAATTGAAGAGCATCTTAAAAGCTATGTCAAGCATGAGGATACAAATGATGACATCGTCGAGGTGATAATAAGTACATTGGTATGTATCATGTGTAGACGGCGTACTATTGATGGACGGCGAGTAGATCGTGGACCAGTCAAGACACTGTCCCTCAAGCTGTGCCCTGCGTGTGCATGGCACTGCCAGGACAGAGGGCAACCACTTGCACGGCACGGTGACGGAATGTTCACTAAAGTCTAGAGACAATCTTGCAACTATTATTGAGGACCATAGTCGTGGTTGTAGTGTTCCAAGGCTCCCTTTAAGGTAAAAGAAGGCGCAGTAATAGGGCAGAATATATATATTCCGGGAACAGAGGGCTTGGCGGCTGTTGGCACGGCCCGGAGGCCGACCAACTGGCTAGAACAAGATGGCCACCCTAGTGACCTAAACCGGTAGTTCGAACAAAAAAACGAAATATTACACAGCCCCTCTCTTCTTTCGAGCGTCGTCCCCGACGCTCCCCTTCGTCCGCCTCCCATGTCAGCCATCACAACGTAATCAGTGCTGCGAGAAGCACCCACGAGCTAACCGTCCCAGTCGTCGAGGTTCGAACGCATGTGTTCCTGTAGTGCCATCCATTCCACGTAGCACTCAGTGCAGCAAATGCGCGCCTCTTGGCCCTCCTCTGGGCTTGAAGTCCACGGCTAGTGTGGCTTCAGTTGTTAATAGCTTTCCTGTCGAACACGAGGGCGAGGGAGATGTCGAAGATGAACGTCGATCTCGACCCTTCTGTTACGAGATACCAAAGGTTCTCCTCTCCGTAGTATATGTACTTCTTTCACAACGCCGACGTTTGCCAGAAGTGGCATGGAGCAGGATAAAATCCATCAAAGTCGGGTCCGCTTTCAGCTGCCACCAATGTAGCGTCCCGAGGCCCCCTTTATGGTAAAAGAAGGCGCAGTACTAGGGCAGAATATATATATTCCGGGAACAGAGGGCTTGGGGGCTGTTGGCACGGCCTGGAGGCCGACCAACCGGCTAGAACAAGATGGCCACTCAAGTGACCTAAACCGGTAGTTCGAACAAACAATGTATTACAGTGGTGATCCCAATTTCAGCACGCAACGGTCATCCCGCACGTGGAGTGCCTAACTGAAGCATAAATCATCTTGGACTTGTGCAAGTGATAATTAATTCTTACAATAAGAGCAAAATAAGGTTGTCCAAGCACATTTATATTTCTAAAACCGATTTCATTTTTAAAATTACAGCCTAGGTCAAAACAGCTAGTCATATTTACAAATCTTTTGCTCAGAACCCATTAAAATACAAGCCCATAGTTTAATACTGTTTTGTTTCGAATATTCTTTATGCGTTAACCAAATTGGTGGTGAAACATGAAGCAAATGCTCGGCTGTTCTAATACCCACTTTCAGGCTGCTAATCCGTTGGCGTCGCATCTAGACGGTCAAAAAGGCTAAACCGCCCCAATCACCTTCACCAAAGAAGATGAAGGATTAGGGACTACCACCAACTCAACACATCAGCGTCTCTACCGTCATTGCATTTCTGATCGTCGCGCACACTGGGCCTGAATGCACCACTATGGTAGTAGGCAGATTCACTGTCACTGACGAGGCAGTCTTAGTTGTAGACGTGCTTACCGTTAAAGCTTCCATGGCTGAATCGCTGGCAGCGTTATGCGTCTAGGCGAATCAAAAGCAGCTAACTCGTCCTGTCTATTAGTTGCCTTCTTTAAAATTCGACACTGCAGGGCTTTCAAATGGAGGCACAACACGCCCACTAATGTAATCTCATCGCAAGGCCATTCAGGTCTCTCTTCCACGAAGCATTGTCCATGAAGCTTATGCAGATGAGATCTAAAGAATTCGCAGGAAATATTATGACGGGGAAAAACATGAAATACACAGTGCTTGCTAAGGGCATGAAGATCTCCGTTGTCGTGCTCTGTTTAAGAAATGCACCACAACGTGAGGTAAGCATTGGTATGAAGCAGACAAAGGAAAAAGTGGAATATAAAGCAAAGAATATGAAAAAAATGGGCTGAGGTATCGTGATTAATCCCATCTTCTATGCTCCATTTGCACATACCGACGAGTTTTAAAAAGAGAAGAAGAGGGGATTAAAATGAAGGGGGCAAAAATGGGAGGATAAATCAAGTCGAGGTAAAATCGTAAAAGATGAATTAATAAAGAGATAAGTGATAACAAAATATATTTTAAAGCAGTCTAAACATCTGAAAGATTAAAACTTTGCAGCAGACACAAGACTCCAAAGCATCAGAGCCATAAGAAGCGTGGCAAATTGCTGGTGATATATTTTGTGGGATAGGTTAGGTGAAGACAACAAGACAGCACACCCCACACAAAGTAGATCCGCATCTCATCCAGAAAATTCGACACGACACTCTTCAAACCATGGAGCATAGAGATTTGACGAAGAATCGTCACGAGGAGAAAGTCCCATCACTGTCTACAGATGACAGAATCTTAAAAGTCACGGCACACATAGCCAAATAGGATGTCTGTGGACACAATTTAGACTAAATGACTGGGGATGCAGCGAGTCAAGTAACATTAGGGCTGAACCACAATCTGACCCTATTAACCATGTGAGGTTTTCAGTGACTCTCTCTCGCTTCCAATCCCTGATTAGCGTAAGCTGGAGACCCGCAAACACACTGGAAGGGCTGCTTATGATCCACAAAATACCGATGCACAGAGCGTAGGATAGGCCGATTTGTGGCACCCAATGCCCCAACCAATGCTGGTGCTGCTATAATTTTAGCCATACCAAATTGTTGTAATGCACCTGCCTGCGAGAATGCATGTCACCGAAGGTGGAACCTCCTGCAAATAACGGCATTTTTACAACATATTCCTACTACGCAGGCTCAAATCTCCCATTCCCATGGCTGATTAGCGGACACTATCTTAAACACCACGTCCTTCTCCACCTTATTCCGATCAGTGGAAATCATGTCGCACAACCCTCATTTAACATCCAAACACCCACCATGGGACCATGGTCAATCCGGACAGCAAATATGCGAGGCTGACATCAGCTATTGCCATAGGCATTCTATCATGCGCAGCTGCATATCGCACACAAATACACGCACGCGAGTGTCACACCTCCTCCGCTCCTACTCACACGCCTCGACAAGTAGTCATCCACATCGAAGTCATGTCCGTTGAACAAACCAGCTCATGGCCTGCATCGAATCCTCACCATCCCGTGGTGCCCAAAAGAGCTCACTACTTCTACCCTGCAGCACAGTGGTTGACAATCAGCACTACGTGTAGATGTAGGTCATTTGAACATCAACGTTGCTGCCAAGTCATGCAAACCAGCGCATTCAAGTGCATCAATCCGCCCGTCTTTTCTTGTCAATCCACCAGTGCACAATTTGTCAGCAAAATGCACTCTCGAAGCAAGCGCAACAGGACAACGCTTTGTTTGCCTCAAATATTCAACGAATCAGATGACACTTGGGAGACCACTTGCAACAGCCCGCATTTGTTCATCAACAGTGGTGGATTCAGTGGTCTGGCTAAATGCAGTTTGCCTGCGGACTAGCCAGTCACGAATCACATCGCTCAGAGTACAGACACAACTGCAGAAGAGTGGTGGCATCATAAGCATTGAAATAATTGATTGGCGGTAGACTGATATGCTCATTGGGCCAGTCGATGCAATTTCGAGCATATAAATTAGAGGTACCATTGGCATTACAAGAGACTTGGACAAAATATCGCAGCCGTCGGTGGCATTGAGCCCTCTATCACCGAAGCGGTTTGTGGCTGGAGGAGTGAAGTCAAGTGCTGCAGTTATTTCAACAACTCTTGCAGCCGCGTATGTGGCCACTACCCACAGGTGAGAGAAGGGCGTGTGTGTACCACAACTAGTTAGGCGCAGCGCATGGATGCTGTTCAGTGTGCTTTGTCAGGCCATTTCCTCCCAAGTATTGAATGCCTTCTTGCAAGTTCGTGTGCGTTGAGGGGTGAAAAGGGATGAGTGGGGGCACTGAACATGGTGTTGTGTGGCTAGCCACCACATGGTATTACTTGGCATGCTTTCTTTGTGCACAACTAGATGGTTTGGGCAAGGTCAAATCTGCTGGGCTACGCCCATGCAGCGATATGATTGCATGCGACCTGAGTGCGATAATCCTCAATACCTCATTGTGTGTCAATACAAGTCTGCGTAAGTGCAATTTCCCCCAGAACAACTGCTTGATTGGCTGACTGAAGGAATGAGTGGGCGACTGCTTTGTTGTTGGAAGAACACATCTTTGGTTTGTGCAATTGTGAGAGAGGCAGTGAATTCTTTTAGTGGGAACTACCATGGAGAACATCCATACACCTATGAAGCCAGTTGCAGCAAATGCCCGCAGGAGGACTCGTGCTTCCGTAACCATTGTGCAAAAAAAGCCAACATGCAAAAAATGCTGCTGACACTGAGGTTGAAGAATCCCAAGGACAGAACTCCGCCAAAATGCGTGGTGTGGAGGGAGGTCTAACGCTCACCGACTGGACTGGTTACATCTGTCCTGCCGTCCTTGGTGTCAAACGCGTCTTACGTGGCTGATGACTCCAGTAAAACCTTTGCTCGCTTCACTAACCTCGACTGTCATGCACCTGTAAATACATGGATGCTGCCAAGGAAGATGTTGATTTTTGGAGTGTTTGTGGACAAAGCAAATCACGAGAATGGCTGATTTCCATCTTTGGCATTTGCTGTGCTTCTCTGGGTGGAAGTGAATTGCAGCGTGTTTGTCAGTTATCTACAAATCGTGGGAGTGGTGACATATTTACAGTAGGGCACCGTTACCGGCGAGCTAATTGTCGAGCACGCGGGAGACGACAGAGGTCGAGCCAGATGTTGACAGGGGGGAAGAAGCAATGGAGGACGTCAGTTTGAAGGAGAGATTGCGGAAGGGAAAATGTTAGGCAACCTGCAACTTAAAATACTCTGGTAAGCGACTCGACCACTTGTGCCATTGCATGTGAAACCAAGTCAGTTAGCCAGCCATCCATTGTCTGTCTTGATACTACAGTCGAGAGCTAATGTGCAGCGCTTCTCTCCTCTTAGCACATCACCCACTTCCTCCGACTCGTCCACATCATTCAGTAAGTTTGTACTCTACATTTCCTCCTCTTGTTTACCACGCTATCGTCTTTCCTACCCAAGGTATCGTGCCGTCTGCTCCTCCCGCCCTTCTCCCATTCTAGTAGCTCAAACGACTGAGTAGACGTCTCCGCTGCCTAGTTTCTCGTGCTACTGCTTACATCGCTGTCCTCAATCTCGGTCTTACTGACCGATCTCCCGATTCTCCAACCAATCCACCGAACAATGATTTTACTGTTTGACCAACCGATTGGCAGATTGGTTTTTGATGGACTGAGTAAATGAATGATTTGCCCGTTCCGTTGCCTCTTCAATTTCAATTGATTTATTCCGCTGTTTGACTGACTATCAATAAAATGATTGCGTCTTTCAATAAGCAGCTCGCCTAACCACAAGGGGGTAGGAATTAATCCGATCCATGTAGAAAGGATCGGGACCAAAGCACCGGTGCTCCAATGACCATCAGTCTAGCAGCTTTCTTCAACCTTTCCTCGAAATAGGGGAAGGACATCTTCGTGGAGGATTACGAGTTCTTCGACTTTGGCAAATTTAATCAATTCAAGAGGATGCACACCCACTGACAGCCACGATTCTCCTAACCTACAACCCTTAAATTCATACATTGGGACTTTGGGATCACGGCAGATACGACGAAACTACGTGCGTAAATGAAAGACAGATAAATTCCAGAGTCCCCCTTGTCTTTAAATGCTTTTCCATTTACTGCAACGGTGTCAAATGTCGGCTCTTCTACTATATTCACCCATCCGTCGACACTGAATCGAATCGTAGTATCGTGCGAGGCCCACTTTCGTCACCAACTAATAATACTGATGCGACAACGAGGTCAAAATGAGTAAGAATTAGCGCAAAAGTAGAAACCTGCGCAATTGTCAGGTTTCCTTTCGTATTGGAAACTACTTCGTCATCAATGAATTTTGCATCTACAACAAAATTGCACGTTTTTAGCACGACAATATCCACACTTTTTGGGAAAGAGCCATTCGCCTACAAAATTAAGACGATAGTGAAGGGCTATTTTGAAATTTTACTGCCTTCAGATTGCTCTTCCTCGAAGACAATCATTTCACAGCGCAATCGGTACCCAGTTGAGGCGCTGCAGCTAACCTTGCCAACTGCGAATTGAGTGAATATCTTCCAGACACACATCCGACTTTGCATTATACCAACCAGCCAAACCAAGTAAATGAAAAGGATCAAACAAAATGCTTATACACTTAGTAACCACAAGTACATTTCAAAGGGGTATCAAAATCATAAGGATTGATATTCCAAGTTGTGGTGGAATCACGAAATGAGACTGATGACGATGATCACCCTTAAAGACGCCAGACCTCCCAATGTTCAGCAAGGCAGTCGCACCACTGGTCCCGCACGAGGTGGAAAGTGCGCTCCACCTGACCGAGCAGGCGCACCCGATAGTCCACACGCATGAGGACGGTGAATGCAAGGCCTTGCACATTAGTCAATGTCTACTTCACGAATACCTCTAGCCGCTCCTTCAGTTCGAACTCACGCAGATAGTTGATTATTTTCACCACCGGTTGGTCCGATTTCCGGAGATCGGCTAAAAGTTGGATCTCCATGTTAAGATGGCGCATCAGACAATTCTGTGCAACGTAAAGCCACGTTTTCGACAAAGATTTAAAAGCACTAACAGAAAGTGGCATTAGCTGAGGTCCCACGAAAGGATGTCAATTGCTGGCGTAGGAAATACTTTCCTACTTGAGTTGGAGTGATGTAGTGTTTCTAAGAGAGACCTTAGCAATACCTGCTTAGCCTTCACTCATTGATCAATTCATCGCAAATAATTCCGTCCGTCGGCTCACCCCATCCAACCCAACAACAGTCTTGTGGTGACGGTGTGCCACTTGCCGCAGGCGAGTGGACTGAGCGATGCGTTGATAGCATTACAAAAGCCGCTTCTAGTCACACGTTGGGTAATCTGTCTGTCAGTCACCACGGCACCTCCTCCAACATCACCAGAAGAAGCGAGTGCTAAATTGACAGTCTTAAGAGCCTAATGCCCACTGTCCCGTGACAAAAATGGCATGTAGGGTGTAACACCCGTTCGCGCATCCATGGCAGCCGATGCGGGTGTAAACCAGGTGTTTCACTATCCACGACAAAAATGACCCAGCGTTGTCATCCGCATGTTAGCCCACAGTTTCGGGCACGTCAGCGACAACACAATCCCTAACTGTTATTGAGAAACATGGATTCAGCCTCAAAATGATGCACCCATCCTCGCACAATTCACCAACCTGCATTCAGACGATACACCCCCTTACCTCATGCCATACCCTCAGATGCTATGCAACACATTTAGTGATAATTTTGTCCTCGGGGTGGCCACAACCCCATACACACATCCTTATTCGGTTTCTTAGAATTTCCGTCTTAATCCCACTCCGCTTTATTGGTTTGCATCACGCAGAGAGGTACTCTAATTGCACTGCTAATCATTCGAAGACAGTCACACTATCACCACATTTATCCATAACTGGAATCCTCGACACACGGACTCATGCTCTTACAGCCTTCAAAAAAGATCCGTTTGTCAACAAAATCAAAACGATGATGCGGAGTTCTTTAGTAAAAAGAAATCTCTCGAGTTTGCCTCCCTATCTACTCAGCTCCCTGCTGATCAAATAACCACATAAACAGGTGGCAAATAAAAAACTGAGTCAATGCTTCCCATTACACGAAAACGCGGGTGGAGCCGAGCCCGCATCTTACCTACGGCCCTACGATCCGTAAACAAAATACTAGCTCTATGATAAAAAGTGATATAGCCAAAACTAATTAATACTACGGCTAAAGGAAGGATACACATGCCGAGGTGATTACTGCGTTGCCTCCAAGGTAGTCACCATAATGCTGCATCTTTACCAAACGCCTCAGTTACGAGCACTTCAGAGACAATCGTTCCAAGAGGCCTCTTATGATGCCAACAAGTGCACAAAGTTTAATAGTTTCCATACAAGCCTCAAACAAAATCCGGCTTAAACAATTTAGTGCTACAACCTTCATAAACACGATAGCAACTGCCGAACGAATCGATAAAATTGTCTGACGACTCCAATTAATTAAATTGGGTGTAGGATGGCACACAGGAAGGGGTAAAACATAGGCAAACTTTCTATTCACAAGTGTATTTGCTGGAGCATGCTTGATTGACGCATCAGTGCATGTTATATTGGATACTGGCATGACTTAGAAGGAGGAACACTGATTAGGAGGTAGGAAATACAGTTCTGACGCCGATTAATGCCCCATGGTTATCAACGTCCAATTTTCTTCATCAATTAACAGTAGCGCCAAAACATTGAAGCAAGCACTCTGGCAACTGCTTCCGCTCGCAATTACTAAAAATCCCATGCACATGCCCACTCGAGCAAAAAAGGGAACAAGTGGTACGGTTAATTACGGAGGTAGGCAGATTCAGTCGGTGGCATGATTAGAGGCTACCAGACCCGCTACTATTTAATGGGCACCAATAGTTGCACAAACGCTCACTCGAGATCCGCACAAACAAGTGCACCGCACAAGAAACAGATAAACGAAAAGTGGCTCCAACGAAGGTAAGTTATTCTTAAGCCATCCAAGTGTGAGTTCCATCCAATCGGCAGTATCTACCGTAGATGCAAAAGACTACACTTAATGACGAGGGGGCATAACTAATCAAACCAAATAAGTTCTGCAATGAACTTACCAGCCAAACCAGCGAACTGACACGTAGTTCAAGAGTGGTGTGCACTGCACATCGACATCCCATTCGTAGCAGAATATTTAGCACCTTGTACTAATGCTGTGGAAGAGGCGACTTAGTCCATCGAGGGAGGAGAGTGTGCTCAAGCATCCTTCTGGAAGATGCCACGACTGCATTCGCGCCAAACTTCATAAGCGCGATAAGTTCCACCTAAGTGAATATTAGAACCACTTGTACAATACAACTGATACAATGTAACTGTGAAAAGACACAATGAAGAAGGGTGGCTGTGATCTCTCTCCTCAAACATGCATGAAGAAATCGGTAGGTGCCGAGAAAAATAAAAGCATCTCCAGAAATAGAATTTGAACCTACCTGAGCAAAGCACGGGGCAGTAAAATGGCACAGTCAAATTTATGTTCGTTGCTCATTGTCGAAGCTTACCTACTATACCACCAGAAACAGACCTATTCACTGCAGTTTCCCCCATTTCTTCCGACAATTTGAACCCCTCACTCCGAGACTACAGCTTTATCGGGATCGGGGAAGAGCACAACGTCGTCACAGACAAAGCACATACAACGATGACCCTGAGATTTCGGAATTAACCTGTAAATTGGAGATTAAAATCGATTTTGCAAAATTTTTTTCGCAAACTTTGCACTAATGTGTTGTGTTTATAATTAGAATACGTTAAGCAAGTAAACGCATGTACATTCACATTTAGTATGCTCAACGTTTCTGAAAAATTATTTGAAGTGCAGTTATGTATGCTTCATTCAGAAAGGAAAAAGTTGGAAATATATTTTTTGCCTAAAAATTAATTTTTTACAGGGGAGAGGAAATGTAGCGTCTTGAAATTTCCTTTAATGTAAAGGCACAGTACTGAGGCAGGTGGTTGTGTAATAGAAAGATTGGCTTTCCTCATGACACCTTCATCATCATGAGAATGGTTGTGCGCTCGGTGGCTTTGGCGCCCTAGACTTTCTTAAAGGCAATGGAATGAATAATACGTGGGCAGGATGAGTATATTAATCAAAGAGAAGGGAATCGTGATGATGGCATAATCCAGAGGTCAGCCTACCCTGCTTGTGACTAAAACGGGGATTCGAATAAACAAGACATTAGAATGACTGCGATTATAGAACCAAGCATGAGGAGAGGAGGAGAAAGAGATGAAGCCGAGACAGGATAAAGAAGAAGTGAACGTAATGGCGCCGCATCATCCCCGAGGTGGAGGGAAATCCTGAGTGCCTTGAAGCAGACGGGAGCGTAATGCAAAGCTCCACTTGAATCTCTGCTGTTCCAAATTAACCCCGAAGCAATACTTATGCCACAGTCCAATTACATCAATCGGTCTTGGAGTAGCCGAAGAGGGGAGAAAGAGAACGAGGGAGGTGCTACATTCATCAAAATAACTCATTTTCTACATTCATAAAACGCTACACGCATAATAATGTAGCATTAAAACTGCGTTAAATATGATAGGTGAATAAGATTAGCAATGTTTGATATATTTGCACGCGGCATGTTCCTCTTTTATCTCCTCCACTCAGCCCCTGCTGTGATTTCGACAAACAGATTGATTAATTGCGGTCGACAAGCATTGGTGCAGATTTAGGTACCGCTGTACTAGACCCTTTTCTGCTTCCGGAGATTCTGGTCACTTGTCTATCACAAAGTTTCATTGGTTCACCCGATGCATTCAAAATAGCATAAGTATTACGTAGACTTCTCTTCTTTCCCAGTACCGTATCCAGAGCTACTCTTGTGAGCTGTCTTTCAACGTTTCATCAGTCAATTTCCTATTCTTTATTAGTGCATAAACTACACCGGTGATGTAGCTTTGTAGGGTCACATCTTGATGTCGTGGATGGTCATGGGTTAGGCGCATTATCGCGCATTGCCGACAAGGCAGTTCGTGAGTGAAAGAGCCTTCAAAACTCAAACCGCGTCTTAACTCTAAGGGAGGTGGTATTTTCGGTACGGTTTGTGTATTTGTAGGAGGTCGACGTCTCGGTGGACGTTGGTCCTACTTAGTCTGTCGTACTATTTCTGGCTGGTGTAAGACATCCGTAAGTGTCTCTCTGCGATGCTAAAGCTTTCATTATGGCTTCTTCAAAGGTATCGCAAGTTACATATTCCGTGTTTTTTAAAAAGCTGTCTAAAGGCATTCTAACTCTAAGAGCATGTGAGCATCTTGAACGATAAAAAATGGTTGATCTATGAATTCGTAGCCCTATATGCAAGAAGATCACACCTAAGGCTGTAAACACAGTCTTCAGATTGCGCAGCCTAAGTGAATGCGTTTGGTAGAGGGTCAGAGCCCGATTTGTTCGAATTCCCCTGCTCTAACCTCTCAACACACCTACTGGTTGGCAGCCTTCACAATCCACGCAGCGGAGATCCAGTACGCTGTAGGGTGGAGTGAGACTAGGCAATTTTGTGCGCACCGCTCTTCTGTCTGCTGAGACGCGGCGTTATAATATAACGCAACGGAGTGTGCTACAGAGAGAGCAGCCCCACCTCACCCTTCCCCTCACGTACATGCATGCACACACCCTCTACCCACGACCAGCTGCTGGCTGCGACGCGCACACCCTCCCCACCACCAACCTCTATATTGGTTTTCATTAGTGGGCCAATCCTCGAGGTAATGCAATACGAGGCCGACCCGTGGACGGGGTTGAGCAAGCTCACAGCACCCGTCCTGTTTGGAAAAATACAGGTAATTTCATTGGTCCCAAATTAGGGACCGTTGCAGAAATTACACTGCAAAGAACAGATACTACACATGATCTTAGCTCAGAGAGCCGAGAAGCGATAGCCCTGTGCACTCCCCCAACCTGCGGCCGCAAGTAGCCTTCACTTGCTCCCCGCACACTACGCGATCACCACCTGGCAGCTCTCAGTGCAGCCCACTTTTCACCCTGCTTTTCTACCCTTCGCCTGATTCTTCCTGCCTATTGCAGGCTGTTAATCTCCTTTCATTCTTCTTTCCTCTTAGTTCACCTCATTTAATTTACTCTCGTCTAATCACACGTATTTGTGCCCATCCTACTCACTTTCTGTTTCAGTAGACAGTCACCAACGCATCTTACCTTGATCCCCTTGCCTGCCCCCACTGCTCGTAGCGCCATCACTCACTCTCCTCCCTCCTTCTTGCATGCCTTGCCATTTGTGCTTGTCTCTGTCATTTACTACGATGGCTAAACTCCAATTGAATCCGCCTGTCTATTGCAGTCAACCTCACCATCTGCCTACACAGAGCCTCAAGTCTTAATTTCTGATTCCTTTTTATCTTCAGTATGCAAAATATCCCGTGATCGTTTTATTTTCATGACCATTGTATTGCGCTTTTTGCCTACCTTGTAACATGATTCGGAAGACTAACTACGGAGCCCTAATTTTATCTCAGCCTGTCCCAGTCATTCTGCTTAGTTCATTCAACTCAACCCGAACGCACCAAAACCTTAATGAAACAATTATGCATAGTTTATGCTTTATTCTCCCAAAGCGAAAGTCCTGCGCTTGTAATAGCGGCGGATTTAAAATCGTTTTGTAATGCAGCGCACACATCCCAGAAAAAGTGCCAAAAGCAAAGCATCCGCAATAGGAACTAAGAAAAAGGGCTCCTTATTTGGCAACGCACGCCATTCACTGTAAGTGTGGCAACATATTTCCCTTCACAATAAGTACAAATCGCTTTTGGGGCCACCTATTGTCCACGGCCCACAAGTTAGCCTGATCACTCGTATTTTGTCCTACTCGAATGCGTTTAAATGATTCGTCATCAATTTTAAGGGCTTTCCAGTGTGCCGATTTTCCATCTACTAGATGAGATGGACATTTTGTGTCAAGGAGACGTAGCTTTGCAATGTTCCCCAAAATCATTTCACTTATTTATGACGTGGATACTGATCACCTGACTTGGAGATTTTATGAACTTTGATAAGGCAGCCAAAGCCAAGTGACGAATTCCCTTGTTTCCGGCTAAGCTGGATGTAGTACATGCTCGCTGATGCACAATGGTATTGGGCGTGATGCGAGTTTGTGTTATAGGCTGCACACTTTGACAGCAATCTCACACTTTTGAGTGAGTTGAGTGCCACCCTAAATGTAACATTGTCGAGGTGTAAGGAAAGAAGAGCACTACTATCTGAGTGAGTCTAGTATGGTTTTGAAACAAAACCTGCACAAGACTATGTATTGCTGTAAAATTTAAAGTCGGGTTCAAGCAAAAATTACATTAAGAGGAGATTATATCGCGTTGAAGTGAAAGGAAACTTCAGCCCTCATCAAATGAAAATAAATGATGCGTTGTTGCTGCTTGCTTCAAGGAAAATTCGGGGACACGAAAACCAGCCAGTTGCCTAAAATGGTAAAGAAAGCGGCTTGAGTCTAAAGGCTGAACAGAATGCAGCAGTATGAGAGATTTGGAAATCGACGAAGAAAATTGGGTTCGATGAGTGGGCGCGTGTAAATGGCACCAGTGCTCAAACATGCTCCAATATCCTACGGTTAAGTGTAAATACTAATTTAATAAGGACTAAGATGTGGCATGCAAAGTAAGGCCGCCTTTTGGAAAGTTGATATCAAGCCATCTTTCACAAGGTGAGTCAAGAGTAAAAGAACGCACTTTGAATTGACGAATTGGAGCCGGCGTACTATGGATGCCTAAATCCGAAACTAAATGTAAATTCGATTTCGCTACTAAAGTCAAAACCTTAAGTGTTAGTTTGCACAGACAGTATGGGATGTCTTCAATGGTCTGATCGCGTCCTGCAGTAGGTTTTTTTGTTCATCTGGTCGCCCATTAGATTTAGGTTATTCCAATAACAGAGATATTAACGCAAAACACCAGATACTGAGGGAACAAAATCGCGGAATGCGAATGTATTATCCGATGTGGAAAGAATGCAAATAAATAAGTGGCACCGAAATGAATAGACAGGTATGGTGTGGCACCAGCAATAATGCTTTGTTGGTACACAGGATATGAGAAATGGAGGAGGACTGAAGCGTTGGGTAAATGTTAAGCAGACCAGCTAATGCTGCGGAAAAAATTAACATCAGAGGAATCAACAACGCTGTGCATCTTGGGAGCATTGACTTCGGGGAGGTAAAATTGAATAAATTTGAGCGGAGACAAAGAGGAATGATGAAGAGATGGAACATGAACGTAGGGAAATGATAAATGCACAATGGACAAGTATGTAAATTCGGTTCTGATGAACAGTAAAATAAGCAATGAACATAGATGAGGCGGTGAGGATATAAAAGGCAAATGTGTGATTATTGCAAGGTGCGTAGTGGGAGGAAGAAGAGGAGTAAGGAAAAGCCTGGAACCGTCAAAAATGTGCAGAGAATGGAAAATAGTTTTGAGACTGGGGTGAAAAAGAAGAGAGAAGTGGAAGAAAGTGAGGGTGGGATGTAATGTGCAGAAACTGAAACATAGGGAGTAGCAGAGGAAAGGATCCGACGAGGAGCAAATGCAAGACGATTTGGATGGGAGCAAAATGAAAGTGGGAGAAATGAGTGATTTCATTTTCTTTCATTCGCATCTTCTGCCTTTCAATCTACAACTCTTTGTCTCATTATAAAGGCTCGGACCCCAAAATAACGAATGACAAACCTTGGCACCTAGTTTTTACTCATTCCATCGGTGCACGAAATAAGCTTGTATTCAGTAAGTTATTTCTTTGGGCAGCTCGAATCAGCTACTTTTAACAGGGAAAATGGGTTGTATTTAACATGCGGTTGAGATTGGAATGCCAAAAAGTCACCATAGCTGTCCAAGTGAGGGGAGCCATCGCTTGAGATAAAATATTTTATCTCAAAATAAATTGAAGTAGTTTTGTTCATGATGAGCGGTCCATGACATCTCCTCCATCACTGACTATCTACCATGGTCACTCAAACAGACAGGATCCTGGTGGCTATCTAAGTCCCAGCCTTTAGGCCGCAAGCTCTCGGTCAGCACTCGGACTCTCCTCGCACAGGCTCTATAACCCAGAACTTAGTGCCATTTTATTCGCCCTACGTTTAG
Organism: Taenia multiceps; assembly: GCA_001923025.3. Classification (NCBI taxonomy): domain Eukaryota; kingdom Metazoa; phylum Platyhelminthes; class Cestoda; order Cyclophyllidea; family Taeniidae; genus Taenia; species Taenia multiceps. The sequence goes on along the minus strand of CM010311.1, from coordinate 65,407,079 downwards.
CTACTCAACTAGGTCAGTGGGATGCAGTGTGGGGACGGGAACTCGTCACCTCGTTGTTAATTATGAACCTACTATTTGCACCCCAATCCACGTAATTTTCGTACGGTTTAATCAGACACGGACATGAAATATGTTTGGAACAATGGGTAGTTTGGTTTGATAAGTAGTCGACAAGCAGGAAACCTAACATTGAACGGTGTCTTAGTTCTCAAAACATCCAACTAATAGATTTTGTGCAGGAACCTTAATACCACTAACTTCACAACTTGCATTCCAAATTCAACTTGACCTGCCTCTACACGCTTGAATAACTGTGATAACAGTGCCAAAACGGTAAAAGATCAGACAAATTTAATTCTCTTAGGACCTGTTCTTTTCCTCGGAAATATTTCATATGTACAATCAAAAGTGAGAAGGCTGCTTGTTGAACAAAGCGTTGGTTACCATGCCAAGGTAGTGTACCCGCACCTTCTGTTGGTTCAATGGACAATGAGAAGCATGAACTTCGCGGATAAAATCACGAGCCAACCAAAAGTTGTGGTTTTCTTATTCGCCAAATGCCACGAGTAGCTAAGGGCTAATTTCGACGACATTAGCGTCTGCGTATGTACAAAATGTAATGCTTAACTTAAATTAATTTTCCATTTTATTTTTCTTCTAAAATCTGATGTAGAAATAGACAGTCAAATAGGAAGTAGACAGTAAGCTCCACAATGGCCGAGTTAAGCGATCCCTGGCAAACTGTGTCAGTGGCTACAGTCGCCGTCCCGATTGATCGAATTTCATGGAAGTCTTGTCGATCCGCCCAATGCTTCATCACAAACCAGCGAATATTTGTGTTTCCAGTCTTGCCCTGCTTGATCAAAACCAAAATTAATCATTGCGCACCGATTTGCAAATCCTTATTTTAAATGCAATGGGGTCAATACCTCTATTCTACCGTACAAATGCACCAGTGATTTCACGTAATGACAATCAAAGCGCAAAATAATGGATCCCACGTCTTTTCTGCCCCCAGCAGTTGTCGATCTCTAGCTGTTGCCTGATATATGAGGATTTACAGACTTCTCGGTCTTAAAAAGTAAGGCTTTCAGTTTGCTAAAGAATGGGTAGTAGTGTTGGGTGACAAAGGTGTTTCTGTTTTACTGAAGCATCCTCGAGCTAAACCCAATGTTAAAAGTTGCTGGTCCCGGTCGATAACCTCGTGAGGACATGGCTGTAAGGCACTTTTATTGCGTTCGCTGCACACAACACCACTTACAGAAGAGGTGTCAGACATCCACCTAGAAAGAAGTGCACGCAGAACATGCACAATCCTGACCACTGCGCTCTTTGCATAAGAAAGCCAAGCAAACATTTTTACACTATTAAAAGACTCCCTGCAAGCTGCAGGAGAAGCAGTTGTATTCCTGCTAATAAACGTCGCCAGTGCTAGGCTACCATGCATTAGTTAAGTAAATGCACTTGAGTTGCTCACCTTTGTAAACACAACATGTTTGAAGTTGACGTCGCGCCATTACACTCCTTTTTAGCAAGTATTCATCCTAAATATTTCGGTGACGCAGTAACACCGTCTCCATAAGCAATAGCTAAGTTCTATGAGGATGTAAATAAGCTGCATATTGGTAATTGATTCTCAGCCCTAGTCCATATTTTTCTGGTAAGTGAATGGTCAGATTTGCTGAGGAGCAGATGCGATTTACTAATCATTGTGTTTTGGGGGCGTTTGAGGCAGAGGTGGAGGCAATAATAATGAAACTTCCTGTAATATCATGGGAAAGAAAAGTCAAGGGTGTGAATATAGGAGATAGGGATTGCGATGAGGAGTAGAATCATAATGCAGGCGCCCTCTTCGAAGGTGTTCCCTGTTTGCCAGGGAGCTTGCCTAGTTCTGAAACCGATAGGAGAAATGAGTGGATATTAAGTACAATGGGAATGTCCTCCTTCGCTTCACCTACTTCTCCCGTTTCAAATCGCAAGCGTACACGCAAGCGAGTAGCTGGCAAGGCATGTCAGGTGAGAAAGCAAGGCAGTGTGTAACCGCTCGCACATTATATTCCGCCGAGATTTGATCTCATATTGCAGGATCGAGTCTCCAGCACTCACAACCTATCCTACATTCCAGTGCTTTGTAGGTCCTACCACCCACGCAGCGTTGTTTAACAACTTCCAACTGGCTTCGCGTCATCGACCTCCTTTTTCTCCACGTTCTATTAATTTTAGCATAAGTCGCAATCTCCCGTCCTTATCAGCTCCTCCCAATATTTACTTTTCTTTTGGCATTTTGAGTGTCCTTTACACCCTTCCATTTCCTGTTTTCTTCGCATTTCTTGAGCTTCTTCGCATTTTTGTGCTCGCCTGTTACTTTAGTTTTGCAATTACTTCAATTCTTTTGTTCTTTCTTGTCAACTTTTTTACTCCTTTATGGCGATTTTGTAAATGCAGCAAGCTTGAGCGGTCGTGGCGTTTCCAAACAAAGCTCGCTTTGGAGTTCTGCGCTTGTGAGCTGGTCGCACTTAACCAAAGCATTCACCTCCTCCACTTTTTTGTAAATTGTGTTCCTGCAAACATCTGATATTATTGCCTCACAGCGACGCGAATTGCTGCGTAAACTCAAGGAATAATCAACAAATCGACATCCATCCCCTGATCATCCTGAATGACTGCGTTGAAAGAAGCCATAATCCGGCCATTTCGAATAAAATATGAAGTTACAATCTTCGATTCGAGGAAGCCGAGGCCTTATCAAGTACTTGGCGAGAACTCTGCTTGTGCTTGAATGTAGGCTAAGCATGCACGCTTGAAATTGTGGTTATAAATTTACACGGGGTAACTACAGGGTCCAGTGGTCCTGCGGTATGGCTTCGACCCTAGGTGCGAGGGTTTTTGGACATTAAAATTCGGTTCAGCCCGAGCCCTGTTTTGTACACGGCAGATTATCTGGTAAACGCGTTTTGAAGTTACTGAGTTTCTAATTGGTAAAACTTCTGTTGGCCTCTATTTTCCTCTATGCCGCCTCCAAGTGCTTTGCAATTTCAACATATCATTCGCATAAAGAGCGCCAAAATGGCTTTCTGAGGTCATCTGACCAAGTGTGATAATGGATCTCTCCGACATCAATTAGCTGATATTATCGCAGAACAGGGGTAACCAAGCTTTGCATTTGAAGCTTAATGCTCTTCTCACTCGACCTGCGACATGGTTCAAAGTTGATGGGTGGATGTGGCAATAAACTAGAAATTTCCATTTCGCAATACGCATTTAAATCACTTTGGGTCATTAGTGAATTTGGATCTATCTTTCTTCTTGTGAGTTATTCGCGCTTATTTGTCCTCCCTGCTCGACCTTGGATAAGGAAACCGGGCATTTTGTCAGTGCACATTCCTGCGACATGGTTCAGAGTTGATGGTTAGATGTGGCAAAGAACTGGAAAGTTTCGTTTTGCAGTACGCACTTAAAACATCTTGAGCCATCGGTGAATTCAGGTGTAGCTTCCCTTTTGTGGCATATTCGCATGTATTTATTGATGTTCTTTGCCATTTTTGTGCATATTGTACTTTGCTTTTAGTTCCCTTTGGTCAAATTTCGCCAGCGCCTGGGTGGTGCTTGCGAATCAATCATTTTCAGCCTTACTACTATGAGTAGCCAATGGAATGTACGCAAATGAATGGTCCCGGTCTCATTCAGAGGGAGGTAAATAAGTTCTACCTTATAAGGCCAGGTTTGCTAGTTACGCTTCGTGCCATCTAAGGACAGTTTCGGATTGACTTTGACTTCTTACAAGGGACTACTTCTTGTGTTAAATATTTCATTTATGCATTTCCTGCTCAACTATGTCAAATTGAGCTCGAGGAGGAATTCAGTCCATGGACTTTAACAAATGCGCCGCTGTGCTACTAGTTCAAGTGCTCTGCATTATATATTCTTGCAAACGCACTTAACATGGACATGTAAATCGACGAGCTACTGGTCTGTTTCGGACGGGACAGTGCGACTGTTATAGATTCGCCATCGGAATAATGCATCTACGATAGCAAAAACATCACAAAAGTCAAGCGCAACGCTAGCACTATCTAGACTCGAAGTCTTTGTGACGGTAAATCCGATCCAAACCACAAAGCAAAGTGGGGAAGCCGGCATCGACACACCCTCTAGGAAAGATGCTATGCTCTTCGACTTCTTCATTAGAACTGTTCGCCTAGGCAGACAATTCAAACGCTAACCGTCAAATTGAATGGTGCACTTAAGGCCAATTGAAGCAGGGCACTGGCGTATACTCTGTCTAATTAAGCTGGTTTCGTCCTAGGAGCATTGGCAAGAATTCGAATGCTACTAACGAATGGGAATTGAAACCCAAACCCTGGAATCAGTGATCTAATGAGACTCTTATGAGCAAAGCATCGCGAAATCATGGATGTAATGATGGCGAAGTATCCAAGGGTTAGCCATTACCAATATGGTACATGCTTCCTACCATGAATAAATATGTGGGATGGCGCAGCAAAAGAAACATAAGATTTAGGCTAAAGTAACTACTGTTTTTGATATCTAACGCCACTTTAAAGGCTGTTTTGAAAAGAGAGCAAGAAGAAGGTTGAGGAAGAGCGACCGATGATGGGGCATAAACGAGACAAAACAAAAGGAGGACTTAATGATTTCCAGTGGCAAACACTACGCACCCGAACGATTCCGGTTCGAGTCCACTGCAGGCTTTAGCACCGTGGAGTGCAATGCAATGCAACCATTTGGGATCAAGGCTTGATGATCAATCCGAACCCACTGCAAGTAGGTCTAAAGCTCTGCCCCATATTACACCCGCCTCGGGGCCACAACTCGCAACGCACACGGCCTTTCACACGCATCCGCCCAGCCTCTCCGTTTCAGGTCAACCTACGTCCACACTCGCCTTTTTCTTCCTTCTAATCAGCCGCTTGCCATACATTTGCGCAAGCCTAATTCTTCACTCCAGTATACCTCCTCTCTCACCTCGTCATCACTCATGTGATGTGGATAATGAGGTGTGGGATTCCTGGCACTATCGTACCACACCGGCCAGGTAATGTGTCTCTTGTGTCGTGCGTCATGACAAACTTTAGGCTCCGCATTTAGAACAGACTACAAAAAAGCTCAAAACCGTCAATGCTTAAACAAGAGTGGCATTTTCTCTTCCACTATTTAGTGCACTTACACTCCTCAGTCTATCGACGTTACGACCAGAGGTGAGGCGTGGGGATAGATGTGTTCACTGAGCACTTGTGCTCAAACCTCAGTGATGCACCCTATTCAGATTAGCTTGTGTGTTTGTTGAAGAGTTGAACAACTACTGGACTTAACCAGGATGGCTGATCCGGATAGGAAGTCTTGACTGGAAACCACTTGCCTAAACGTTGTTTGCAGAAATGGTGTAAGGTGAAGTAAGGCTTAATATAAAAATTTGCGTGTCACCACTTATTATGCTCAATCCAGAAGCAGTAGCTAGGCAATGCTATGAATTAAACGCTTCAACAACCTATCATAATTGTAATTGTTAAAAAGCACAGGCATAAACATGGAAACCTGCTCAACACAACCTTTCCGATCTAGGCTAGGACAACAATGCAGGCAGTAGGTGAAGGCGCCATTTATTTTTTGCACAAATAAACAAAAAGCATGGCGTACTCTACTGCAAGTATAGATGAATTCAGCCAACTGCATGGCTGAACGGCAGTGAACCCAACATACAGACCTGCCAGCAGTCGATGCAAACCAGTGCTGGGTAAAGGCACCTAAACCGCTAGTTACAGCAGCCTAGACGATCATTTGAGGCCTAGACAAGCGAGTGAACCACGTGGAATTTTCAATCGTGGGATTCACCCTAGACTGCCAGCATCTGACAGATGTGAAAGACTTCACTTCAGGGCAAGAAGGCACATTCCATTAATGCAAAAAATGACTAACAGACAGATAGCCTAATGAGGAACTCTTGCAATGCAAATAAATGCACACTTACACGCACTTATAAAGTGGCAAGTTCCCTCCTCCATGCATTTACACTCGTTCTTCACATAGACGGTTAATCTCTTCTGTCACCGTGTCATGAATGCAGGAATCAGCGAAAACGTCAAAACGTTTCCCGGTATCGCCGCAGCACATCTAGCTCGTACGCTACTTCACATGTCGGTTTCTTCCAATTTTTCGAAGAATAATTGAGAGTTTACACTCAACCCTCACATGCTCCAGCAGAGTCCGACTTGAATACCTCTTTAGACCAATTAAAACAAAACGGGGCGTAGAAAACCCATCCCAAACATAGCATAATTCTATTATAATCTTACCAACCAAGCCGTGGATTATTACTTAGTTTGGCAGAGGCGTGAGCTGCATATTAACGTCTTATTCACAGCAGATTCTTCGCCACCTCAGCTAAGGAGCACTTAAATTGTACAATAGCCGAAAGGAACATCGCTTTGCGTTCTTTTTGGTCACAACTGCATTCATCGTACAATAGCCGAAAGGAACATCGCTTTGCGTTCTTTTTGGTCACAATACCACTAACATTACATCATCAGCAGCAGCGCCTTCGCAGATGTGCTGGTGCCCTTTCGATGACGCATAAATTGCGACCTGTTTTGCTTTGGTCTTCAAAATCGTAATCGCACCACGCCAAGTATTCCCCGAGCGCATCATCATCAGCTGGTGACCTTAGATACGCATAAGGGGCAAATAGGTGCAATATGCGTATCATACCATAAATTATTATCATTTTTTGTGTGCTGTCTAAATCAACAAAATTATTAGCTCTTTGCATCGATGCCACAAGTGCAAGTTGTACGTTATTGTACAAACATAACTGTATAATTATGCAACAAAAATGCACTAGTTAACTTTCGGTATGTGTATAAGACCATCTTATGTGCCTTTGCAGCTGCATATTCACTAGTTTGACTGAAATCTGAGCCACATCAGCAGTCTCAGACCTGTGCGCCGATTACCTACAAATATTTTGTCTAGGCAGAATGTCTTCCTTCGTCATTAAGAAGCTCCAAAGCGTTCCATAATTGTGAATTTTATCACCGTCATCTTATTATGGTTCTTAGCGTACACGTATGAGCATGCGTACAAAGTACATCTCTTTGAGTCAAGTGAATGCAGTGCCTGCTGTCTTTAAGAAATGCCTTAATGGGCGGTGTTTGTGCAAGCAAGTCGACATACCGGGCATATTTTTGACTCAGGCTCACATGGCTCCACTGCAGATCTATAAACTGCACTGATCCAAGTCTATTTTCCTGCTCATGCCACTCATTAGCAAGCACCTATATATTGGTTTCAGCTTGTCCTCGTGGATTCGCAACTCATTATTAGGGCATCAATGTTGCCATCGAAGACCATCAAAGACCATCAAAGTCAGTTTTAGTGCATCTTATCAGCTTATTGCTTGTGAACCAAAATAACACTAGATGGGTTGATAATCAGTGCACCATACTGATAAGACTTATGATCCTTGATTTACTTATCCTCTTTGACCAACGTTACTCTTCCCCATTGCTGCAGCAGTGTGTCTTGAGAGCACTCCTTCACCTTTGCTTCGTCATTCCACCAAACGTGGCGCTAAGCGTTGCAGATATGATGTGATGCTTGCATAGACACGTCGCCTCAAATCCGCCTGGCAGTGGAAGTATTTCGAGGTGGTGCTTTACCTCCGAGCACAAAATTACACACAGAGTAGTTATTCTTTATAGTATGCAGCAATGAGCAGCGGTCGATCACGGTCCTCATGGATTAAAAGTGGTCTAAGAGAAATGTAACTTTCCTCCTGTAGCAATAAAACAGCAATTTAACATCCGATCCCTGATGCGGGAGTCGATTTCCTTGGTAAGTGAAACACGCATAATCATGGCTCACTTTTTCTTCAATTCCTCTTCCAAGCTGCGATTGTCTGCACTCCCAGACAGCTAAGATACCTACAGTTCTCTGCGTTTAACATTGTCCAGTCTTCCTGTTTATTGCATGCCAATTTTCCTCATTTGCGAACTGGCTGCTTTTCATAAAAGGGGTGCTATAGCGGCGCCAAGTGTATTTCATTCCCACTTGTACTGGTGGGTAGACATGATGAGAACTAACCTATTTTAAGCATCATTAACCGATGCACAAACAATGAAAGAGGCGCACACATCATAACAAGTGCGATAAAGAATCAAGCATTCTTTTGACTAAATTTTGCTTGTAAATGTGCTACTTCCACTTCTCGCTTCATCGGGCATTTCAGAGTTACCGAGACAGCGGAATCAATGGCACGCCTTGACCAGTTGTGGTCTCGCATATGTTCCATTAATCTGAGACAATATAACTAAGAAAGTAGCTCTACATAATCCCATCCTATCTATGTGTGTGCATGTGCGTTCGGTTGTTAGCCTAGATAAGTAAGTTTGGCAAAGAAGAGACGATCCGATAATTTGCCATTGAAAAGGAATAGGTTTGGAGTGAATATTTTTAAGAAGGGAGTAGGATGGCATAGTGTAGTGGTCGGGTGGTGCAATGGTATCAGAAACTTTGCGGGTCTCTAAGAGAGCTCTTCCTCAATTTACTTGGCAGAATACTGCTGTGTGTCTCATTACGTCTGCAAATGCATCCGACTCTGTCCCACATTGCTATGTGTGACCTTTCACCACACAGTCCACGCCATGATCTTGCATCAGACACATCGTTTTTTGGGGGTCAAGGGCGGAGCCGGTTGAGGTATGAAGATTCAACTTGACTGCTTGTCAGTAGGTTGGTCGATCCTCCAATCTCTCTGCCTGTCTGCTTGTGCATGACTATGATGGAGCATTGCCTCTCAAATTGACAAATGCAAGTCGTTTCTAAGGCTAAAAGTGACTATTTTGTGTCTCCCTACAACTTGGCCTAAAAGTCAGTCTTACGGTGTGTAGTTGTTTTGGTGTCACATGGATGAGTGACAGACCAGAAAACCAGATGCACAGCGCATGGGAGCCGTTGTCGCATGCTCTTGTCTCGAGTCTTGTTGCTCACTTTTCAGCAAAGAGGCTAACATTACTTTCACGGGCCATACCCATGCGAATTCTATCGCCAAGTCCATTGATGCAGGAAACACATTTGACTCGCCATCCATTCTTACTTCCTCCATCAACACCCGGCCACCAAATGCCGAAACTCATCGGTATTGAAATAAGTTTGTTAATGTAAACAAAGGAGGCGAATGTTAGCTTTGGCACAATACTTTGTTACGAAGAGCAAAATAAGAAGCGTAGCTAACCCAAGTCCCTTTTAAACAGAAAATAAATTCAAACGCACAGAAAATGAATAAGTTAAATGTGCTCTCGAAAACAATAGAAAATAGCATGAGTCACAACTGTTAAAACAGCCGCTAATTGCGACAAGGGTGGGATGTGATTAACGACACATCACCAACAGCAATATCACCACGTTTACGACACGACAATGCTGAGGAAGAAGAAAGATGGGGAGAAGACGGAGATATGGGCATAGGAAGCATCGGCCGAGTTGGACGGCGGTCTCTGGGACGGTGTTGTAGAACATTAGCAAAGTTTAGAATTTTGAATTTTTTTAAGGTCCTTTATTATTAGTGTATTTGTTCATGGTCCATTCGATCCTGGGGTATTACTTTTAATTTTACCTACACGAAGTCCTCAAACAATGTGTTGCACATCGAAGGAGATGTGGCTAGGTCGTTGAATGAGATAGTAGAGAGTCAGTAGACTGGCTCAGAGTAAGCAAGTACGCAGGTGGCAACGAGATAGTGAGGAAGGATTGGTAAGGCAGGGAAGAATTGGCTGCGTAATGTATGGTTGCGTAGGTAGGGTGAATGGCTAATCCACTAGGGTACTCCCGCGTGGCTTCAAATCTCACCTGCGTCGCGATGGCAATGTTATGACGCAAGTAATCTGTTTCTGCTGCGCTAGAACATTGACCTCCATGTGTGCATACGCAGGAGCTTTGTGGGGGAAGAGTTAGGTAGCAAACAACACTACTGATATCCACCGCAACCCTCAGTGGAAGCAAAGGCATTTAATTCTAAACCCACCACTCTCCTTGCTAAGCTACTACCGTATCGTCAATCCTCCAACTGCTCCA